>OX243916.1:7869409-8192409 GCA_945859665.1 Anorthoa munda | reverse complement strand
TGTTGGTTACAGTGTTGAAATTGCATGTTGCACTCAACTCAATACACCTGTCGCCCGGTAAGTAATATTGTTTATGTGCTTAATTTTGCGAAAATATGTTCAGAAGATAGTGCTAAAACCATCGTGGCACGTAATTACATTGGGAATACCGTTAAGAGCATGTGAGAAGTTACGGTATTTCTGTTGTAAGTTACGAATTGTTGGTGTCATAAAATTGCAACTGCAGTCGGGCAACCAGTATTTATCGATTGTGACGCATTGTAAGTGGTCAGTAGCTGTTACGCCTCGATTTTACTGCAAACGTTATCTTAAAAGATTTACTTTGTTCTGTAATCTTAGTTTACTTTGAATTGTTTTGCCAAGTTGTAGTTAAGTAAACAGAATTTGTTGTGTAATTTGTTAGCAAGTTAGTTGCAATTTGACCTTTGTTATAATGTAGACACTTAACATTGCCAATACTTGAAACATTTATACCTTAATTCAGGTAAATTTATTTTTTTCCTGTATTTAGAAGAACAGCAACTAAATTCAAAAAATTTCTTTGAATTGAACATCATATGAATATTCTTCTTGTGTATGAAAACAATGCTTATACAAGTCATCTCAAGTCTTATTCAAGTATATCGGCTTTCTGACTTATTTATTGTAAAGTTCATCAGGCGTTTAGTTTCATTCACTTTAAATCAGTACCATTTAGTTTTCATCGACTAGTCTGTCTAATCAGATTCTTATTTTGAACATTTTCTCACTTATAAAGTTTATTTGTATCTGGAGAATTAGATAGAACATTTGAATTTAGAACTCGGATCAACTAGTGCATTAAAATATTAGGATTATTAGTACACAATTAATCAACTTACCTTATTATATTTCAGACAGAATAAAAATAAACTTGGAAAGTATTCCGTTACTCATACACAAAGAAGTGCTGGAACCTTCTAAACATTAAATAAATGTTATTTTAATCTAAAATCTGAATTTCATTGATCAATTTAAACAATTGAAAGTTATTTATATGCTGCTGGCATGTAATTGCAAAAGTGAAGATTTTGTGTTCTCTGCCTGTTTAGTAATGAAATACAATTACAATGTACTAGTCATAGCAAACTTTCTTAAAATGAATAATCAATCCTTTACGTATCTTCAGTATTACCATTTTTTTTTGGGTGGGAATCATCCAATGACTTTGCCCGCTCTGGGTGAACCGGGATAGTGTGTCAGACTTTTACTGACTAAATCTCACCTGTGTTCTTTCAGTTGCTTGTGCCAGGGCACAAGTCCAAAGTCGACAGTTGCATAATTATTTACTTGGTGTAAATCTTAGATTCACAATTTCACAATAAGACAATGCACAGCCTGAACTACTGGGTTTAAGAAGGGCTTATGTTTAACTTACCACCAGATATAGTAACATATAACAGACAAAAATAGTAAATGATCACCAAAATTAAACCCGCATCTTATTGTAAAATTATAACCAAAGTTTTAACATCTCGCTATCCTGTTTAGGCAAAATGACTCCAAATAAATCATTGTTAACCCAAAAGTAGTAAATGATCACCAAAATTAAACCAATGACCAAAAAGATTATAAAATTTCTGGGAGCAACTTGGAAGTAGCGCTCGCCGGCCGCTGCCGCGGCACCGCTCGCTTTGCTCGCTCGGCTCGCGCGCGGTTGGTCACAGTTCTAACCTAACCTAACCTATTTTACAACATTAAATAGCGCAATAATTTGCTATTAAAATTTGGTGATCAATTTACTAAATTTGGTGATCAATTTACTAAATTTGGTGATCAATTTACTAAATTTGGGTTTCATAGTACAATTTTAGGTAATAGAGGTTATGGTCACAAAGTAATTTTAGGTGGTCATTATATTTATCCCCTTTAAGAAGCATGAAATTTTGCTCAAGATTTCATTAAAATAGTGAAGGCTAAGGCTAAGGAAGGATTTGTGAAAATTAAATTACAGTATAACTTTTTATGGAAGTTTGTCAATTTTGCGAAATGGAAATTCCGATCAGGCACACTGCTTGTTGCAGTCGCTAAATATGACTCAAATGGTCATATTATCATATGTGTTGGCATATCCTTTCTAAGAATTCTTATAAGTATAATCTTATGAATATTCTTTAAGGTATTTTTAGAAGAATTTTCAAACTCTCAGTGACTAATAATCCAACATCTAAAGAACAGGTATCCAATTACCAATTAAGTAATAAATTAGAGTGTGGTGGATCATTCAAATGATTTATTATTATTATTTATTATATACTTTATTGTACACCACATCAACAACTACAACAACAACAAAATCAACGACAGCAACAACTTGTGTCAACTACATGCTATGTGCATTTATGGACAAGACAGGCATACCAGATACAACTTTTGCTGGTTTCCAAAAATTATCCCAGAGGAATGTAATACTGGGAAAAGTATCAAGCCATTTTAAAAAAACCTGCCAAGTGGGAGTCGGACTCGCGCACGAAGGGTTCCGTACCCAGGGTGGCGTCAACCATGTATGTATGGTTATGTACACCATTTAGTTTTCTTTTGTTTCTTTTTGGGAATTTTACTTTATTTGTGTTATAAGACCTTACTTTTTTCCAAATTTCGTGATTCTATACTCCATTTACTATAGCATTAGACAGAAGTTAAAAAAGGCTCTTTTAGGTGCACACTTTGTAATAAAAATACAACAAACACTATTACAGTCAAGATTGATGTGGAGTTAAATATAATCAATTTAAATAACAGCTGTCATACTTAATAGCATCTATTTAACCTATCTACCTTCCGAAATTACAAGGCTTTCATTTAATATTATTTAGTTTTTACATAAAATAATGTCGTGTCAATGTTTAAAATCTAAAAGAAGCAGGGGCGGACAGTACCGGAAACGTTTTTCATGTCACTATAACTCAACCAAATCTAAAATGTTACCTGTTCCGTTCATAAGTTGTGGCTGCACGTGCTTTTTTTATTTTGTCGGTTTATGATGTCATCTATCCGTCAAATTGCGTAAATAATCTGCAGTTGTCAATTGTCATACTGTCATTCGATTGTGGATATTTGTGAATGCTATGTTACTTGTTACTGTTTTTCTGTTGTTATTGTTTTGTTATCGTTATTAGTGTTAGTTTTGTGTTGTTCGTACAAAGCGGTACGTTTTGTTGAACTATGGACAGGGACGATCCCGGTGCAGGCCCGAGTGGCTTGCATGCGCAACTTGTACGCTCTGTAACTGCTGGTAACGCTGATCAGTGTCAACAGCGAAAAATACGTGCCCAACGTTGATCATGATGTTAAAATATTGTCTCCCAAGAAAAAGAGAACAAAGCAAACACCGCTTTGTGCTGCAGAAAAAAAACAGCCATAAATATTTATAAAGATGTTATGGGGTCCAGGCCCGAAGGTACTCCTGCTTATAGGACGCAGTTAATTAACAAAACTGCAGAAAAATCAGGTAAGGATCATAAAATTATGATTATAAATAAATGTATTTGAAAGTTACATGCTTGGTGAGGTAATAACATACATTATTAATATTATTTTATAGGCATTTCTCGTGTCGTGTCTATAATGTACTGAAATAGTACAATACAGAAGGTCGCCTACAATCACCCCCTCCTCGCTAACGAAAATACTCAAAATCTGACGATTATGATGGTATAACGTTAAGTGGAATACGAAGAAAAATTCATTCTTTTTTCTTTGATAATGAGTTACCAACGTTGGACAAGATTCTGGAAGCCGTTAATAGCGATGTGAGTCTCTACCTGATACCTGATTAAAAGAAGCACTTTATACAAATTAATCAAGAACAAATTGGAAGACGGCTTATCATAGGCCATATTGGTAAAACTTGATTTAAATGTATTTCTTGTGATAATTTCAAAAGAAATACTTTTAAATCAAGAATTGATCAACAAGTGATCATTTTATTAATGATTGTGACAGTCATTTTATTGATGAATGTGACATTACCAAATCATTAATAAAATGATCTCTTCGTTCTCCGTTACTGAAAACTGGTAAGTGGAAAAGTCTTAATGCCTTCCCTCGGAGAAGAGAAAGATGTTTATGGTTGTAGATTAACCTGTTAAAAGGTTAAAAGGTCTGTGTAAAAGGTTAAAATCTATTTCCAGCGATCAAGTAATCTACGCCACCGGTACACAATTATTGATTTGCTTTTATTTCATTTCACAGGATCAACGGATGGGTTTTTGATGGATGGTGAATTAATATTTGAAGCCAAAAAGGGTGATGGAGACTACCATACTGAAATGGATGCACACAATTTTGAAAAGTGGTTCTAATTAATATTATCAAAAGTCAAGAATGGTGCAGTTATTGTTATGGATAATGCGCCATATCATTCGAGGAAATTGGAGAAGCTGCCAACTACAGCCACATGAAAGGCAGATATTCAGGAGTGGCTAAAAAACAAAAATATTCCTTTTGAGGAAAAAGATCTTAGGGCCACTTTATTATTATAGTTAAAATTATGACTTTTGTTACCACCCATGTCAATTAATTATTATAATTTATGATGACTGATGGTAGCAGTAACTAAATTGTTAAGTGGTGTTTTGTATCGTATTTATTTGGTTTATTGAAAACATAATACGGACATATAAAGTTGTTTTTAATAAACTGATTGTTACTATTTTTTTTTCATTTCATTAACCTATCCAAGCATCGTGAAGAGTAGATAGATAGAATACGCTTTATTGTATGCCATACATTGTTACTTACAAAAAAAATCACATACATTATTTATTAAAATTGTTTTAACTTGACTTGAAAATAAAAGGTTTCGTACTCCTGCTTCTGCGAGCCTCTTTTGTCTAATGTTATAATAAATGGAGTATAGGTCTATGGGAACTATCATATAGGTTTTCGACCCAAAACCAATAGGGTTCTTCCGGTTGACCGAGAATTGTCAATTTTGGCACAAGTAAAGGGAAAATACCGAAAAAAAAAATGTTGAAAATTATGGTAAATTTCGGTACTTACAAGTTTTCGCGAAAATTTAAATTTCGTGTTGACTCAGGGCCTTGATTTTATACCCCTAATAGGGACTATATAGACCCTTCCACCCGTTCCTGAGAAAATCGGTGGTGACACGATTGGTGGTTGGTGGTGAGTGATCTTATAAGGGTTCCTTATTTTACCTTTTGAGGTACGGTACCCTAAAAGGCAAAAAGGTCACTTTCGCCCAAATCTGATCACCCTTTAAAAGAGAGTGATTGATAACTAAACATTCAAACATGCAGACTTAAATTTATAACAGTAGGAACTAGGATAGAGCTGAATAATCTCCTATGGGTAATAATAAAGTGATAAATTCGTACTAGCAGAGCAGTAAAACACACGTGTCTCGTTGACACATTTTACAACACCTTGGGCGATATTGTGCACGTGCCTAGGGGTCGTTGACCTATAATCCAATCACTAATGACAGCTTACGACTCTGTTACGACTTACAGGGAATGTTACACCATAGGATTGATGGAATTCGTTTTTGTAATACTTTCCAAGTCCTAGTTTCATGTGGCTTTGTTATTTACGTTGTTCATGAATGCTTGAAAGCTCGGCTCGTTGTTTTGTTGGAGTCGGTAATTTTGTTGTAAAATAAAGTGAAAAAATTACCTGGTAAAATTGATATGAATATAAAAAATTGATTTGACGACGACCGAGGAGCTCGTGGCTATAAAATAACAGCCTCACTGGTCCATCATCAAGGTTAAGCTACGCTTGACAAGGTTGGTCCGTGGATGGGTGACCATTTCTACTTACAGAGTACTCGGAAAGCACGTTAAGCCGTTGGTCCCGGCTGTCATTTAAAGATCTTTGACAATCGTTACGGGTAGTCAGAAGCTTGAGATCTGACACCAGTCTTGCCAAGGAGTACCGTGTTACCCAGTTACTGGGTTGTAGAGGTCAGATAGGCAGTCGCTCCATGTAAAGCACTGGTACTCAGCTGAATCCGGTAAGACTGGAAGCCGACCCCAATATAGTTGGGAAAAAGGCTAGGCAGATTGATTGATTTGACGAAACAATTGCAAAGACAAAATATCTAAAATTGCAAAGTTATTTACAAAGCGAAAACAAATATTTTTGTATGAGTATTTTCAAACTACCTACTCAACTACCAACTTTGACGACGCGGTTGGCGTAGTGGTTGAGCAATGGGCTGCTGCGCTGCGTGTCGCGGGTTCGATTCCCGCACGGAACAAATATTAGTATGGCCTACAGATAGTTATTCCGGATCTGGGTGTCTTGTGTATGTGAGTTTAAATATTTGTAAAAGCACCCACGTAGAAAAAAAAAGAAAATCCGGCCAAGTGCGAGTCGGATTCGCGCACGAAGGGTTCCGTATCATTATTGCAAAAAACGGGAAAAAAACTCACGTTTGTTGTATGGGAGCTCCACTTAAATATTTATTTTATTCTGTTTTTAGTATTTGTTGTTATAGCGGCAAAGGAAATAGATCATTTGTGAAAATTCAACTGTCTAGCTATCACGGTTCATGAGATACAGCCTGTTGACAGACAGACAGACGGACCGCGGAGTCTTAGTAATAGGGTCCCGTTATTACCCTTTGGGTACGGAACCCTAAAAAGGGTTGTTATTAAAATCATAATACACATCAACAACTAAACATATTTTCCAAAATCTTCAATTCAACAAGCAGATAAACATAAACCTGTAATTATTCAAAAAAAATCATTAGTCCATCATTGATGAGACGAGACTTGGGAATTCGATTTCAAATAGGTCAATCTAACTTCAATTGAATTCGTATTCGCATTCCTTTCGAACATTTTTCCCATGATACTTGATGAGCTGGTACTTTCATGTCCCACTGCAGTGCTAAGACCTCACTTGTCTTTTTCCACTTTCCACCCGGTCTTTTGCATTCACGGGCCTATCCTTCAAAAAGGATCGTCATCGTCATCTATCCTCAGTGCTCCACCCTTCATGTAGTTTTCGCATCTCCTTTACAAGCCACAAACCTTACTTAACACTTTATAGTACCCTAATTAAGGTTTAAACGAGGCGCTTTAAATCAAGAAGGCACTAAAACTCTCAGATTTATGTAGCGCATGTTTGTCACTTAGTTTGATGTAATACACGAACACGTGTGTTACGAAAGCGGAAGGCGACAATAAAAACAATATGGCGTCGTTATGATGCGCCGGAGTACATCGTACACCTGATTGAAGTGTCACTAAACTTTACTAAACTTTCAGTGTATTTTTAGTTGCGTAACGATGTTGTACGCAGAGTTCGTTAACGTTCCAATCTCCTTACCCAGCTCATTTTTGATGCAGGTTGATAGATTCTGTGTCATCATATTAAATTAGTCGCAAAACGTCTCTTTCGCAAAATGTCTACTGGTCGTGAAATGTCTCTGTCTCATAATGTCGCTTGCGCAGAATTACTCTTTCTCAAAAGATCACTTTCTCACAATGCCACTTTCGGAGAATGTCTCTTTCGCAAAATGTCGCGTAAGAAAATTTTTTGGGTTACTCCGTGATTAACGATATAATCAGAGCACAACTAATAAAAGTGGTAGCACTTTATGGCGGTGCGTAAATAGACTTGACTGTAATGCTTCATTCTCATTAGAGTCCTTACCTAAAATTTTATTCTATGTTACTAACGCGACATTTTGCCAAAGAGGCATTCTGCGAAAAAGGCATTCTGCGATGAGAAAGAGACGTTTTAAGAACAGTAGACATTTCGCGAAAGAGACGTTTTACAACTAAACCATCACATCATCATTTCAAATTTCAACCGAAAGACGTCCACTGCTGATCAAAATCCACCCCAGTGTTCTAGATTATTTTGACTCAATTGAGAAAGAGCAAGAATTCTGCCCCGATCAGTTCACTTCGAAAATTCCGGCGGCCTTTACGCCATGAAACACAATCTACCTTGATCATTACTTGAAACAATCCGGTATAGTTTTTGCCGCCTCCACAGGTATCTCTAGTAGGACGTGATTGTATTAATAAATCTCATTTGCGACGCGTTAGACCAGAAACTGACATAAACCAATTTTAGAACGCCTGATTGAATTTCGTGTACAGTAGACTAATATAGATGAAGTATAATCTAAGAAACACGTTATCAGATAACGACAAGATTTCATAGTAAAGTATTTAGGTCAGTTTAGTTCACAGATGCATTACTTACCTCTCGATATCAGGTCGGCGACCTTCCGTGTGCCGGTCAATTTAGAAACTAGCCGATCCCGTGCTCTACCAGTTTCTGTACCACTTTCTAAGCTTAATTACTCGCCTTTTCCAGCTCTTGTTTGGTACTACACATTGTCAACGTTCTTCCGCGTCATTATCGCGATTCAAAAACCTATTTAAACGTTGACCGTTTCTTGGGAATGAGAAATTGTTCCCGTTTTCGTGCTTTCTTGTTATGTCAATTTACGGATGTGTGAAAGAAAAATGCAAAAAGTACTGTTTCCGCCCGGGATCGAACCGGGAACCTTGTGCGTGTGAAGCACACGTGATAACCGCTACACTACGGAAACCACATTGTTACTCCGCGAAACTACCTACCAAATAATTTGCAATACGTACTTGGCAAGACTACAACTATGCAAGCATACAAAGCAAGTTCAAGGCAAGTTGTCACTGGGAAAGTAACATTCTAAATTGCGGATCATCTAACTTCAAAGGGTTTTCTTCGTACTCTTACTCGTAAAGAAAAACAAACCTGTAATTAGTCCCTACACACTGTTCAATTAAGCTGGACGTGTTGTAGACATAAAATGAAGAGCTAATTACCACAAAGGGCTCTAAACAAAAGGCTCATCTCGATTCAATACAATACAAAGTGTTGATTCATCGCGTGTTGGCAAAAGGCTACATGCGATGATAATGGTAATCGTAAGATGCTGGAAAGACAAAAAGTTAATAAAAGACTTATTACTTAAAAGATCTGTAGTTTTATTACACTGATAAAATACGGTTTACGTTTTCAGGTATTTGATTAACGTTTGGTCTTAATCAGAAAAACTTTGATATAAATCAACTCTACAAAGGGCGTTTTGACGTAAGTACCGGCCACTCCTTTACACATATTTTATTATTTCCGCTGCTATACAACAGCTCCCTATGCTTCAAACAATGTGTAAAAATGAAACGCGGGACTTACAAAATAGCTTTGATTTATTAATATTTAAATTTGACAACAGCAATGACTTCCGACCGAATTTCCGATTCAAAACATGATCACTCAGAGCTCGCATATTTGCCAGTGGCACTCCTTCGGGTCGAGCAATCACATATTTTCGCTGCTTCATTCTTCTGCTCTGTCTTTTTCTGACCGAAAATGAGGAGTTGACGGAACCACCCAGCCTTAAAGTAAGATTGTTTACTAGTCTTGGTGCCTTGCTTACTTCTCAAAAACTAAGCAAGTCACCATTAGGTTTTGAAATACAAAAGAGAATTCTAGCATTTACTGCGCTGGATACCTAGTCTGGAATGCAGAAATGGACCAATAAATACCCACCAAGTCTGAAACTAAATAATTTATTACCAAAGAATGCTGACCACATTTTAAGGCCCCTGTCAAAGGCAGTGTAATTGAATTGTATAGGCAAAAGCCCGATAATAACGCTTGATCCGATAATACTTGCGCAACCATCGACAAGCGAGCCGTGCTGTAATTATGTGCACAATGCAGACACTGCACATAGCGACGTCAAGGCCAATGTTCTTTATATGAGTGATTTTATACCTTGTAACACTAATTGATTTAAATTAAAAGGGTGGAAGAGTGGGTCTGCACGACTGGATGGTGTACTTTTGATTTTACTTCACAGTATCAAACTCAAACAGTTTCATAAAATACAAAGTTTGAATCTAGAAAAGCTAATTTCGTTGCTGCATTCGCTTGCAGTAATTATATCCTTCTATTGGTTGGGATGAAGCCATCTTGACATGATCATATGAACGCCATAGCCATATTTGAACACGACATGTTAATGGCACACGTCACTGCTCTTATAATTTATTTAAGAAGCCTTTTCCCAAGTTTGGGCGTCCTTTCCTTCTACATTCTAATCGCCACTAAATAATCAAACCATAACGCTCTTTGGACAGATGGATTAGAGCACGCAGTAAATATTGTGCTTTTAAAAGACAGGATATGTTGTCCTTAAAATAAACATATTAATATTCCGTCTTACAGAATTAGAAAACGTGAGACTAAACTTGGACTTATTGTTCTGATCTGTCTGTTTAATATTCCGCGTCCAAGTACGGAGATATCTCCTGTTATGAATACAATACTAGGAGTGGTTTACATTTGATATTCAAAATAAACAAGCCCGCTGTCCACACTTACACGGTGTTTGATAAACGATGTAATAATGTTAAGTGGATTGTGTTTTATTAATCATTGTAATTTACTTTAATCATCAGATACTATGCTTTGAATATTTGTGAATGGAGAAGATCTGAGTAAAAATTTGGTAAAAGGTGTCTGCTTCTTGTACCGTGTAAAATGTCAGCCCAGAAATCCATATTAAGGTAGTTCACTGAATTTTTTTTTTGTCCGTCAGTTACATTAATAAAAAATACGGGACACGTATTTTTTCTTTTGACACGTAAACATAAAGTGACGGTTGAAATATCGTTAAACGTCACGTCGCTTGTACACTTCATACTGCCTTAGTGACGTCACAAGCCCTCATTCCTGAACTTTGATGCGCTTTAACTTTGTAAATATTTATTGATTTGGTATATCAAAAAATACGTGTCCAATATTATTTGGTAATATCACTGACGGACTAAGCAGAATTATCATTTTTCTACCCAGTAAACATTTTTCGACCTTATTATGCGGTTTTATCCGCTTGTTATAAACAATGAACGTCAACAAAGTGCGAAATAAAACGCCTTATTGAAAAATCTGCCAATCCTACGCACTTTACTATATTTGAAACTATATAGGAGATCTGAGTAAAATATCATAAAAGATGTTTGCTTATTGTACCGTGCAAAATACAGTAAAGAAACCCACAATTACCTATACGCTTCTAACCGCTTGTCATCGATATCGATTAGGCGTTTTTTCTGTTCTGTGATATCGAACGTCTACGAAGTACGAAAGACCATAATGAAAAACCTGCCAGTCCTACGCATTTTACAAAAACAAAAGAACGTGCTTCAATGCACTCACCTTAATTAGGAAATGCTTAGAGACTTGTTATGATTTCAGTTTTGTTGTTATTGCGTGCACGTGTGAATTATCGCATGTTCAGTAGCCGTAAATATTTCGTGACGTGGGGGTTTATATCTTCGCGTGGGGCAAAATTTTGTCAGGGGTGTTTTGGGTATCATTGACCTTTTTAGAACCATTTGCTTCCTTGTTAAAGATCCATTACGGTTTCTATTATTTTTGGAGGAATTTAAAGTGAACGATTATTTTCTTTGTAGTCGAGGTAAGTGGTTAGTCATTGGCTGCCTGTTTTGAACTAATTTGGGTCCAACCAAACCAAACTGACATCAGTTTGACCAATGTATTTTTTTTATCTTCATCAGAGGAGTTTGGCTTTGCAAATCTTGTGCATTTGTCAGAGTAAAGTTATTTCTGGTTTGTCCCTCATCTTCAGTTCTTATATAGTAGTTCTTCTATATTTTTATTAATTTCTTCTTGTGAAGAATCGGGCTTGAGTTGCATCATCTCTTGAGCATGGAAGAGATTTGGAGAGAATTTTGACCATCTAAACTTTTTGAAACTATTAAGTTTATTCCAAACCTGGCAGCCAATGCTTCAGACAAAATTTCAAAACGACACTATTTTAGGTAAAAGTATGTCCGAATCGTGCCTTGGCAATATGAATTTTGATAACGACCATTTCGGGCAGATCTTTTGTCAATGTATTCCCATAATGGGCATTAACCATATCTGTTTATCTAACAGCTCAAGTAATACTGGTTTCTTTTAAGTTATGCGAAACTTAATCGGATTATTTTGGGCCCAATTGTTCCGCAAGAACAATTGTTGTTTAGTTCAAATCATGATTTTGATATTTTGCGTCTGTGGTGTATAAAGATGGGCGATGGGCGTTTGTTGCGAAATTTAGGCATTGTTGTAGGAAATCGTGTAAAGTACTTAGTGAAGTCGTGCACTAAATTACAGACAACGCATTTTGAATAATAAGGACCTTTCATGATACAAAGACAAAGACAAAGACAAAGATATTTTATTTCAACTAGGCCACCAAGCGGCACTTTTGAACGTTACATTAAAATGATTCTACCGTGCATTCGGAAAGTAGCTTGTTATGGAGAAGAATGCACAAGAAACTCCATACTTACTCTTTTAAAAAAAATTGTTTTTTTACAATATTTAGGAACATACATTATTAAATTCATACAAGGACAAGAGGACAATGCACCCAGAATAGCACTACCCACTATACCACCTACAGACAAAGTATTAGAAGTACTCACACATGTACTGCGCAGTTATATAATAGATACTAGAAAAAAATTAACATCCGAAGCAGTCAAGTTATGACCAATCCCAACTGACGGCGTCCGTTCACGAACATGACGCATGAATTGGCACCACCCAGCTCAACCATCATGAAGGGAACCGGATGATCCAACACACGCGCCACCATCAGAGAGACATTTGAGAGAGCATGACACACTCAACGGCCAGGGCACACACAAGTCAACGAACGACGCATAGGTACAGTAAATGGTAGATTTACAGTTGGGTACATAGTACTCACACACGTGCTGTGCAGTTATACAATACTAAAGAAATTGAGTCTATACAATGCAAATATTAATAATTCCTACAGTCTTCAGCAGGTCCAACAATACCTCAAAACATATTTGTGGGTAACCATCAATATAAGGTTTGAATGTGATTGCCGTGCCTGCCTTATGAATACGATATTTTGGAATACCTTGTGTGGTACGGAAAGGCTGAATCTTCGGTTGGTTTTGGGTTCCTACTTTTTTGGTGTAGGTACACTAAAGTATACTTATTCTATTCTACTAAAAAGTAGGATAACTTACCGGCCTAACAAAAAGGCAAAGTAAAACTGCCAAATTGCAGCAGGGTATGTGGATGCGGAACAAGACATTTCTCACACAGGCTTCGACGGACCTGATTATGCCTGGGAAACGTAAAGTAAAAGTGCTAGGCAGCAGCTAAATAATTAATTAACTTGTCCTACAAGACTAGTTCCACATTCTAGAATTTAATTAATGAGAACTAGCCGTCTTAGCTGGAAATTCAACAACTAATGCGATTTATAGTAAAGATGAGAGAATTTGTGCACAGAAGATTTATCTTCAGCGATTTCCCACAACTTGTTTACAATGTTTGCATACGAAACGTTTTGATGTCGTATCCGACATCTCACGACTTTCCGCCTTTCTACGTAAGAGTACGCTAAAGGTCCGCTCCCCTGTTTCTATGGTATACTTATCATGAGCTGATTGATAAAGAGTTTTGTTTTGAGAATTTTGTATGCTGTGGATCCAATGTGAATTTTATTTTAGCTAAGACCCTTTTCTTCTTCTATACGTCCTTCTAAGATCTGAATGCTGCGAATAGTTTGACATATACGCATCTAGAAAGGCAATAAAAGGCTTTAGGCAATGATTTTGAAAGGAAGGATACGCCCATCTGAACATTTTATAGAAACCTTATGACAAGCAAATACTCGCTCACTCCCGCCACAGATAACTATATACTAGTCAGAGAGACGCACACGGACCTATATATATATGTCAATGGTTTTAGGCTTCAAACTGAAAATTGTAGTCTCACTGTACGAGCACGCTCGACAATTTTATGCTGACGCCAGCTATCACATGTACTTACCTTTATTCAATATTAAATGCGCATTACCGCAATTACTGTTAGTTCAAGTTCAATAAAGCTGCTTGGCGAATACACATGTCGATGTTTTCTTCCACATAAAAATTCCCGGTACGCTTCGCACCTCAGCGGCTGGACTCCACACTGACTATAATTTAATCTTGCTTGGAAGAAATAATCCTTTTGGAGTAAATAACAATTTCGATTGCTACCAAATTTAGCAATAAATAATTTGCCATGTTCCAAAGTAAAGGAACTAAGCCAAGATATGAAAAAAATATTGCACGGTTGTGCCTGAATACAAAAATGCAATTACCCACCCTCATGTCTTAAATCTCGCGTTATTTCGATCCAGTGCTGCTTTCATGAATAAAGTATGGTATCCTTGAGTGCCAAAGGTCGGGTTTACTGCAGCGTACTTCATATTTTATGCATGAGAGTGCTTCAGTCAAGGCTCAAGGGCAAGAAAAATCAATATAAATTATAATTCTGGGAAATTAAACACGTGTTTCAGTTGTTTCTACTTTATTAAATGTTTACGATGTGTTGTTCAAGGAAAAAGGAGGCTTATAAATTATTTGATCTAGTAGTGGTTAGATACAGGCTGTAAAAGTGGTTAGATACCTAATGAAGTTGTTTACCGGTAGGTACTGCATTGTTCTTCAGAACTTGTAAGCTGCCGATTTTCAAAGAAACTTTAATGTTGTTCAATTAACCTCCGGAAATAATTACCAACTTATTGAGTTTACTGTTTTATGCTGTGATTAGCTTAAATGCTCAGATATTTTAGATACAAGCTCGTTAAAGAACAAACGATTTTTTTTTGAGATTACAAAAGATTACACCGCGGGCACGGCGCGAAGCTACAAAGTGGAATTGAAAACCAAACATAACAAGTGTTGCATGTAAACAAAAACGTATATCCAAGTCCACAAATTACAGACCCTGGCCTGCCGGCATCAATCTAAAACAATAAAAAAGAACTAACTTTGTAATCCAAGCGAAAGAACCTCAATTCTCACGATTAGGTTATTGGGCTACGAACCAGTTCACCATGACCTTTCGAATAGACTAGTTATTTGCTAGATAAAGATCTAGTGTAGTTTGTCGTAGTAACTTGCTTGTTTGTAAGTTTTTTATTTATGCCTGATTGCATGACACTGCGGGAGTCGGCCCAGCTGGACTGTTGTTTACTGATCAAGATGCTCGCGTTTAAAAATAATACTTGATGTAATGTAAACTCTCATGAGTGGGGCAAGGAGCGTTTCTAAACGAAGGAGCAAACTAGGGATCAAGTGTCTGTTGGGTAAGAAAAAGGCAGTGGGATGGCCAAAGGGATGTATGAAATTAAAAAATTCAAAAAACCCGACTGCTTGAAAAGCGAACTAAAAAGACGTAAACAAGGAGAAAATCATGCAGTGCAGTCGGAGGATACGTATTCGCGAGCTGGCTGACCAAAACCAAACATATCCTCCGACTGCACAGCATGATTTTCTCCTTGTTTACGTCTTTTTAGTTCGCTTTTCAAGCAGTCGGGTTTTTTGAATTTTTTAATTAACTTTTTTTATTTATAACTTTTTAGTTATTTTTTTTTCGATTTAGGTACATTTAAACATATAAGTGTTATATATTTTTGAAATCACCTCTTAAAAACCTTTATTTTGATACCCCACACGACAGGCTCGGAAGAAAAAAAAATTTGGCCCTCCACAATATGGCGTCCAAGAACCGCCATTTTTCTATTTTCCAATTTTAATGTAGCCAGTGACACTCGCGGGGTTAAGACGAATCGATTGACGTAAGAACCATCAAAATCGGCCCACGCGTTTGGTCTCTAGAACGCCACATAGGAACAAACATACATACATACATACATACATACATACATACTTACATACATACATACATACATACATACATACTTACATACATACATAGACTGATAAACACATTACCCTCCTTCGGCAGTCGGGTAAAAAAAGACGTGCTGCATATAAATTGGGATAAATGCAGGAGGTATGACATGAAAGAACAGAAGATTACGGTTTATGTAGATATATATAAACATCGGTAGGTACCTACCAAAATTCAAGGCAAATACTGGTTAACCTCATGATTGAATAAACCATTTTGGATTTTTTACGTAACCACACAACACAAATGATAAATACACACTAATTTTTCACCATTATCTATGGTTGTGTAAACATTCAAGTTATTTGAACTACGCATTGTTTGTTCTTCAAATAATACGGATAACGCAACCAAAATAAATACCAACTTTACCATAGAGCACCTCGAGATAAAAATCAAGAGGTTCCAATTTCGAAATCGAATAAAGGCAGGCCCATACATCATAACAATGTTACCATGTGTTTCGATATTGGACCAATTAAGTGTGACCAAGGCGATTGACAGAAGAAAGCAACAGGGAGTAGGGAATGACGGCGAAAGTGGAATGTTCGGTCGTTCCGTATCGGAATAATGGTCATTGCTTACTTTTTCCCCGCCCTAATGTCAAGTTGTGTGACTGTAAGTAGTCATTTGTTTCGAATATGTTAACATTATTTTGAATACGTTGGTTTCGATCAAAATGGCTTATATGGCTATGGCTATGGTTTTAAGGCGATGATAGCTCAGTGGTAGTGACGTCGGATACCGAGACGAAGGTCGCGGGTTCGAATCCTACAATGAGCTTGAGCTTTCGGTGAAGGAAAACATCGTGAGGAAACCATAGCACGGTGGTAGGGTACTTTGTAGTAACCGCCTGGCTGGCAACCACCCTCAAGTTGAAAATCTGTCGCCAAGCACCTTCCGGTGTGTTCCGACAGCAGCACTTGAGAGCCAGTTCCCTTCTAGGCTTTGTGTGCTTACCACCATCGGCCACATCATCACTGACCACGGTGAGATTGTGGTCAAACACAGGCCTATACATAGTAAAAAAAAAAAAAAAAAAGAAATGGCTATTATTAATATTTTAATGTGATTGGAACTGTTCGTTTAAAAGGGGGTTTTCGATCGTGTGCCTACACTGCCTACTACAAATCATCAACTTACAACCTAGATAACCTTTATTTAGTCTTTGTTTGGAACATCTAATAAATTACTTTTTTGTCATCGGGGGGCAACGATCAAAAGACGCCTGGACTTTTGGGGCAAAGACAGACTAGGAAGTGTGGATTTTTTACTTTACTAAAGCCAACCCAGTGATCTGATCAGTCAACGCCAGCACAACACTGATTCAAGAGAAGTTTGGCCCAAAGAGAATTCACAAAACCTAAACTAAAAACAGAACCTTGGATTTTATTTCGGCAAATTGTACCTGCACCAAACATACAAAACTACAAGATTCCAGAAATATCAATACTTTGTTACATAAAACAGCATTTCTATTCAAGATTAATTTTACACTAACTCCTTACAACTTACAACACAATGGTGTCCGGAATAAATACAATGCATTATTTAGATTTCTTGTATCTGTCCTTTTAGGGGAAAATTGCCGTGACTGTTAAAACCATACAATTTCGTGCTTTCGAAAGAAGAAAGTTAAGGAAGGCGTAAGAACGTTACCTAATGACCAATAATGGCTTAATTTTTAATCAAACCGTAGCCATAGGCCCCCATATGCTCATGACAACCTGCTATTAACTTGCTGTGCTAACGATAGTCGGATCGAGGGACTTAATAGACTTAATACATTTTAATGAACCATTACCGGTACGCGCCTAGGAGTATTTGTATACTACACGCATATTATTTTATCGTGGTCGATTTGGGTCGAAGGCTTTTGGTAAGGGGTTAACTTTCTTGTCAAATTTTTTCGTCTCCCGTCATTAAAATTGCTGAAATATTAACCATTTTATTAAAAAAATTGCAACTGGTAAATTGACTTTCGAAAGGTTTTTTACTTGATGCAAATTCTCAACCAAATTGCTGCAAATTGAAATTGGCTTCCATTTATAAAATTAAGGAAATTGCTTTCAATAACAATATTTTAGGTCAAATTAGATAAATATTGTTGTTGATTAAACTAAATCTAGACCACTAAAGACAACTTCTGAAATTGGTAGACCGTCTGCGACACAGGTACCTATAAAACCGGCCAAGTGCGTAATGGACTTCGCAAATTTAGAATTCCGTACCATACCGCAAAATAAAGTTGGTTGTAATGGGAAAAATGGGGGAATTTCAAAGAAATAATCTGGTTTATCCATATTTGTTAGTAAAATATACGTAATAATAAACATTATCACCAAATTTCAAGTTCGTAGGTCAATGGGCAGTTAAAAACGAGTGTCATTCTGAACTTCGACAGTTAATTATTTCGACACAGTCTCAATTTCGAAAAACACTAGTTCGACTACTCATTGCTTCGACAGAACATATATTCGACAAGCATTAGTTCGACAGATTATACTTCGACAACACACATCTTCGAAAAACACTACTTCGACAGAACCCTTCTTCGACATGCACTTGTTCGACAGATCTCTATTTCGACGGAACATATCTTCGACATAATACTGTTTTGAAATGTGACAATATCGGAGATATATGATAATATCGGATGAGAATAAGATCACGTGTCGGAGTTTCGGACTAAATTGAAGTGGCTGCCGATCCGTTGTCGTCGAGATACCCACATCCTATCTCTTCTCTATGCTATCCTACACAATCCTAATTCTCCTCAGTACATTCGTGAACGCTTTGAGTACTTTGTCCCGAGGGGTGAACCCTGTCGCACTTCCACTTCTCTTCTCCTTCGTACCCCACGTCACACTTCCTGCCACTATGATGGCTCCTTCTCTGTTACTGCAGTGCGTCTCTGGAACTCTCTACCACATTCCCTATGCGACAGCCCTTCTCTGAATACTTGAAGAGGAAAATCAAGGAACATTTACTTTCGGAATGACATAATATTAATATATGTATATACATATATATATTGTTCTTATGTAAGTATGTGTATTTATGATTTATTTTATATTATTCTAAAATTGTACACTGGACTACTTCTCTTCTGCCTTTTGTAAACTCTCTCTATCACTCTAAGGTAGAAAACTGAAACAGGGTACGGTTGAAGCAACGCTAATAACTCGTAAACTATTAGCGGTGTGGTGCGCGGTACAAGGAGAAAAAGGCGCGGCCGGCGAGTCTGGACATGAATTAAAGTGACGCGTTGCACTTTGCGCTGTGTACATTGCCAGGTGGCCCTATTATATTTTTTCGACAAAAAGGAAGTATTATTCTATTGTTTTCTTTTTCAAATTACTTTCTTGATATTAGCATAGATTGATTGATTGTCTTGCTACGGGCATTCAAAGCAAAATTGTTTCAACCGTACCCAGTCGCCTACGCCACAAATAAAACCTCATCGGTTTTTTTTCTTTCTTTTTGATTGGTCACTACAACTTTATGATAGCTTCATATAAAGAGAAATTAAAATATTATTGTCACATTTCAAAACAGTATTATGTCGAAGATATGTTCCGTCGAAATAGAGATCCGCCGAACAAGTGTAGATCGAAGAAGGATTCTGTCGAAGTAGTGTTTTTCGAAGATGTGTGTTGTCGAAGTATAATCTGTCGAACTAATGCTTGTCGAATATATGTTCTGTCGAAGCAATGAGTAGTCGAACTAGTGTTTTTCGAAATTGAGACTGTGTCGAAATAATTAACTGTCGAAGTTCAGAATGACACTCGTTAAAAACTCTTCGAAACAATTTTTTTTTTTTAAAGGTGTATTTTGTGGCTTTTCATTCCTTTTTTTTCCAGTATTTTTTAAAATAAAATATACAGTATTTATTTACTCAATGAGCTCTAATTAAACATCGATACCCCACTTGATGGTGTAGATAAATAGGAAAATTTGTATGTCTTTGGGCCAACAAGATGCTTATACTGTGAATTTGAAGACTGTAGCTTCAACCGTTTGGCTGTAAAACCTGTGTGACAGACGACGGACAGACAAACGGGCACGTGAGTGACAGTAATGCTCCCTTTGGACACTTCGGGTACGGAACCCTAAAAACGAAGAAGGTATCTGAACGCTACAAACAGATTGATGAAGTACAATATATCACGGGAATTTAACGCGACGATTTAGATTATTTATTTAAACAAGAAACGGGATAGTTTTAAAGTTAAGATTGATGAAGTCTTCAACCAGGCACTCATAACGAGCTGATGGGCCCATCTTCCTAACCTCATCCCAATTTTTTTGGGCTGTTAGATGCACACATTACTCTTAAGACTACTTAGATTAATGAGTAGCAACTAATGTCTGAAGGATTACATAAAGTTGATTGCATCCAACATCAAAAGATAGTGCAGTAGGAATTCTTATAAAGGGACAGGTAATCATTAAATGTCATTATGATGATCCGAAAAAACGAATGGTTCCCACCAACGAATCGTGACTAGATAAAAAATAGTTGAAACATAATTAGGAATGTAATGCCCTTCGAGGAATTTTGTTATGTTCGTCATTTTTTAAAGTTCATAGAAATCAAGTTGAGATTAGATAAATTGAATTAATTATAAGGTTTAACTGAGTGTTGTGATTAGATTAGTGGGTTAGTAATTAACTTTAATTAATGAAGATGATTTATTTAATGAGTTTGAAGACTGTGCACACTAACACTAAAAGTAACAGGTACAAATGTATCACAAAGGCAGTGCAATTACCTTAAAAAGGCAGCTGGGAATGACTGGTGCTGAAGAAGGAAAACCGGGTCTTGTGGAAAGCCAAGCAATGTCAGTGCACAAGGAACTAAGATTTATGTCTGAGTTGATGAACATACTGTTGTAGCACTAAAACCTTAGAAAGCAACAAGATGCTGATGATGTCAACGACAACTCAACACCAGGTTCAGCCTATACAACAGTTCGTCGCTAGACCAACCAGCTAATTAGTAGTCGCATGCTATTTAATCGGTTCCTGGGTTACTCTTATCAGTCCTTTTACATAATTCATAGGTTTTATTATCAAAACAAAACCGATTTGTGAATTGATCATTAGATGATTTATTTTCGATGGATCCCACTTTTGAATCCCATTTTAATATTTTTGTCGTTGGATCCCACAAAACATTATTATGTATTTCCGTTGGATCCCAAATTTTAGATGTAGACAACTTGTCAAACTAAGTATACGTTAGCATCTGAACTGAACTGTCAAACTTTAGAATACAAATTCAAATAGAGTTTGACAACTAAGCTTTAAATTGTCAGTTTAGAAACCGGAGTAAGGGCACCGGGCGGCGAGTAAAACACGTCGTGTGCACAGGACCTAACCTAATCAGTGACATGTTTTTCCACACGGTGTCAACGCCCGCATTGTTGAAGCAATGTTATTTAATAAGGCAGTTCAACCTTCCTTCCATTATCGCCCACTGGATCTCGAGGGGTTGTTTTTTGCCCCGTTTTGTCCCCAAAGGGCGTAATTTGTGGAAGCAATAACAATTTTTGGAATTGAGACACGCGTGTGGCTTGGTATGTCTTTACGTGAGATGATTACATTGTTTTGTTTTATTTTTTATTTATATTTTATCTGTGATGGAAGGATTATTTTAAACGAAATTATATTCATAATTTCCTCAGCTGCCTGAATGTTATTTCAGAATAATGGAAATACCACAACCTTTTGTATGTATATTTGAAAATCAATACATTTGGACACATTCTTGCCGTCACTTTGAAGTAAACTTCGAGAAAATGTCCTAAAGGTAATTGTACCCGATTCATGTTTGCTCAGCTGTCAAGGTTTTCATTTTCAGAACTGAAACAATTCGTTTTGTTTGATGTTGCCCTCTTTTGGATCGTTAAGCTATTGCTGAATCGTTAGAAGAAAACAGGTGTTCAAACATAATTTCTTATGAAAGAATGTTTCACAATTGAACTGAAAAAGGGATTTTTTGTTTTTCGTTCCGCTTAATGTGGATATTTTTCAAATGATTTATTTCATTGAGACCTGATTCTTTAAATGAATTTATTGGCAAATAATAAGTTATATTCTGTGGCAACTCACAGTGAAAAAAAAAGTTTAAATGAGCTGTCAATCCCTAGAATCAGTTGGAATTGCAGTAAGGTGAGAGTTTTACAGAATAGATCGGCAAAAATAGCAATGACGGAACATAAAACGACTTAGGAATTAGTTTCAAAATTACTGTCAAGTATCAAATCAGAACATTTCATCTCGTGCGTTACTTGCGTTTTAGATCTCTATATAAAGCAGGTTACATCAAACAAAACGGTTCTGGTGGCTCAAGCAGACCACAAAAGGTCTTATAAAACGGTAGTTCTAATGTAAATGACGTTTCGCTTTATTGTTTTCGTTGTGGCAGCTGCGCTTTCCCGCCATGCTTCAACATTCGTGTTTCTGGGATAACGCTGGTTTTATAGGCGTCGTTTGTTCGTACCTGACTTGCTGAACGCGAACGACGTTCAATGTGGATATTTTGCTGTTTATGGTCTATGCCGTTGTTTATGACACAATTTCATTGAAGCACAATGGTATTGTGAAATAAAGTATTGGATTTACTGATTTTGACACGCTTTTGCGCAAATTTAACGCTTTTCATCTTTCTCTTTAAATACTGTCTTTGAAAACATAAATAGGGTCTGTCCCAATAGTCCCATTGGCCCAGTCCCATGATGGGACAAGTGGGATAATATATCCCACTAGTCCCATGGGACAACTGATACTAACAAAATTTTAAAATTATATCCCACTAGTCCCATGGGACAACTGATCCACAAACACGAAAATCCATCAAATGGCTAATTATATTATTAGTACCTGAGCTCTGCTCGGGTGAAAATATTGAAAACGACATTTTCTAAAAATTAAACCTAGCTAGATAGATTTATCGCCCCCGAAGCATCCTGCATAGAATTTCATGAGAGATTCAGATTATATATATACATACATTCATACAAGGATTACTCGTTTAAAGGTATTAGATTAGTTGTCAGACTCACAAAAAACGGTGGTTTATAGTAGTCGTCGGACGAGCGTCGGGGGAAATAGCAAGAGAGTGGGTACCTACAGTAATTATTATTGTTCCAGTACCTCCTAAAACATCAACATACAGCGAAAGCTTAGATACCGTTTCTGCAACAATTTAATGCTTTGTTAAATCATTACTTCCAGTAAAACCGCCTTGAATCTATCATGATCAATTATTTATGACTATTTTACTACCCTAGCTAGCAGATAGAGGAAACATAAAAATTTATTGTTGATCTTTCTGGGACAGCAGTAAACGTCAATTGAGAATATTGGATACCCAATTAGGCTAGAACAAGTAAGTCCACGTTCAAGTAAGTAGAAAAATAGGCCACTCTCTTGGCTCGAGGGAGTGGTAAATTGCGAAGAAAGAATTTTATTGCGTAGATGGGTGGTATTGTGCGGTTTATCACGTCTGCTTATTGCATTGTTTATAGCATAGCATCCCCTCTCTATCACCCCAGAATCGATCGTTAGGCTGGGATGCTTTGAAATGCGTTGAACATTACCAGCTATTCGACTCAGAAGAGTCGAGATGAGATCTGTTTAACGATGTCAGTTTATCAACTGTCCGTTTTGTGGGACACTCATTTCCATCCAACTAATTAGTAGGTCATCATCATCACCTTCCTGCCCTTGTCCCATGTTACTTGGGGTCGGCGCAATACGTTTTCTTCTTCCATACCGTCCTGTCCCCCGTCACGCTATCACTGACTCCTTTTCTTTCATATCACTCCTCACACAGTCCATCCATCTTTTCTTTGGCCGTCCCCTCCCTCTCCATCCATCCACATTTATATTCATAACTCTTTTAGTAACATGCGTTTCATCCCTCCTCATCAGATGACCATACCAGGAGTTTGTCCTGGTATGGTCCTTTAAATTTTTTTGTCACTTTCAAACTTCCTCTAATATACTCACAAACAAACTACAACTAATCAGTAGGTAGTCCAAACAATTAGTTAGTAGCACGTGTTCATGATTGGACAATGTTCCTTCCAAGATTTTCTTTAATATTCCTTTGGTTTTTTTTTGTGAAGACCACACACAAAACCAGGTTTCCAACTAACAACTTCACACTTAGGCAGCGGTTCTATGTATTTGTGACCACATCTTCCCATGAGCTATTAGACGTGTGAAAAATTATTAACTCAGACACGTCTTAAAACCACCATCGTTAACGGTATACTTGTCTTCGTAAATAGAATTTGTCTATGCCCACGGTTTCATGCAATAACTTTAAAACTTCATAGTACTGAATTATGTATTTGGCCCAACAGTTATTTCTCGATTCTCATGCTAATTGTCGGCGTTTACTTGCTTCCAATTTATGTTGGACTATGAAACCAATACCCATGTTTCATATTGGAAATTTATGCGGGAAATGAATGGGAGATTAATGGATTATATTTTCTTTTTACAGTTAAGTAGTTATGGTTTTATTGAGCCAGTGTGTGGCACAGTGATCCGTTTCTTCGTTTTATGTTCCAGCACTAGTGACCTCAAACAGGTTGTCATTTATTTTATTAAAATGTGTCAAGTAGTTGGTGTAAAATTCTACTGTTAGGTCATTTGAAAGCAGATAGATATTTGAATGCTTTTCTTGCGGTTATTTTAGCATAATCATAAATTTCAAGGATCGATTTTCTTCTTCATATATTTTAATTGTGAAGTCTAAGAATAGCTGAAGTAACAGTTATTTAGACAATTGCAAAAAACACGAATATTATTTAATTTAATTGTCTAAAAATCTTGATTAGATCTGCTTTTAAGATTACGAACTGAAAATCATAACAATAATGACTTGGCATCTATTAAACTATCGTACATAAAATTGCGTATAGGAAGAATGTTACTGGCAATAAACCTTTTGTAGTGGTTATTTCTTAACTCAAATTAAGTGTGGAAACTACACGGTTGGCGGCTATTGGGGGCTTATTAAAGGTTATGGTCAATATGCTGTACAGTTATCTGTTATGGACCGTTGTCGACGTAAAAGCCCTTTCGTACAGCCGCCATGTTGGAAAATTAAGCGCGGTATTGTGATGATCACCATTTTGCAAGATGTTTTGTTTTTAATTTTATTGTATGATTTGAGGACGTGATGATGGTTGAGTCATTGGAATGTTATTAATTGAATAATCTCCAGATGTATAAATAGATACATATAGATGTGGTTGAATAAGGTTATTGTGATTTTATACTTAGCCACAGCACAATTAATTTATTTCAACACTAGCTTCTTCTTCTTTTCGTGTGAGGTGTGGCTACCTCTGGTGTCAGAGTTAATTAAGCCGCCTCTGGGAACCCCACAGGCCTCTGACTTGGCTATTTCAGACTTACATTAACTATATAAGTCCAGGTTTCCTCACGATGTTTTCCTTCACCGTTGCCTGTGATGTCCAAGATAAACTTAGAAAGTACATATGAATTTGAAAAAGTCATATTGGTACTTGCCCGGATTTGAACCCACGACCTCAAGCACGACAGGCGAGGTCTTAGCCACTGGGCCACCACGACATCAACATTAGTTGTGCCCGCGGCTTCGCTCCCGTCAACTGCCTACCCCATCTACCTACCTATCCTACCTTACTTACCTACCTACCCTCTAATTATAAAAAAAAAACTAGGGTCATTCTTCCGCGGAGAATCTTAACACCGCCGTTCCGAAAATGACGTTATATGCACAACGTCTCCAATAATAATATGGAGTTCAACTGTCTGTTGAACTCCGTATTCGATAGTCTCTCCATACTCTGAAGTGAAGTATCTGAATTGCGTGTGTTGCTGAAATTTACTTCTTGAACACTTTAAATTCATAATTGTACATCTTTTGATAGAGTGAAGCGATTGCGATGAAACAAAAACTAAGTAATACTTCAAGTTAAGCACAATTTTTATGTATATATCGGAAATAGGAGGGCTATCTTCAATAATACCCTCGGTCTGTGGGCATATCGTGGGTATGCGATGCACAAAGCAGGTAACTTATGCCGTTTTAGAGATAGTTCTTGTTCCAATTTTATCAAAGCAGCGGATTCGGCCACCAATCGTTTCGCTTTTTCCCAACTTAAACACACTTGTTCAAGTTCACACACGCCACTTTAGGCTACTTCTCAACTACTTCTCAACATATCTTTTTTCTAACTTCACGATACAATATGGCGGGAGAACCCACTCAGAGTGCCTCAAATGACACTCCTGCTTTTTATTGGCTAAGAGAACCAGAGAGTTTGTATATTAACCTAGAGGTAACATATTTAAGACGCAATTTCAACATCGGTATTCACTTTCGCACTAACAGATAACGTCATAAGCAAAAAGAGATAGATATACTTTTGTCTATGCCATCTTTTCTGCCAGTGTGACCGAGGATGCTATAGATACTTATCTATAGACATATATCAGAACTAGATCTGTGCCACTGTCATATCGATATTATCGAGTTTAGTTTAGGAGGATTTTCTACAAATTTGGTCAAATATCTGTAAGAATCGTCCCTGACTGCGGCTAATGTTATCTACGTTTTTTTAGGGAATCTTTATAATAATGTTTATTCATACCTTGTGCAAAAACGTACATCATGAGACAAAGTGACAGTTTTTGGTACACACGTACGACTATATGTACAAACAGGTACTGATCAATATACTGATATATAATAAGCTAGTTCTTGTGCAAGAATGAAAAAGAATGAGAAAAGTTTACAGACGAGTATGTATAAGTATAAAAGTAACAAAATAAATAAAATGGTTCACATATAATTATTTAATTTGAAAAATTAAAATGCGAAAATAAACATGATTCATCAACCTTTATCCATAGATGGGTCGAGGGATAGCGATAGCGATTCAATAAAATGCAGTGAACACAAGCGAGAATATGGTGAAGGTGTCCAGTTAGCATGTTTTATATTCTTGATCCACTTATTTCTTAAATACTAATACTCTTAGGAAACCTGTGTACAATCAATATTAGATTTATAATAACAAATAGCAAATAAACTTTAAGAAATACATTAAAGTAAGTAAAATAAAAATACAGTATCGATAAATCTTTCTTGTGACTTTTGTCACATCTCTAACATCAGAACGTAAGTACGTAAACTGTCATAGCTCTATTAGCGAACGCATAAAAGTTAATTATTTCACTACATAGAATGGTTTAAATGATACTATACGTGCTCGACGTATTTAGGACTAAGATTCCTTTATTCCGGACAGCCTATGAAATGTATTCCCTGCACAATAATTTCAGTATGCTAGTCGATAACTCACCTGTGGAAAGATATCCTTTGATTATTTTCTGTTAATACACTCATTCTACTCTTGCAACTGATAACCACACACGACATGGTTCATGCAGATAATTAAACAACAAAATTCTTCCTAATATAAACGAAACAAAGGTGTGAAAACAGCGAAACACTTTAATTAGAGCTGCTAACCGATGGGTTACAACAGTGACTAAAAAGTTATCTCTTTGACGTTCAGGATGGTTGCGTTTGTCTATGTTTGTCTCTTTTTTTTTCATAGAGTTTTTCTATAAGCAAGAACGAGAGAATTGACAGTTTCTTTTTCGTCGTAAATACGTTATCTCTAGTTACTATACAAACTCTCTGAAGAGAACCTTATCCCGCAAATTACTGCTTGTATTATCCAATCCAAATCGAGTATTTTGACATAAGAAAAATAAAGTGTTGTCAATCGAATTAAATCGAACTGAGAATTGATCAGAAGCTAAATGTTGCCAATTAAACATACCTGTATTAATAAGTTTACAAGCGATATTTCTTTGTCCCTAATTATTAATCATTTACCTTCCTCCGATATATATAAGTTATCTACATTGGTATCGTACATTTTACGTGATGCGTGCACAACTAAACATAAACAGACAAAAATCACAAAAATGTTGGCAATGGGTTCTGTTGGTTATGCTTTAACACCCTGGCTATTTTTTTTGGAAATATCTTCGATGTACAAAAGCGACTTTTCTACAGATTTATTAAATGTATTATGACGATTATGGTCTTATAAAATTTTCGTGTTCATTTATTGCTACATTATGGTCAATAACATAATATTACCTACTTTTATTGAATTATTCACTCGTGAAAACTCTTTTCGGTTTATAACTGGAAACAGTTGGTTTCTTGTAAAAGCTTTTAACAGTTTTATTTTATGTATGTCATCGTTCCAGCCAGTGCTTGGTTCCAACAATTCCGATCGAATGTCTATTTTGTTTTCTAAAACGTTTTCTATACAAGAAGTTGATATATTACTCTTCAGAATGTATCGTTCATTTCTGGTATGCGATGCATTATTTCGATTTCTACGTAAGTAAACGTGAGATTGCATCGTGACTGCTGCTCTGAGCGATTTGCGTGAGTTTTCACACTGACCGATAGCCAAGGGGAAATAAATTCTGTGTCAAATATACCTGGCTATTGAAGAATTAGACCCTGGCAATGAAGGCTAAAAGATTGTGGGTATTAGTGGTAACACTTGCGGAAGTAGAGCGGCAATTGAAACATTTCTGAATTATGTATCATTGTAGCGTAATTTACTGTTATTGGAAAGCATGGCCTGTGTAAGAATTCATTGATAATATTATGACAAAGAAATAGGTTCTTCACTTAAACTTGGTTCTGATATAAGATTAAGGTGAGTTAGTCTGTCTTGTCACAGAAAATGCGAAATAAAACCGCGAGAAACATCTTGAAATTCTTGAATGTGAATTCATCAATTAATGTATGTCTCTTGATACAGCTGTTTTCAATTGCCGCTAAGTACAGCTTTTTTTATATTTTTTATTCATGACCGTAGATACTAGACTTTTAGTCGGATACACGGATGGGTTTAACACAGCATTAGAATGCGGATGTAACAGATTCTAATCTTTCTTGGAGTTTTTGGCAGCAAATTGTCGAGTCAGCCTCCCCAGTAAGCTTTCCAGAGGTAGTCAATACTACCATAAAATTCGCCGCGCCCCTATCCCGAGAGCGCTTCTGTCAATGATTTCACATATTGTCCAGTTGCGTAGACAGTTGAGACACAAAACTACACCAATTTTATTTCAATATCCACTACGAATCAATTTGCTAATAATAATAACAACCGCTGAACTTCATTCGAAACAATCCCGCCAAAAACTCGTACAGCGTTTAAATCCGTCTGTGTTGCCAACCATACTTTTAATCATAATTCCATCTTCCAGCATCTCTATCATAATATCGTAGTAAACCATCGACACTTAATTTATCCCGATCTGACCTCCTCTCTCAACGGGCCCTGATCAGCGATTTGTTACGCGTTTCCTCTTATAACCTCTCGTCTATGCTCAGTGGAACATTTCCTGTTACTGCAGCTTACCATAATATATCATCTGGTCGTGTGACCCCGATAGCTTGGGCCCCTTCTGTAGCGGTTTATGAATAATATGACCGTTTGTGGGAAGCCCTTTACACATTCTTCATTTGATTCTTAGGGTCTTTAAGGCAGTGGGTTATCGGTGCGACTTTATTCGAATGCATTTGCATCTTTAGGCTGTGTAAGAGGCAATTTGATGTAGCTGTTCCCTATCGTTTTATATCTTAGTACATGATTGCTAAATCGTTTACTATATTCCCTTTCAAAATATCCACATACTTCTTGTACCGATTTACCTTTTAAGGGCTAGCTGTTGACAGGCCACATTGACACTAATAACCTGTCGTATTATCTTGGACCTCGGCGTGTTTTCCTGAACACATGGCTTCGGAGTCAAGAGGTGTGTTGATACCACTCGAGATAAAGTCTCCGGGAGTCTCACGATTGTCGATAGCGAGATGTGTTTTATTATCTTTGCTGTGGTTGCGTGTGGGCGCTTTGATTTTTCGAAGGTTAAAGAAAGGGCTATGTTTTTTCCAATCAATGAGTTTACATCTGTGTCTCTTTTTACCCGACTGCCGAAGGAGGGTAATGTGTTTATCAGTCTATGTATGTATGTATGTATGTTTGTTCCTATGTGGCGTTCTAGAGACCAAACGCGTTGGCGGATTTTGATGATTCTTATGTCAATCGATTCGTCTTAATCCTGCGAGTGTCACTGGCTACATTAAAATGGGAAAAAACTAAAATGGCGGATTTTGGGCGCCATTTTGTGGGGATTTTTTTTTTTCTTTTCTTCCTAACCCATTGTGTGGGGTATCAAAATAAAGCATTTTAAGAGGCGATTTCAAAAATATATAACACTTATATGTTTAAATGTACCTAATTCTAAAAAAAAAATAACTGAAAAGTTGTAAATAAAAAAAGTTAATTCAATAAATCAAAAAACCCGCCTGCTTAAAAAGCAAACTAAAAAGACGTAAACAAGAAGAAAATCATGCTGTGCAGTCGGAGGATACATCTGGTTTTGGTTCGCCAGCTCGCGAATATGTATCCTCCGACTGCACAGCATGATTTTCTTCTTGTTTACGTCTTTTTAGTTTGCTTTTTAAGCAGGCGGGTTTTTTGATTTATTGAATTAACTTTTTTTTAGTTTCATCTTCTGCATTGGCTTCAGAAACTGGGTTGTCATGTTTTTCGACACTGTGTATTATAAAATCTAGGTTATCGTTTTACAATATTATCCTATGATTTTTAACCGACTTACCAAAAAGGAGGAGGTTCAATGTTCGACTTCATGTTTTTTTTTTGTTTTTTTTTTTTATATATTTTCACCGATTTCTCCGTCAATTTGTGGACCGATTTTGAAAATTCTGTTTTTGTTTGAAAGAGTATATTTCGATTTGGTCCCATTTAAATTTGGCGAACATCTGATGAAGAACTTCGGAGATATACAATAGAACTCTTCAATAAATGACGGCATATCTCTCGGGATTGCTGCAATCGCATGTCTGTTCATTGTTTATACCATTTCATAACATAACATCACGCCAGTACGCTCTAAAGGGGTACGCAGATGTGTACAGTTTACTTTGGTCACACTCTCATTTCATCGGTTATGTTCAGTTTCATGATATTCGGGTAATCTATTCTGGTATTATAGGTACCTTACTAAACTACTTGCCTATTATTATTGTTCACTTTTTAGTTGTACCTACCTACAACTAAAAAGTGAAAAATAAAAAAAAACCGTTTTACAAAAAAAATGCTACCGACTTCCAAATAAGAAAACTACAAAGTGAAAAATAACTTTATTTTTGGAAGTCGGTGTCCATAACGCAAAAAAAATTACCTACCAAAGACACCGACTTCCAAAAATAAAGTTATTTTTCACTTTGTAGTTTTCTTATTTGGAAGTCGGTAGCATGTTTTGGTAAAAAGGTTTTTATCAACTATGTTAAGTATTTAACCTGCACCGATCAACAAGCTAATAATAGACGGCAATTTTCCGAAACCAGTTCTAATCAGCACAGATAATGGTAAAGCTCTGAGAGCTAAAACACCAATTACTTGCTAAATGAATTCTGTGCTGAGACCTGTACGAGATTGTGTAGTTTACGTTATTAAACATGGACCACTTGACGGTCGGAGACAGGTGGACGATTAGATAGAAAGCGGCCATTACATGTTTGGCCTAATACTGAGTACAGGACGCTTCGTGTACCGTCGATCAAATACTGTGATAAATAATTATAACTTACTTGAAAAGGCACTATACTTCATAAAAGATGGCTTGATCTCTGCGACAGCTGTCAGTATCAATAGCGCTTGACAGGCTAACAATAACGTGTACGTCAGTTTGACATATGTCGCAGAGATCAAGCTATCTTTTATGAAGTATAGATCATAATTTTTGAAAATCGCTGCTTATAAACGCCCTCTCCATCTCTGTGTCCAATCTAGAAATAATCAGATGTAGAGTAGTAAAGCTAATTAGTAAATGGTGAGAGAATTAGCATTGCCATACAACGTGGGTGCCAGTATTTTGGGCACAATACCAGTGGACAGCAATGCGAAGGCGTTATACGACGCCATATTTTAGATTTGTTTATTTTTAGGCTCTTTTTAGGCTCTTTTTAGATTTGTTTATTAGTAGTTTTTGATTTGAGTAATTAATTGCAAAATCAATTTCTTAGTATGCGTCATCAGGGAGAATAAGTACATGCATTTGTCGCAGGGAATCACGGAAGATTGAAATAACCATTCTGTGGCTTTATTTTCCTAAATATTAGTGTTGTACACATGCCACTGTTGTGTCCTTTTTAACCGACTTCAAAAAAAGGAGGAGGTTCTCAATTCGTCGGCTTTTTTTTATGTATGTTCCCCGATTACTGTAAGACGCCTGGACCGATTTGGAAAATTCTTCTTTTGTTTGAAAGGGTATACTTTCCAGTTGGTCCCATAGTCATCAAGTCAGGATCTGATGATGGGATCTTGGAGAAATCGAGGGAACTCCTCAAATATTATAGGCATACATATTGCGATATTGGTATTTTTATCAACAATGCAATCATCTGCACTCACACATTTGGTGAAGTGGAACTGGTGAAGAAGACCACAGATGGCCAATAAAAATCCTTAATGCTAAGTATGGCATGGGTTATAAGATATCTCGAATAGTTTAACGACTATGATGAAGCAAATACTTATAAATACATAGTGCTGATGAAAATGGTATCATCGAACTGATCTGATGATGAAGCCGGCAGGTAGGCACTAGTACTCCGAAATAAAACAATGTATCCTAGTCGTGTATGGGCTTATTGGAATCGTCATGAGATGTACTTTGGCTATATATGAATTTTAAGGCACTTGGAAGTACCTATCAAAACTAAAAAGAGATAAATAAAAAACTTTTTAACAAAAAAACAAACCGACTTCCAAAGAAACACTGCAAAACCAAAAATAACTTTCTTTTCCGAAGTCGGTGTCGAAACACGGAAAACAATAGGTACCAAAGACACCGACTTTGGAAAAGGCAGTTATTTTTAGTTTTGCAGTGTTTCTTTGGAAGTCGGTTTGTTTTTTTGTTAAAAAGTTTTTTTAACCAAAAGGTTGACTGGTAGAGAATGCCTTGCCGCTTTAAGTCTGCCTATCATTGTACATGAAGATTAAATAAATAAATATACATAACCTATATTAAATACCCTGTCAATACAGTCCATTTTCCGGGTATCCCTCTGTACTATATGGTATAGTAATAAATGTAGCAATAAATTATTCATTACAAATCCTTTTTTAAAACACGCTTTTTAGGGTTCCGTACCCAAAGGGTAAAAACGGGACCCTATTACTAAGACTCCGCGGTCCGTCTGTCTGTCTGTCCGTCTGTCACCAGGCTGTATCTCATGAACGGTGATAGCTAGACAGTTGAAATTTTCACAGATGATGTATCTGTTGCCGCTATAACAACAAATACTAAATACAGAATAAAATTAATATTTTAGTGTGGCTCCCATACAACAAACGTGATTTTTTTGCCGTTTTTTGCGATAATGGTACGGAACCCTTCGTGCGCGAGTCTGTCTCACACTTGGCCGGTTTTTTTCGTATTCTTCTCAGCCAACCCTTTCGTTTGATACCCATATCATGGCAGTGCACAAAAATAACAAGTCCACAATCTTGGGCCGTCCGCCATATTGGATTTAGAATAACGTCACTTAGCTAACTATGCAATGTATGCAAAATTTCATCTTAATCGGTGGAGGACAACTGCTTTAAAATTCAGTTGTAAGATTTGACCCGAACACACATACATACATTGCAAGTTAAATAAAAGCTTGTAAAATGCGTGTCTATGATGTGTTTCTATGGTGTGCCCTACATAATATTGTTGTAGAAACAGTTGTCCGTCAAGGACGCTAGTTTTTGTGAGCTACAAAGTAGATTAAATATGGCTTATGTTTAACTTACCACCAGATATAGTAACATATAACAGACAAAAATAGTAAATGATCACCAAAATTAAACCCGCATCTTATTGTAAAATTATAACCAAAGTTTTAACATCTCGCTATCCTGTTTAGGCAAAATGACTCCAAATAAATCATTGTTAACCCAAAAGTAGTAAATGATCACCAAAAGTAGTAAATGATCACCAAAATTAAACCAATGACCAAAAAGATTATAAAATTTCTGGGAGCAACTTGGAAGTAGCGCTCGCCGGCCGCTGCCGCGGCACCGCTCGCTTTGCTCGCTCGGCTCGCGCGCGGTTGGTCACAGTTCTAACCTAACCTAACCTATTTTACAACATTAAATAGCGCAATAATTTGCTATTAAAATTTGGTGATCAATTTACTAAATTTGGTGATCAATTTACTAAATTTGGGTTTCATAGTACAATTTTAGGTAATAGAGGTTATGGTCACAAAGTAATTTTAGGTGGTCATTATATTTATCCCCATTAAATATTACATTCATTTTCTCCGTTTGTTATGGAATTATGTAATGTAAACTGTGACACTTCACCAATAACTGTTTCAAAGCTTTTACCAAAATGTGCTTCATTTTAAGTAAATTGGCTGAGTATAATGAACTGTTGTTAATCATGTTGTATCATTTTGGAAACAATTTTAAATAATTTATTTAATAAAAATATTTTTTTTTTAAACAGCTTTTTAGGGTTCCGTACCCAAAGGGTAAAAAAGGGACCCTATTACTAAGACTTCGCGATCCGTCTGTCTGGGTCTAAATTAAGGGAGGGCTCCCATACAACAAACGTGATTTTTTTGCAGTGTTTTGCGATAATGGTACGGAACCCTTCGTGTGCGAGTGCGACTCGCACCTGGCCGGTTTTTTTTCGTATTCTTCTCAGTAAACCCTTTCATTTGATACCCATATGAAGGCAGTGCACAAAAAATATCTAGTCCGTCATCCTGTGCCGTCCGCGATATTGGATTTAGAATGACGTCACTTAGCTACTATGCATTGTCATCCAAACTAAAAGAGTATGCAAAATTTCATCTTTATCGGTGGAGGAAAACTGCTTTAAAATTCAGTTGCAAGATTTGACCCGAACACACTTATTATACAAACATACAAACATTGCATGTTAAATATAATCTTGTAAAATGTATTCTTCTAAAGTTTTTTAGATCGATTGATTGTCAGAATTATGGGATGGAATTATTTATATTAAAAGGTTATCTCACCTTTCCTTACAAACATTTTCGATTGCCATTCTAAAGTCTGATAGGAATCCATCTTGGTAAGGAATTTCGCGATAAGTAACGTTCGAACGATGGTTCACTTAGATACTATTGTTGTTTAACTTAAGATAATAACCTCTCGGTGACTCGTGAATAATGCTGTGGAGAGTTTAGCAAACATGTCTTTATAATTAGCAGAGTATCTTGTAAGAGAAATGAGGTTAATAGGCCTAACTAATTAGTTAGAAGGATGAAAGGTATTACGGGCTAATTATCGTTTTATGGGGGACATTGGAAGTCTCTTCAAATTAGAAATCGTTATTTTTAATACGCAGATCAGTGTTGTCAGCGCTGAATATTAAATGAAGGGGTTCTTTTTTAACAAGCTATTATTTAGTTTGACCTGTACCGGTGTCTGTGTGAATCAAAGATAGCAAGTTAATGACCTACTAGCCGGTGTTCGTTTGAGCTGAAATGCACGGGTTTTTTCTCAAGACATTGCACTGTCTTTTTACTATAATAGCTTAAATATGCAGCAAGCCACAGTATAAATATGGCCGAAAAGTACAGAAACTACCTATAAACGCTCGAAACGTTACGGCACACTCACACAAACATGCGCACGAGACCCCTAAGGCTTAGCACGCATTGCGATTTTTATTCGTGCAAATAATACGCAGCTAAAAGTATTTTTTTATCTGTGTATTGAATTTAACTAACGCACTGCGGATAAAATTCCGCGCGATTTATGTCTCCTTCTGCCTGTTCATAGAATTCAAAATATTCGCGTGAATTTAATCCGCGCCGCGGTGCGGTGAATGCTGTGGCAATACACGGATTTCATGCGGTATTATTTCCGCGCGCTTTTTTCCGCAATGCGTGTAGCTTCATACAATTTCATAGGTCGCAGAATGGGCAGAAAAAAATCGCGTGAATAAAAATCGCAGTGCTTGCTAAGCTAAGCTACTACTACTGACAGCATCGCAAAAACTGCTTAGAGATCTCGTCGATGCGCATGTTTGTGTGAGTGTGCCGTTTCGAGCGTTTGTAGGTAGTTTCCGTACTGTTTGTCCATAATTATACTGTGGATAGGATAGGATAGGATAGTTGGACCCCTTTTCCGCACTTAGATTCGCATTTGGTCCATTGTGCGTGCAGGCGTCCTTTCTGTGGGAGGGAATAGGCCGTAATCCACCACGCGGGCCCAGTGCATGTTGGTGGATGTCACATGTCTTCGAATTTTTGGTTCTAAAACATGCCGGTTTCCTCACGATGTTTTCCTTCACCGTTTTTAAGAGCAGTGGTGATGGAATAATTTACACAAAGTTAAGCGCCTGACTGGGTTCGAACCCACGACCTACAACTTGTAAGTCGCGGCCGTTACCACTGCGCCACCACTGCTCTCAATTTTTTTTTACTGTGACCAAACTTTTAAACAACAAGCTTTAGGCGGTATAATTTCAGACTAGAAAGACAAAAGGAATCCTTGCCCGTATTGGATGAGGCCTTTGCAGTGGAACGTGGGTATGCGTTGTTCCATAATGCTCAGGGAACAAGTCTGTGTTCGGACTTAGTAAATCTCCAACAAAATGTATACAAACACTATTTACCTTACCCTGATCATAGTTACCGATTACACAAATTCTAAATTCCACAATATTTCTAAGCATGATCGGATTATATCGCAATTAACGCGTTAATCGCTTACCGTTTTAATTGGTGCAGCTGTGTCGCTTTTCAAGCAACCAATTGGAGCTTGCTGCGACAATTATTTGCGATAAATTGACCAAGTAAGTTGAGTGCTGCATGCTTTTATAAAGTTGGGCGTGGGGGAATGTTGGTGTTGACAGTATTTGTGTAAGTAGAGTGAGTTAGACTGGTTAAGGGTTTGTGAAGTTCGCAGAGCCGAATTACGCGGAGAGTTCGAACATCTCTGCGTTACTTTTTGGAAAACTCAAACGGATGTTATGTTACCTGCAACCTTTGAAACTTGCACGCAATTTGCATGGTCATGTTACTCTGCATATGCACTTAATTTTACAATACAACACATCTAATAAAACATACTGCTAATGGCTCACGATCAGACCATTCGAGACAGGTGAATTGGCACAAGAGAGCTCAAAAAAAAGTTGCAGAATAAATAAACTCCAATGTTCACAGAACCTAGAAATGATGCCTTATATGTTCGTTGCACAGAACATAACTTTTAAGTATAACTGTTAAGACTGTCCAGAAAAACTTGTCCCTCATAATTCACGACAACTGCACTTCACTTCAGATACTTTATTACTGCCAAGTTGGGCATCAAACAGGTATTCTCGAAGACGTTTCATACCATTGACAATATTACGGTACATAACAACAACGTTCTTCTTCGTGTCAATGATTCTCTGTTCTTAATTTAAATTTTCTTCGATCAATACTCAGCCACGTCGACAGCTTCGCAAGATTAGCGCTGGCCTCATAGCCGCATGGCACAGGTTTTTTTTGCATAAGGAGCAGGACAGGAGATCGTTTGTGGAGTGGTCCGGCAGTTGCATTTTGTCTGATTGGAGTGCCTCCATCTGACCAGGCTATACAATAACGTTTCAACACAAATGTCAAATGGAAGAAGCTCCCCAAACTTGTATTGTTGTCGATAACTAACGGAAGTAAGTGAGATGTAACCGAGAATCGGTGTGTTGTACTAAATGTGGCGCCAAATGTCACAAGTTGCGTAATCAAAACAACATGGAGCGTTGGGGCTATGAGGTGAGCAACTAAGAGAGAGTTTAGAGAACTTTTAACACTGTTAAGAAAAAGCTTTTTGAAGATTCTAGTTGCTTGATATATTGCAGCTAGCTTTGTTTTATTAGGAGATTGTGGCATCAACCGCAAAGTGAGTTATTAATGCATGAGTGTTATGTTGATACTAAATTAACACGAGTGCATTAATTACCCACTTTTGCGAGCTGCGTAATCTACTTTTCTTTCAACTACCAATCTACCTACCGACTCAAAATAAAAACTCAAGTTAATGAAAAATATTTATCCCGCGACTTTTGCGGCAAAAGGTTATTAACAATTTAACTTGCAGCTGTATTTATACTTTCTAGAGTTGAATTCATATCGCTATCGCTGTCTATTCCCATTTTTTTTACTTTTCTTGATAAATATGAAGTATCAAAGTTTAACAACGTTACAAAATGCGCGCCATTTGTTTTTTTAAATTTATTCAGCCGATTTTTATTTTCAGTCAGTATCTTTTTGATCTAATGCATACATTTTATATTAAACTTAATGTAAGACATTAAACCTCTGTGGTAAATTTATATCTAAATACAAAAGAGTATGCTCCTCTGGGATAAAGCCTGTTTTCGTCTTGGGAACCTGGAACCCCTCGCTTCACTCAGGACTACATAACTCCCTCGTTACGCTCAGGGTTCAATATGCCGCCCGTGACATAAGACACTGCTTTTTCCCCTTGGTGCATAATTTACTATTACACCTAAACGGGCCGGGCAAATACCCAGAGCGACATAAATGAGGGGCGGCCAAACTGCACTAACAGTACTTTTAATTTCATCAGAAACCTAATTTATTCGTGGTGTGGTGCTAAAATATTCAAGCTCGCTTCGCTGTCGAATCTTATTGGTTCTTGTTGTAAACCCACCGTTAAATAACTTAATATTCATAATGTTGCAAAAAATGTTAGGTAAAATTTTCGAGCCCACTTCGTTTTCACTTCGCTTGAAGTTGTCAAAAAAGCGTCTTTATCCGATCCGACGGTTAAAAACCGCATTATTTTTCGATAGATAATATTCTGTCTGATATATATTTACCTCCTTATAAAGCTTCATTTTAAAGGGCACTAAGGGTGGCAAATATTTTCTTTATGCCCGGAGAGACGAAATTGCTAGATTGGGCCCTGCCTGACCTCATTTGCCCGAAAATTGTAATGAATTGGGGCTGTTCGCATATTACAAAACCCTTTATGTTCGGAATATCTTCCTATTTATCTGAAATCTCCTCTCTATTGATTTTTAATGGATATCGCTTGATAATTCCATTGCTTGGCTTGCCTTTTTTAAACTGTAACACATATTTTTCATAATCTACCGTCTCGTGGCGCAACTTAGTCTTTGCCCCGCTACTTTCGAAGCCCAACCCTAACAACTATTCATTGAGCCGTAATTAGAGCAGTTCCCAGAGGTATCGGCAGACATATCACGATCTGAGCTGGTGTAAACTAGTAATAGTCGAGTTTGTAACAGAATTGTTTCAACTTTTACTTTTCAATCTCTTTTACACCATAAATTTTGCACTTCGCGAATTGAAGAGGAACTTACAGACGTTTTTTTGAACATGATGTTATTACGATACCTCATAAGGAGTAAGGATATCATCACTAAGGGACTAGGTGACAGTACCTCCACTTTGGGCATTGATTCAATAGGTGGTCGCTTCATGAAAAAATGTAAGTACTGGTACAGTTGGGCCCAACAACTGCCAAAGCCTTTTTCCTACTATAGTAGGAAAAAGGCTTTGGCAGTTAGATTGGTGATTGTTATGAAATTATTTCCCTTAGGGTGATTATAGACTAGAGAATTTACTTGCAACAAAACATCGAGCATTCGCTGTTTTGAAATTTACTCGAACCACACTTCGAACATGACGCTCGATGTTTCATTACAACCTGATTTTAAAAACCAACGAGCGTTTTGGTGTATCATTTTATTGAGCAAAGGCACGAGCGCGGGTGACGTGGAGTGAGGTCAAAATGAATGCAAGGTACAAACAAATTTTATAGTAATGCTCACTCGCCGTGAGCATTACTTCGAACGCAGCATCGAACATTCGCAAGAACGTTACATTACACGGAAATGCTTTCGGAAACTGAGCATTTGTCTGTATTGTACCAATCGTAAGAACGTTACGCTCACGAAAATGCTCTAGTAGACAAATTGTTATGGTGGCTTGGGCTACAAGAATATCTAGATGATTATTATGATTATCTATGTTATTTATTGACTGTTCATTAACAGTCAATTGTTGCCACGCCTCACTTGTTTTTATTGTTATACCATCATAACTTATAGTGGAATTCCATTTAAAGTTTATTTACGACTCGCTATATTCGATGACTGACGACACGGCTAACTACACGTCATCTAAACTAACTGTAGAAAATACCGCCTAGTTAACGATTTTAGACATTGTTTGAAATACATCGCTGCTTCTCAATTGATGATCAACGTCCGTAGTCATAATAGTTCAGCAGTATAGATCAAACATGTAGTTTGTTTTCGTTACTGTCTCCAGTCTTTAGTGCCGGCATTCTCGTAGTACGTCCCTGCTTAGAATAACCTTAAGGCAAATTAATAAAACACTTAAAAGGGATGTCTTGAAATACTCTAGCTTCTGGCAAGGCGCCAGGGCTTCGGTCATCTCTTATATTAGAGTGAAAACGACGGTAAATTTAACACCTTATGGTATGTTTTATGCAGTTTATATGCGGACTGCATAGCGGGTTCCTTTTTTGAAAATTATGTTAGATTTAAAAAAAAGCTGGGTGTCTATGCTTTGATGTTGTGTGATACCATAATGTTGCCCTATTTTTTATTTCAGTAATTACAATAAAACAAAGGATGTCTGCGTCCGTAACGGCTTTTATTTCGGGCATTATTTTTGTTTCTTTAATAAAAATGTCTTGTTTGATAATTAAAAGTTTGTTTTCTTTTCAGGTACAGCCAGTCCATCAAAATGTAAAACGGACTGTTATGCTTAGGTATGTAAGTATTAGTTTGGTAATCTTACAAAATTTCTACAATTTCAGAAAAACATACTTAAATATGTTCTCTTCAATCAATCCACACATCATGGCTTTTTACCATTTCATTTTGGTTGTAATTGCCATACCTTTATTAATTTGCTAGATATTCTACCTATTGTTTCAAAAACAGTAATATACCTGACTTCCAGACTTTCTCCACCTTATCCACAACACACAAGCCCATCTTTTCCCATGAAGTGTCAGCCCTGTAATGAAACAATGAAGTCATCTCGGGCCATAAGGCCATGGTTCACCGGGCTCTCGGTCGGGGTCCGATCAGGCCTCATTTTACGCTCGGCTCGGCCCGACTCGGCATTACCTCAGATACACTTTCGTATTATTATCGCGATTACGGTGTTAAATGACTGGCCAGTGGGAATTTATTTCAATAGTATGATTGTCTATTTAATCTGTGGTAGGCTCTATGCTGGATGAAGCAATTGGGAGCGTTCTTTATTTGAAATAAACGTTCCTAATTGCTATTTGGAGAACGCATCCAACTACGTATCAATTTTAATGGTTTCATTCACAAAAGCTGATAAAATTGATTTATTGTTTGTGAATGTTACTTTACTTTTGAACTAAACTGCAGTTCAAAGCTCCAGTTGAACCACTTTTCGATAGCTAACGACATAGAAAAGCTTTTAAAGTTCTTGTTTATGTGTGCTAAAACTGCCCGTTAACTGTACCTACTTAATGTGAACGAAAATAAGACGTTCCAAGAAAATCTTGAAAACGTCAAGATTCTTTTTAGATAAAACGCGTTGATTATCTAAATTCGTTTAGCCTTACAGCGTTGTATAATTGAAACGGATCTGTTAGCCGAAGAAAATTAAAAATACTATGACATAATTACTTTTATTGATTAATTTTATCATTTGCTACGTTTTTTGTTTAGACCGACTTTCAACAAAGCCGCTTCATTGTTTCTAGTTAATTAGGTATGTTAATTGACAATTTGAAGCTTAACTAATTGCTTAAGACATTTTAGTAACTACTAGAAAGCTCTAACTTAAGATATAACTTAATTTTCCTTTGTTCAAGAAGTTTTCGCCAGCCATTTTCCGATCCCCGCCAAATTTTTCAAACGTCGAACGTGCACAGATTATAAACATGGTATGTCTATGGATTTAAGACTTAATAGAGACAGCCCATCGGTTGCTAGGAGGACAATACCAATGGCCTTGTAAGACTATTTGAGTCGGTTCACCGACCCGCGTTCCAAATAAAGATAAATTCCAACCGCTTCGCGTAAAGATGGATTAAGTGTGGAATAACTGGCGAGCTTACTCGTAGTGTTACTTTTTTATGTGTTTGTAACTTAAACTAGAGTAGCAGAAAGTTTTCTTCCGTTTGAGTTGGTGCGTGTTTCTTTAATGCAATTTTTAAGTAGGTACTTGGTTTAATTACTTACCTTTTTAATATTTTAATTTTAGTGCTGTAATTAATTGTGGTTTGTTTATTTTAATTGTATGTTTGGATTACAAGATTTTTGTTGTTTGTAACTTAAACTAGAGTAGCAGAAAGTTTTCTTCCGTTTGAGTTGGTGCGTGTTTCTTTAATGCAATTTTTAAGTAGGTACTTGGTTTAATTACTTACCTTTTTAATATTTTAATTTTAGTGCTGTAATTAATTGTGGTTTGTTTATTTTAATTGTATGTTTGGATTACAAGATTTTTGTTGTTTGTAACTTAAACTAGAGTAGCAGAAAGTTTTCTTCCGTTTGAGTTGGTGCGTGTTTCTTTAATGCAATTTTTAAGTAGGTACTTGGTTTAATTACTTACCTTTTTAATATTTTAATTTTAGTGCTGTAATTAATTGTGGTTTGTTTATTTTAATTGTATGTTTGGATTACAAGATTTTTGTTGTTTGTAACTTAAACTAGAGTAGCAGAAAGTTTTCTTCCGTTTGAGTTGGTGCGTGTTTCTTTAATGCAATTTTTAAGTAGGTACTTGGTTTAATTACTTACCTTTTTAATATTTTAATTTTAGTGCTGTAATTAATTGTGGTTTGTTTATTTTAATTGTATGTTTGGATTACAAGATTTTTGTTGTTTGTAACTTAAACTAGAGTAGCAGAAAGTTTTCTTCCGTTTGAGTTGGTGCGTGTTTCTTTAATGCAATTTTTAAGTAGGTACTTGGTTTAATTACTTACCTTTTTAATATTTTAATTTTAGTGCTGTAATTAATTGTGGTTTGTTTATTTTAATTGTATGTTTGGATTACAAGATTTTTGTTGTTTGTAACTTAAACTAGAGTAGCAGAAAGTTTTCTTCCGTTTGAGTTGGTGCGTGTTTCTTTAATGCAATTTTTAAGTAGGTACTTGGTTTAATTACTTACCTTTTTAATATTTTAATTTTAGTGCTGTAATTAATTGTGGTTTGTTTATTTTAATTGTATGTTTGGATTACAAGATTTTCTAACAAGAACAGATGTAAGAACTCAAAATATAATTGAGTCTTGAGACGCCTTGGTAGGCAATATATTTAAGGACCTAAGTATAAACCCTCACTATAGTCCTGGTTCTCTTGCACGAATGCAGACTAAGATTTATGAAGCATGATTATTAAGTCTTCAGGTTACTAAATAGTCAGAAGCTTGAGATCTGACAACAGTCTTGCCAAGGGGTACCGTGTTACCCAGTTACTGGGTTGTGCAGGTCAGATAGGCGGTCGCTCTATGTAAAACACTGGTACTCAGCTAAATTCGGTAAGACTGGAAACCGACCCCAATATAGTTGGGAAAAGGCTAGGCAGATTGATTGATAATTAGGTCTATAATTACTTACTTTTGATTATCATTAAGCGTGTCATATTTTGAATGAGAAATGTTACCTAATATACCTAGCGTCCTACCTAGCTCCATAAACTTTTTACAATCTTTGTCCAAACCTAACCTTTACAAAAACCATTATAAACGGTCCACACCATTCTTTGTAACAAACCATTGACAACATTTCCACATCTAACAACACTCATAGGACCATACAACTTCATGCACGCCATGCAACATGCAACCCATTCAACCATACAAAGGGCAATTACATTGCCTACCGGTTATCCAAACCGACCAATGAATATGGATGGCCCGCTTCCGAGCCGTAGGTGTCCGATTATGATGTAACGTGCCCAAGATACCGTGGAGACTGCTGTGATTATGAAGCAGATGTGCCAGATCTTTTGGAGATTCGGCGATCTTTTGGAAGTAAGGGCACATAATATAATGCTAGCATACGGATGCCTCATGCTATACAAAGAAACCGTGCCGACGTAACTAACGTTTTTCATCTGATTATACTGATTATTTTTAGTAAATCGATCGCGTTCGGTTCCGTTCCACGGCGATAGATAGATCACCGTCTATATCCGTGGAACGGAACCGAACGTGATCGATGTACTAAAAATAATCAGTATAATCAGTACAGTACGTCGGGACCGTTTCTTTGTATAGGATGAGACACCACTGGTAAGGGTTAGGTGCCTGGTTGTGAATTTGTTTGAGAAGCAAGCGCGGGTTGAAATCGCCAATACGCAGTAATTGGTATTTTTGGTAAATATCAAAATGGGCTTTTGTTCTGTAGTCAGAAGTGGGATGGATGATAGTAATGTATTAAGCGTACCCTGAAAAGATAAGCTCTTAGAGCAAGGTTATTTTGAGTGCGCGTAAGGGACAGATGTATATGACTTGTATATATTTGTCCCTTTTTTACAGTCGAACTATGATAGTTTTGATACGTGAGGGTACGGAGGCAGGAGAATTTTGGATGGTTTTCTTATATTATCTGTGGTTTGGAATAAAACTTGAACTAGAATTGAGGAAACAGTTATGTTTTACTGTTAATTACGAAACAATTTCTACATCTCTTAGGAAAATTATGGTGTTTAAATCTTATTATAATGAACAATGCTGTAAAACATCAAAACGGCTTATCTAAAATTAGAACTTCTTCGCACCGGCATGATTACAGGCGCTCACGCCATGAGAATTTCTTCTCAACGTTAGTTTTCTTAAGAGATGAGATCTTTGACACCACTTAAAGCCAGGTGTAAAGAGTGACAGGTTGTTAGACTGTCACCTGTCACCTTTAGCTTGCTTGCACTAAAATAGCTGCAGTTGACATTTACAACGGGAATAAATATAATGACCACCAAAAAAAACTTTGTGACGATAACCCCTAACCACCAAATCTAGTAATATACTGACAAAAATAGTAAATGATCACCAAATTTAGTAAATTGATCACCAAATTTTAATAGCAAATTATTGCGCTATTTAATGTTGTAAAATAGGTTAGGTTAGGTTAGAACTGTGACCAACCGCGCGCGAGCCGAGCGAGCAAAGCGAGCGGTGCCGCGGCAGCGGCCGGCGAGCGCTACTTCCAAGTTGCTCCCAGAAATTTTATAATCTTTTTGGTCATTGGTTTAATTTTGGTGATCATTTACTACTTTTGGTGATCATTTACTACTTTTGGGTTAACAATGATTTATTTGGAGTCATTTTGCCTAAACAGGATAGCGAGATGTTAAAACTTTGGTTATAATTTTACAATAAGATGCGGGTTTAATTTTGGTGATCATTTACTATTTTTGTCTGTTATATGTTACTATATCTGGTGGTAAGTTAAACATAAGCCATTTACAACTACAAGATGGCAAGCAGCTGATGAATTCTGGTTTTGTTTATTTAGAACTAGTTGTTGCCCGCGACTTCGTCGGCAAATCATTAGTACTATTTAGTACTTCGAATAGCCTATTTTTATATCGCGCAAAAATATTGTATGTTTTCCTTACAAACTTTAAAGGATGATTGCCAGGATCAAACCTATTCTTTGTCCTTCCCAAGGTCTCAAACTATCTCCAAAGTGGCGTTCGGCGTCATTTTTGAGTAATCAAAAATGACGCCGAACGCCTCTTTTTCTGGAATATGTAATTTACTATTTCTAGTCTATCCAGTCTAACTGCATGCAAAGGCCTTGTGTCCTTTTGTTTTTCTGACATAAGTCGTTCGAACTTCAAAAACTTAAAAATGTCGCATCTACATGCTCCACCCGATTTACAACTCTATGTTTCACCATCTTGAACATAACACATTTAAGTGTAGGTGAGCCTGCATTCGGCTGCAACTGGAAATGTAACTGTCATCTTCAGTAGGCGATGATTGTCACTATCGTCTCTTCCGTCACAAAAGTATGGTGTAAAAGGGCCTTTAATGTGTAGTGAATTTATTGTTATTGTATCGACCCCACTATTATCAAGATTTAAAGAGTTTGTGGAATTTTAAAGTTGAGAAAGTATAATAAATGGGTTATTGATGCTGATGTATTGGCTCATGTGTGTAACTGTTTAGTGAATTAATGGTTTAACACATTTTTGGGAAATTTCCATATTTTATCTTTGCCTACGGCTAATAATTTTTTAATCTTAGATGACTGTCAATCGCAATGAACCATCATCAATCTATGCGCGATTCAATAAAGCAGACTTACAAGATAAAATTACAAATTTTAAAAAGCCCCGATTTTAATTTAAATGTCATGATTTTTAAACTACATATTATAATAACCTAGTAGCAGACACGCTTCAATCCACAATCTATCGAAACACGTAATAAGGACACGATATCTTGCCAAAAAATCCAGAATCAAAGAGTAAAATGCGAATAACTTTTGAACGGCTACACCGATTTTATTCAAACATAGCTAAGAACACTCTTGACAAAGTCACCTTTCAAACAAAAAATTCAAAATCAAAATCGGTTCATCCGTTTAGGCGCTATGATGCCACAGACAGACACAGATACACACATCTTTTTCCGTCGGGGATTAAAAATAAATAATAATGAAAAATATTTAGTATAATATTTAGTAGTTAATAGTTATAAGTTAAGTATAATTATTAGATACTTCCGAAATTAGTCTTAAAAGTATTTTGCGCAATATCTTAACTATGCAGTATAATTTTAGGATGTTATCCAGCTACAAAATCAACATCGCTACGCACATATAAATATTTTGCTCATCCTACAAACCAGATTATTATTTACGACCCATAACGTTATTAGTGAAGACGTAAACGCCATAATATCCGAAAAACATTTATGTAATACGGAAAATAATCGCAGCTAAATTAAAACATGCATCACTTGTCTATGGTTAGAAGATTGACGTCAGTGTGTGAAGACTTCAGGATGAACACCACTACCACCAGACAAGCGATGCATGTTTTAATTTAGCCGCGATTAATTTACGTATTACTTAAATGTTTTGCGGATATTATGACGTTTATGTAAACTTTCAGCTGGACGATATCAAATACTGCCTTGTTGATGCTAAGCGGACGCTTGTTGCACCGGTGTACTTGTATTAAGATTTTATGGATATAAGGTTTTTTTCTTGATTTACCTTCGTAATATTTAAGACAAAGTTATGTTTATTAGGTGCTTTTAGAGCCCCTCCGGTTGGTTTCCGCATTGTCGAGGCTGGAGGCTCTCTTGTTGACAATGGTTTTCGCTAATAGAACGTCTCTTTGTCTAGACCTAAGGCTCTAGATAAGTGTGGTCAAGACAAGACTGCTGACCTGTAGGATGGACGAGAAAATATAAAAAAAAAACAAAAGAAAAAAAAAATTGTAATAAGGGCGTATGTCACTGGACTTCCTGCCTTCCAAGCCAAATATTACATTCTTAACCGTTTGCTGAATGTTCTAGGAATAGATTGCAAAAGGAAAAAAAAGACAAAGCTCCAGAGCTCTGAACATCGTCGCTGAGTTGCCAGCTTGTCGGTTTTTTATCGGTTACATTTCGGCGAGTGTACGATGGAATTGCATGATCTATTTCCACCTAGCTTGTTTCATCATCGGACTACCAGACGTACGGCGATACGGTACATGGTGGACATCCCACCCATACGCACAAAACGTTTTGATAACACTTTTATTATGCGTACAGCTAAGGAGTGGAATTCTCTGGCGGGGTCTGTTTTCCCGACAGCTACAATCTAGGGGTCTTTAAGTCAAGAGTGAATAGGTTTTTTCTAGGCAACAGTTATTCAACGTCGACCACATCATCGCTTACCATCAGGAGGGATAGTGGTCAAACGTGAGCCTAGAGAGAATAAAAAAAAAGTGTCATACGACGGTGTATATGGCGATGATCGAATCGCCGAAATTTAAGGGATACGTGATTTGTCGATAATGCTTGTCTATCCCATACAATTTTGCCTATCGGACAATCGCTATTGCCATGCTGTCGATGATAGAATGCCACTTGTCTAGGGACTCCGACCTAAGGTCTAGAGAGCAAATGCAGCATTTAAATCTCAAATAACCTTCCAAATCTGGCATTAATAAAATTATCCATTAAAAATCTTTTTTAAAACAAGTTTTTTTCGTATCCTTCTAAGCAAATCTTTTCATTTGATACCCATATCATGACAGTAAACAAAAAATAACTAGACCGTCATCTTGTGCCGTCCGTCATATTGGATTTAGAATGACGTCTCTTAAGGGTACACTAGTCGAAAATTCTTCCATACAAACGTAGTCTGGCTTTTACTCCACTGTTTGACGATCTACGTTCAAAATAAAAAATTATATCAATTAGTCTCATCATTATCTAGCCCTGTATGGAAGCAAAAAAGTAAAATAAAAACTTTCTAGAAAGTTATGAGCTTCGAAAGTTTCTTATTTCAACACTGATTTTAACGCATCTTTGGTCGCAAATAAGTATCATAAGAAGAAGGAATATTGAAAAACGGCCTCCATACAGAGATAGATTAGTAGTTCAACAATGCAAATAATTTTATTTTGACCAGATACATTCAGTCGTTTTTTCATGATATCCAGACTCCCAAAGGTCTGTTTATAAAATTTCGCGCGCTCGTTTTCGTTCTAAATCATCATCCATTTCGCTACAAATTTGCAAAAGTGTGTATTCGTACGCGTACTAGCTTCTTACTGCTCATAACAGCATCTATCTGTTCAGCACGTGTTGTCGGTTGATATAGCACGCATTTTAACCCCGCGCACAAAATAGTTCGTGCCGTCGACTAGTGTACCCTTAACTAAACATGCATTGTCATCCAAACTAAACGTGTATGCAAAATTTCATCTTAATCGGTGGAGGACAACTGCTTTAAAATTCAGTTGCTAGATTTGACCCGAACACACTTACATCCATACATACATACATTGCAAGTTAAATAAAAGCTTGTAAAATAGGTAACTGCATCGCATTTGCGTTGGTATCCCAACCTGCATTTCGATGCACTAAAACCGTTCCATTTCCTTGAGAAATCCGTAGAAATTGAATGACTCCGTCTAATAGCAAGTTATGTTACAATACGGCTCATTTGAGACTACCATTTGCTCCCTGGATCGTAACTAATGCGTATTTAATGCTCGTGTTTGGTCCGCATACCTCTCTTAGATTGCAGTGCGTAAGTGTCATGGATCCTTAGGTAGTGTTCCGTGTATCTCGGCGAAAATATTGGCTTTCACAGGAAATCTAAAGGCCAATTCCTTAATTAATCGTTCATATCTAGCCAAAATTTCAGTTTAACGACAATCAATGTTACTTACAATAAATCCGCGTAAATTTTTTTGACAGATAGAGGCTGACGTTCTGACGTTAGAATGCGAACATTATTAAAATTATGAAGGAGTTTTGGCGGGAACGTGATGGCAAACGTGATGGAAAACAAAAAAGCAACATGTTGCTTTTTTGTTTTATTTTCCTAAAATTGTGTTAAATTGAATATTAATAGTGTAAAAATTGTGGTTTTTTATTCTAATAATAGAAGTGAACGTGCACGAGTGTGGGCAATTAAAACAGCGGTAGAACCTGAGTTAGTTAGTACATGTTGTCGACAAAACTCCGTAGAAGCTTCCAATAAAGTTACCGCCATTTTATTGGGGCCTCCTAACTAGGACATTGGACTAAAATCTAAAGAAACTAGAACTTCTATTCTATACGTGACACTGGCTAAATACACAAACCGTGCGAAGAAAAAAATAAAAAATTAACTTATTTTTAATAAAAAAATAAGTTAATTTTTCAGGATAATTATGTTATCATGTTTTGTTGAGTTTTCAGAATAATTAAAAAAAAAATTGCGTTCTTTTACCGCTACCAAAAAAAATGCCGTGATAGCTATAATATGATTTTTTATTTCGTGAACTAAACTGACATATGGGGGGTTGTCACTTTATCGTTACATTAAAATAGTGTCGTACCGTATCCTGAGTGATCGAAAGTTAATCGAAAATCGAAGTAGATCGAAAATGAAACTATTTCACGGCATAAAAAAATAATTTGTTTAGAAACTAGCGGCCCATATTTAGTTTCTACTCATTTATGTCAGACTTAATTTTATCGATTGCATTTATTTTATTGATGATTTCATATTTAACACAATAAAAGTTCATGTACTATGTGTATGAATACTGTTATATTTAAATATATTACGTTTATATTCATAAAACATTTATTTACACCAATTAGTAAAAATAAATTCAGGAGTCATGTCACATCAATTCGATGAATCACTTATGATTGAGCCTTACCTACAACACTATGCTCCGCGCTTGCAACATTTAAAAAAAATAAGATCAATAGCAGCTGTCAGTTTAGTCCACGAAATTAAAAATCACAGTATAATTCGTGTGCAATGATTGCTGATTATGGAAGGTGTAATGTGTAATGTAATTTAATTTAATCGATTTATTTTTTTGGTTTTTATTTTGTCTTGGATTTTTTGATTGTAGTTTACTTTTAATGATTTTGATTTTATTAATTTTGTTTTTAACCACTCTGCTCGACAAGATTTTGACACATGACACACCAGCTGAGTCGACAGGTTGTTGCAAATTACGTCATGAAATTCAGGAATTTACTTGAACTTTCAACAATCGAATTTATTCAGAAAAATAAGTTTACGCAGCTATCTTACACAGTAAATTTGAAAAAAATATCTTTATTTACATGTTGCGCTCGGTTAAACCGCGTCAGTCTACTGCAAAATGTGTACAAAATACGAATTACTACACCTTTCCAAATGGTAGACAATTTAGATTTGCTCAAAATATGTACATAAACAACCTTTTCCCTTGCTGAAAAGATGCAAAAGGACAACACAAAGATATACTTATTTTATTTGCGTCCTTATGTTCCTAATTTGTCATACAAAAATTCATAAAAAAACAAGCCAATATCTGGAAAAAAATTGCTTAAAATTTTGATGCAACCTTGCAACATGACATTTCTTTGGTGTTGTTTTTTTTTTTGCTGTCCATTCACGCGTCTCATAATCGATTAAAACTGCATTCAGCCTAATCGATTAAGTGTATTTCGATTATTTAAAATTATTCATTTAAATAAAAAAGTGATTTTCAAAAATGTATTGTTTTAAAATTAAAATTTGTTTATAGGCACAAAATAAAATAACAACTTATAGTAATAATATATAGTAATAACTATACATAAATGCTTTCATAATGTTATCAGGAGAGTAAATTGAAAAAAAATAGGATTCGTGGCTAAATTCGCGCCGAATTCGCCGAACGTAAAAGAATTCAAAATTCAAATTTGGAATGCAGTCGGTATTCAAAATATTTTATCGGGCACATTTTAATATAAAAGAGAGTTTTACATTGATCATTTCAGACGGTTTTATACAGAATGACCAGTATAAATATGAGTATGTTTATGTATGACTAGCACTCCGCCCGCGACTATGTTCGCGTGATTTCGTTTATCCTATAAATGATTTTCTTATATGCAGTTAGTAAAGGCAACCAAAAATAAGATATTATTAAAACTATTAAAAACTGGGTATCGTGGATTTGGGTTTGGGGTTGGTGTGTTTATTGGATTGGGACGATTCGTTATTTGACTTAAACAATAATACATTTTAGGTTATCGCCACAAAGTAAAATCCTCCCCTAAAAACTTATCAACCCTTTTTGCGCCGTTGAGGGTCTAGTTTTGAACAACCTAAATATGCTATTCACTCCTTTCTTCTCTTTTTACTCGACTGCCGAAAGAGGGTAATGTGTTTATCAGTCTATGTAAGTATGTATGTATGTATGTATGTTTGTTCCTATGTGGCGTTCTAGAGACCAAACGTATTGGCCAATTTTGATGATTCATACGTCAATCGATTCGTCTTAACCCCGCGAGTGTCACTGGCTACATTAAAATTGGAAAACAGAAAAATGGCAGATTTTGGGCGCCATATTGCGGAGGATAATTTTTTTTTCTTCCAAACCCATCGTGTGGGGTATCAAAATAAAGGGCTTTAAGAGGTGATTTCGAAAATATAAAACATATATGTTTAAATGTACCTAAATCTTAAAAACAGATAACTAAAAAGTTATAAATAAAAAAAGTTAATTCAAAAAATCTAAAAACCCGACTGCTTTAAAAGCGAAATAAAAAGACAAGCAACAAGGAGAAAATCTTGCTGTGCAGTCGGAGGATACATATTCGCGGGCTAGCTGACGAAAACCAGATGTATGCTCCGACTGCAAAACAGTCGGGTTTTTAGATTTTTTGAATTAATTTTTTTTATTTATCATTTTATGGTAGTCAGATTGCGCAGTGAGTTGCCTCAAAAAAAACTTTATCACCCCTAAACCCAATCTGGGAGGGAGTTTTCAAAATGTTTTATATAAATTTTGATCATCAACTTTTTCCCCAAAGAATTTGATTTTACATACAAACTAATTTTTAACCTTTTCACTTCCTTAAAGGTTGAATTGCCGCAAAATCGTGCCTTAGTGCTTCCCAAGAAAACCACGTCAAAAACGAAACCCTGTCCAGTAAGATTCTTAGCTTGAGTTAGTTTCGAAAAATGTATAATGACCACCTTTATTGTTTCCTTAGGTTGGTATTTGTGCCAAATTTCAAATTTATTAACCCGGGAAATAAAATTCTTCAAAGCACTTTAACTTCCCAAAAATCGTATTTTGGGACTAGATAAGTAAAACTAATAATGAAAACCTTTATGGTTCACTTAGGATGGGTATTTATGTAAATTTTCAAATTTATTAACCAAAGAAATATTTAATATGTGATTTATGGGGTGTTAAATTATTTTGTAAATATACGATATTTCAAAAATAATTTAACACCCCCTAAATCATCTTTTGGGGGTAGTTTCGAAAAACTAATAATGAAATCCTTTATTGTTTATTTAGGTTGGTATTTGTGCCAAGTTTCATGTTGATTGACCCAAGAAATCAGATTCTTCCATACAAACTTCAACATCCCCTAAATCGTCATTTGGGAGTTTCGAAAAACTAATAATGGCAACCTATATTGTTTACTTAGAATAAGAAGAAGCCGAAGGAGTTAGATTTTTCATACAAACTTTCAAACCCCTTTTTACCCCCTTAGGGATGCAATTTCCAAAAATCCTTTCTTACTGCACAATTACGTCACTTGAGGAACCTTTCTGCCAAATTTCATGCTTCTAGATGATTTTCAGCTTAGTTGGTTGACAACCATGCCATAACTCGCTTGGAAAGGAACCGCGCAAGAAGATACGCACAAGGTTATTGATATTAATAGTTTTCGGGGAATGCAGATGTAAATACAAACCAAACTTATGTTCTTAAAATGAATAAAAATAAAATTTAAAAAGTATGTATAGAATAACCAATTTTCATAACATTACAACAAACTCGACCGAATTCAAAACCTAACCATACCATACTCTCAACTCATTATTCAATATATAATTATAATAATAATACCAGCCTATAATTGTCCCACTGCAAGGCAAAGGCCTCTTCTCATACAGAGAAGGCACGAACATTCATCACTACGCTTGCTCAATGCGGGTTGGCGATTTGAGACTATATTTGATTTTAGATTTTATAGATGTTTTCATTCACCGTTGTCAACGATTTCTAAAATATACTTAGAAAGTACATTAATGAATTTGAAAATGGAAATCATTGGTATTTGTCCAGATTTGAACCCATGACCTCAGGCAAGGCGAGGCCTTTAGCCACTGGGCCAGTACGACACTCATTGCAATATAACGAATAATCACAAAATCGTTGGTTCCCCGAAACTAAATTTATCTACACTTGCGTTACAAACTTACATAAAAATATACTAGGCACTCTGTATACTTCTGAGACTATCAAACATAAAGACTCAATCATTATTATTTTTATACAAAATAGTTTTGAATAGCGAACGCATTCCGAATTTGAATTTTGAATCGGATAGATAATTCGGCGCGAAATTATCCACGGTTCGATGAAATTGTTTAGTTGGTTGTAGTCAAATAATGTCCAAAAATCTATTAAGATTACTTTAAGAAATAATTAATACTAATAATTTAAGTACTAATTGTATTTTATGCCTAAAACAGGATTTTTCTATTTTTAGGAATCGATTTGGGATAATCGCTCATTAATCGAGTGGATAGCATAAATAAAATCGATTGCTAAAATCGTTTTGCCACACAACTATTACATTAAAAAAAAACAATCTACTTGACGAATTGGAAATTTAACAAAAATAATGTAGTGGTAATGAATTTTACGTATTATTGGACTGCTGTTTGTTAATTACGTTAAAATCAGGGCTTCTTCTTGTTGTTTATTATATTTAGAGACATAATTGTCATATTTGTAATCAATTTTACATGTGGAAGGGTGACATTTGTGTAAAATAAAAATGTAAACAAACACGATTGGCGCCTAACTTCGACTTTGAATAACAAATAACTTCATTACCACTAATTATTTATTTTGAAATATGGATGAATTCGACCAATAATTAAACAATTAGCAAACCTTTACCCCTGTCGTGGAGTTAGGGTGTCCAAAATCTGCATTTTTATGTTTTTTAGCTTCGACCACCACTGTCATCAAAATGGCGATTATCGTATTATTACACTTGTTTTTAACAAATGTAAATTAATAAACTTGCGCACTTAATCTAAAAAAAATATTTGCGCTAACATGTAAGCTTTTTATCCAACTATTTTAATTAAAGCCCCCACATAAGATTCGTTAGGTATCTTAATCAATAATTAAGTTATTAATTAGGATGTCGTATGACGTAAATCTGGGGTCCAAAATGAACCGCGGCTGAGCCAGCGGAGGTATGCTTGTCAAGCCCCAAAATGTACCCCGTCCGAACTATACGGTTAAGTTGACATACATTTTTCTTTAATTTTAATTGAATTTGTAACACTATGTATTATTTTATGAGGCATGCGGTGCTTACCTTTAAGAAATTGTAATACTAAAATTAGACAAAAAAAAAAAAAATGGAACATATATATACAATTGTTGGTTCGCCAGTAATAATAAATAAATAAATGCCTTACTAATATATGTTCACCAATACACTATCTCCTGAATTCCCTTACCTGATGCATAGTTACCGTTCCGTGATTAGCCATTGATCAACAATACCTACAATAAACCAACTGCAGTTGTTATTCAAGACCAGAACTTCGAGTTCCTCGTTCTGGTTCAGAATCAACAGTCGTGTTAACAATTAGGCCTAACTACGCGGTGCAGTTAAATGGTCTCTTTGAACGACGGCGTCTGGTTTGTCGTTAGCCAGTTTGTATGTTGGTTCGTTAGTTCGTGTTATCTTGTTGAATAGCTAATAGCTGAGTGAAACACATTGGAAACCTGCACCTAACTTATTAGTAGCTAGACACTTTTCACATTTTCTGCACGCCTTTTGAAGTTTATCGTTTTGCGACTGTTGTGAAAAGTTTTCTGCTAGTTTTTTTTTATTTCAACTATGTCTTTAATGTGTTTATTCTAGCTTGCATGACAGTGCAGTGATTTCATGAGGGCTTGAAATCTATAAAAACCTTTGGGTTTAATAGTATAGTTTCCAAAAAAACGAACTCGTGCGCCGAGGGCTCCGTACCTACCCGTTATACAGCCATAATAAAATTGGTATCATTTTAATTGGTTGCTAAGTTATAAAGATATGGGCAAATTTAGATTTTCGCAAAAATTGTAAGTACCAAAATTTACCTTAAATTTCAACGTTTTTGTTTTTTGGAATTTTTCCTTTATTTGTGCTTTAAGACCTTACTTTTTTGATTTGGGTCGAAAACCTATATTGTAGTTCCCGTTGACCTAGAATTGTCAATTAATAGGGACTATAGACCTCAGTATCTGGTATAAATTTCAACTTGCTAGGTCCACCCATTCCTGAAAAAATCTGTGGTAAAACACGGACAGACGGACAAGAAAGTGATCTTATAAGAGTTCCTTTTTTACCTTTTGAAGTACGGAACCCTAAAAACAGGATATATCTATAGCACTCAGGGGGTTGATGGCCAGGCTTTATCTAAACAAAATTACTTACAGACCTCAAAAGTACTCAATAACATTCTCAATGTAATCCCTCCTTAATCTCAAAACAGAATCTATATTCACTATAACACGTCGACAAAAACCCATTACTATGTTAATGCATCCTTACTTTTATTTTCTCCTGTAAATAAGCTCGCCTCAATGAAACCACTTATTTCGCCGCGTTCCAATAAAAACTTTAAGGTTTCAACGCGTGTTGTCATTCAAGTTCTACCAGCTTCATATTCAAGATAAAAAGGGTAGACGGGAAATTATCTAGATATGATCGCAGACTGTGTAAAAAGTCACATAAATCTTTAGTTTTTCTTGTGAGTATCTGATTGGAATTAAAAGTAAATTATCGTTTCACACTTGTGATACCACACTGCAATTATTTTTCTTTACGGGTATCCGTTTGAAAAAAAAATAATCAAAATAGACACTGTAATTCTCATGTGCGTGCGAGTCGAACTCGTGCGCCGATGGTTCCGTACAATTATACCGCCATAATAAAATTAGTATAATTTTTATTGGTGGCTAAGTTTTAAAGATATGGGCAAATTTAGATTTTCGCGAAAAATTCAAACCAACAAACAACAACAACAAACAAACTACCTTAAATTTCAATTTATTTTTTATTTTTTGTCATTTTTCTTTATTTGTGCTGTTAAGACCTTGCATTTAACAAAATTGACAATTCTAGGTCAACCGGAAGTGGCCTATAGGGTTTGGGTCGAAAACCTATATGGTAGTTCCCGTTGACCTATAATCACGAAATTTGGCAAAACTAACGTTGTAAGGTCTTACAGCACAAGTAAAGGGAAAATTCCGAAATATAAAGGCAGTTGAAAATTATGGTAAATTTTGGTACTTGCAAGTTTTGGCGAAAATCTTTGATTGACTTGATTTTTATACGTCTAATAGGGACTATAGACCTCAGTATCTGGTATAAATTTCAAGTTCACCCGTTCCTGAGAAAATCGGTGGTGACACACGGACCGACGGACAGATGGACAAGAAAGTGATCTTATAAGGGTTCCTTTTTTACCTTTTGAGGTACGGAACCCTAAAAATGTAAAACCAAGCGTTTCAAAATTAATACACAGCAAGCCTTGTCAAGATCAGAACGGGCGTTAAAATAAATTCTACACCAGCCGATCTCTCCCCTAGAGAGTTTGCATAAACATTACTGATCCAATGTTAATCCCACAAATAAACGTCACTGCAGCAAATGAATACTTGAAAATTATCGGCCATTACCACAAATTCAGCGTAAAGTTGCGTTGAAACGGCTGCTGGAACCGGCGTAGCGTGATTAATGAATGGTACATTATGCTAATGCAGCCTAGTTGAGCATTCCAGCCAGGACTGGATAAATACACCATCGCATTGCAGATGCCTGCTGACTTTGTGGAAACAAATTGTCGGGTGCAGAAGGACCATTTTATCATCAATCACAAATCGAATATTCTCGTTGAAACAAGACTCCTAGAACTTAGTAGTAAGGACTAAAAGTAAGAAGAGATACGTTCATACTTATTTCTGAGTGTTGCCTGTTAATAAGGCAGATGCTTGATGTTCCATACATTTCATCAGTGCAGATACTCTAAGGTATTTAAGGCTTCTTCTTCTTCTTTTTGTGTGAGGATGTGGCCTGCCCTGGTGTCAGAGTTAATTAAGCCGCCTCTGGGATCCCCACAGGCCTCTAACTTGGCTATTTCAGACTTACATTAACTATATATAAGTCTAAACCTCACGATGTTTTCCTTCACCGTTACCTGTGATGTTCAAAATAAACTTGGAAAGTACATATGAATTGGAAAAAGTCACATTGGTACTTGCCCGGATTTGAACCCACAATATCAAGCACGAGAGGCGAGGACTTAGCCACTGGGCCACCACGACACAACATTTAAGGCTGATGTTTGAAGAACCTTGATCTGCCAGAAAATTTATCGCCCCCACTACGGGTCCATTCGATTTTTTTTAAATAATACAATCAAGAAAACGAGGACGCCCGATCGGATCAAACATGTCAACTACCCACAAACCGCGGTGTTCGAGTTTTTATGTCTTGTATTTTACCCAGAATTCCATAAGCGGAGCAAGCCTTCTGTACAACCAAGTTACGATGCTCTTAAGTGAACCGATGCAGATAAAATTAATATTGCAGATTTATTTTTAGAACTGCCTGCAATGCTGGCTGTGTCGATAGCTAACGTGTTTTTTTTTATCTCAGTGCACATAGGCATTCAAGTTGCAATCCAACCTTTGCTTTGTAAAAAATTAATACGCACACAAAAGTCGTAAAAAATAATTGTATTTTAAGATGCTTGTCTTGATTAAGTTATTATGAAGATGTCTAAAAGTCATAAAATAGACATAAACAACATTATTTTCAAATCCCATAACATTTATAATGATAGAAACATTTATAATATTTTAACGGTGATAGTAATGTTTGTATAATATCGTATAATATCTGCCCGTATTGATTCGAATCAGACTAAATTTCGAATAGAAAGCAGCTTTGAATGGCTGTCGGAATTCGTTCACATGTACGACTAAAGGTTTAGCTCTACCGTGTCTGGATACGCTATAATTCGATCAGCCTTCGAAGGTTACACAAGCCACGATTCGCGGCTTTCGTTACAGTTTCGGTAGTTATTTTAAGGTGTGTGATTGTAAATGAGTCGATGATGCCGTCTCTTTTGCACGTACTGCTGAAGTTTCGGAGATAAATGAAACATAAGACGTGCAAAAAGTGACTAGTAATCATTTGAGAAGTTTTTTTTTTTAATTTTTTGCGGGTATTTAAAACTGTACCAGAAAGGATTGCGATGTATCGATAACTATGTAATGTTGAAAGTTGCGACTTGCAGGTTCACGAAAATATGTTTGATCAGTTTTTGAGGGGCGTCTCTGATTGTAACAATTTGCAACTATATTTATTAGCTTAGGTTTTAGCTGTAAAAACATTTGTATGCCATCATCTGCCTAGCCTTTTCCCAACTATATGGGGGTCGGCTTCCAGTCTTACTGGATTCAGCTGAGTACCAGTGTTTTACACGGAGCGACTGCCTATCTGACCTCCACAACCTAGTAACTGAGTAACACGGCACCCCTTGGCAAGACTGGTGTCAGATCTCAAGCTTCTGACTACCCGTAACGACTTTCAAAGATCTTTAAATGTCGACCGGGACCAACGGCTTAACGTGCTTTCCGAGGCACGGAGGAAGGCATGTTGAAATGGTCACCCATCCACGGACCGACCTCGCCAAGCGTTGCTTAATCTTCATGATCGACCCGTGCGGCTGTTATTATTTAGCCACGAGCTCCTCCGTAAAAACATTTGTGTGTGTGAATGAATAAATACATTTGAACAATTTACAGAAAAGAAAAGCTTAACAAGGTGACTTTGTCAACATTATTCCTACATCGTGTCTACACAGTTTCTTATTCTCCAGACTTTCCAGTAGCACCATTGATATTGCCTCTATTTATTCTGTGGTAGAAGCTATTACAAGATTTGTTGGCTTGCATTGAATCGCAAATATTTTCTACTGTGCATGCGCATGGGCAACTACCTACAAACAAAATGGACAGGAAAATGCTAATAGGATTTGTGAGCATGGTCACATGAATAATTTTGTTTTGAGTGAGATTATTAATGAGGGATACTATCGAGAATTGAATAGATATTCTGGATGTTATTGATGGGCAGATGTTAAGTTATGGATGTTAGTTGAGGATGTTCACGAATAGGACTGCTCCAGTTAGGTTGGAGCTGAATGTCTATGTGAAGTATTAGCTTCTGTTTCTTTTCGAGTCGATAGAAAACACTTTAAATATTTTAGGACCAACAGCCTTATTGCGTAATGAATTCGGCAAGGCACAAGACAAAGAATCAATCGACCAATCGAGACCAATTAATCGAGAAAGACGCGATGTGGATTTCCATCCGTGTGATTGCTCGATTGTTCATAGTAGTAGCGTCAGTGGCGTTCATTAGGTCCTCTGAAGACAGAAAGTACAGGTGTACGGGAACTCCAGCATATGTGTAATATTCTGCACAGGGGCACCGCACTCGCTTTGTGTATTAGGCGGGTCTATAAAATCCCAGTATCAAGGATGAATTATGCCAGACTGTAGCGGGCGCGAGCCGTGTCCGAGCTCTGTACGTGCTATGTGTTTATACAACGAGTCGAGAAGGGTGTGCGTCATCAGAGCCTCGTCCGGGGCGCGGACGCCGAACGGTATGGCATCAGTGGCGGCCTTAGGGGGTGGCGAACAGGGCAATCGCCCAGGGCCTCGCTCTTGCAGTGGCTTCGCGCTACAACCCAAACGGCTCACAATTTTATTCTTAGCAAACCATTAAATAAAGTTGGTCGATTAGGAGTCGAGTATTAATAATCACACTAATATTATAAAGGTGAAAGTTTGTGAGTGTGTGTGTTTTTACGTTTGTTACTTCTTCACGCTAAACTGCTGGACGGATCTGGAAGGCATTTGGCACAGATATGGATTTCAGTCTGGAATAGTACATAGGATACAAGGAATATGTTCCCTTGGGCTAATGTTCGACATTCCCGCGGGCGAAGCCGCTGGCAGAAGCCAGTTAATAATAAAAAGGACAAGGGCCTCGCAATTACCTGCCGCCCGCCCGGAGCCTCGCAGCGGCAAAGGCTGCCCCTGTATGGCATGGACCGCATCATATAAAATTTTGAATCTGTACCTAGTCCGTGCCTCGCACAGGACTCGGCTCGCTAAGCTCTAGAATAATTCATGCTTTACTTGTTGAAGCGGAACTTATAAAATAGGCCCATAAATCTGCAGTGAACTACAAAATACGTTGATTGATTGACGTAAGGCCGGAAGATCACATAAATAAAGCCACGTCATCCAGGGTCCCTAACTAGAATTCAATCGAAATAGGGAAGCTTAAACAAATATCGATCATGCAGATAAGGAAGGCGACCACTCGAGCAAGTACAGCAATATAATCAAATATTCACTTTCGTTCACCCACGCATATTGTCTTTAGACTTATTAACTATCGCCCTGATCATTTGTCTCGCAAACACTTTCACGTTTGCTGTGACTGGCAAATTATCAATTGATATTGAGAAAGCAGTCTTATTAGTGTCTGCTTTGTTAAATGTCTTTGTGCATTGCAAATATAGGAAGGTACTATGTTTGACATTTTTTTTTTTTTTTTTGGGTGGGAAATCATCCAATGACTTCTCCCGCTCTGGGTGAAGCGGGAGGGCGTGTCAGACTTTTACTGACTAAAACCCACCCGTGTTCCTTCAGTTGTTTGTGCCAGGGCCGCGGTAACACTCTTTCAAATTTATCCGCGACCCAGACAGACATCGGCCCTCTCGGGGCCCCGTAAATTTTGCTGACATCTCTTTGAGGCGCGCGTGGAACACTACGCGCCGTCGACTCGGGCCTGGTCCTTATGGGACGGCGAGCTACCCATTACTTGCCGTCCGCAAGCCCGCGCCTACGGTGGCCGGGAATCGGTTTCCGACTCCCGACGCCCAGGGCGTCTCCTGCGGTGACTAGGGGCGCGAGGGAAGACTCCCTCGCGCCCCTAGTCACCGAACGTACGTAGACGCGAACGGAGACCCGGTGCGTCTCCCTCACGCGTTCCGCCTCCTCCTTCGCGAGCATTACTGCTTCGCAGAAGGAGGTGACAGCTTCCCATGCCCTCTCGCTCCGTACCATGGCCTGAACAAGGGCCGGCCGCGAGAGGGCGCCACCGCTGATCGCCTCCACGAGGACACGGCGGTGCTCCGCCCAAGCGGGGCAGACCTCCACCGTATGCTCCACCGTGTCCTCCGGGCGATCCACACAATGGTGACACCCGGGCGTTTCTAGGATTTTATGTTCTATCGGTGATGCTTACTGAATTGTTAATCGTACTTATGAAGAGATTTGTATAATATATGAACTGGGTTAAAGATGACATGTCTAAAAGAGGGTAGAGATAACGACTATTAGTTAGAGAAGTATGGATGAAGAATCCGGGCATCTGCTGGATGCGAGACGCACAGGACCAATCAGTGTGGCGACGCTTGGGGGAGGCCTATGTCCAGCAGTGGACGTCTATCGGCTGGAATGGTGACGGAAGAAGTATGCATTTTTCACCCATCCCAAATACTCATAAATTGGTTTAAGGGCAGAAGAATGAAGATTATGACTTATGAAGATACTGTAAACCTCCATCGACCATCATTTCTGAATTTGGAAATTGCTTACTTTACCGTCTTACCCTCTTACAAATAAACGCGGCATAAAGTTATACCAAGTATAAACCTATGAAAATGTATGGTTATTCCTTTGTTATACCTGGTATAACTTTATTCCGCGTTTATTTGTAAGAGCGTTAATATTTTGCCGTATATATACTAAGGCACGTAGTACACATGAAACAGAGCATCGATCGGGCATTAAGTTCATTGTGTTACTCGGGGTAGTAAAAGCTGCAGAAAGTGCGTTTTGAAGGCTAAAGCAATTACTCTAAAAGTGAATTACGAGTGTGTTTTATGACGCTGGTTTGTTTATGTCTATGTTTTGAAGTACCAAGACTGAAAGGGAGAGTTTATTTAGGTCTGATTTGCAATTTCGCTCAAGTTATGGGGGTACTTGCAAGGCATACCATGGATTTAGATTTAGGAAAGGCTTCGTTCACTATTGAGATTCTCGTAGTAGGTTTACACTTAGAAATCGCTCTACTTGTCTATGTATTTTGCTTATCTGTTTACGCAATGACAATATCAGTATTTAAAGTAAGGTGGTCCATAGGCTTTCTGTCGTCATCCCATCTGCAATTTGCAACATCGGTCAGGACAGTGTCAATCAACTGTGTTTGCATTCTCTGTGTAACGCAAACGGACAAATTTCCAAACGGGCCAAGAGGCTTATCGGCAACGATGCACTGGTCGACTCTTAAGCCTTGAAAGTTGACGCTGAGTTGGCAGCCTGTCGGTTTTTTATCGGTTAATTTTCGAGGCGTGTGCTATGGAACTGCACAATTTGATTCCTCCTAGCCCTCTTTCCATCATCGGACTACAAGACATACGGCAATGCACCATCAGTACATCGTAGATATCCCACCCATACGCACAAAGCGTTTTGCAAATACTTTCATTGAGCGTACAGCTAAGGAATAGATTTCCCTGCCGGAGTCTTTGCTTCCTGCCGGGCGAGCACGGCCTCTGTGATACGCTTGAGTCACGTATTTTATCACGGTTTTTGTTCCCAAACTGTGATGAAAATATGTGACTCAAGCCTGTCACAGTAGGCCGTGCTCGCCCCCCAGATAGCTACAACCTAGGTGTATTTAAGTCAAGAGTGAATAGGTTACTTCTAGGCAAGCGTGCTTCATTGTAGACCACATCATCGCTTAGCATCAGGCGAGATAGTGGTCAAACGCGAGCCTATTGCGAAAAATAAACCACAAGCAATGCAATATAAAAAAGAAAAGGCTTTTTCTTAAAACTTTACTTAAATCGAAGAGTCATATAGGGTTAGTAACAATGTTATTAAACCTAGGTGTTAGTCAACAATAGTACAGGTGATATTATGCCAGTTGATTCTATCTTTCACCAATCTGCCATCTGTTTGATCAGCCCCCACCGTTTCGCAACGGAGATTGATTGCAGTTCTTCAAATAACGAGTCAGTAGGAGTATGAATAGCGACACACCGTATCATCAATCGTTTAGCCTTCATTTTGGAGCTTTCTCAATACTTCAATATTTTAGGTCAAGGAGAAATGACAATATGTACTGAAGAAGTGGAATGAATGGTTGATGTAGGGCTTTCTGCATTGTTAGCTGTTTGACTGATTGGTTTTGATTCAAGACTTTGTACCTTGATATATTGTATTTTCCGTCTGAATTTAGACTGCCTGTGTCGGTCGGTTAGTTTCTGTTGTTAGCATTTATAGAATGCTTTATTTTCGTGTTCTAGGAACTATCGCAATATGTAGGCTAGATTAATTTTCATCACTCACCCTGCCCTTGTTCCATTCTGTTTGGGTTCGGCGCATCATGTAGTCTATTACATTTTTATTATCTTTCTAGGTTAGATAAAATATAGCCATTACTGCCAGACAATTGACCTGCTATCGTTGTATTTTACTATTACTTTGTAAGCCCATGATATCAACAGCAAATGCCTTATTTTCCTCCTTTTACTTTTTCCGTTCTTGTGCGATCAAGTTCCAGTACTTTAAGAAGAAGTCCATCTCATCCCGCCATCTTAGGTCACCACTACCTATTACAATTTGTAGCGAACAAAGCCCAACTATTTTAAGGCCAGCTCAAGGGGTTACAAGTCCATTTATTACCCCAGCTATAAGGATCTTTAAATAGAGTGTACTCAACAACAAAAACACTTTCGTAACACCTCTAATGACTCCGTCTGTAGGAGTTTACGAGCAGTGCTCGAAAGGTTTGTCTCATAAACATCGCTTTCGATTTCATATCGATCTAGAACTAACGCTGTCTCACTCACTATTGTTTAGGTGACAGTTATTGGTATTAAACAATGTAATGATGGCGTGAATGAGGATTAAAAGCAGTTGCGTAAGCGTTGGTATAAATTGTATCAGATTTTAAGAAACATTGTTTGTTCTAAATTTACACAATCTGCCTAGAATTTTCCCTACTACCTTAGGTTCGGCTTCCAGTCTAGACAATTGCAGCTGAATACCAATTTCTACCATGGAACGACTGCATATCTGACCTCGCAAGACTGGTGACAAATTTTCTAGCTACTGAAGACTGAAGACCCGTAACAACTATCAAGGAGTTTATGGCGGGATTTTTTCGGGTGAAGGTCAGCGGCTGTTAATTTTATTTGCAGATTGATTCCTAGTGGTTATTGTGATATAAAATTGGTGTAGTTTTGTGTCTCAACTGTCTACGCAAATGGACAATATGTGGAAATCATTGACAAAAGTGATCTTCGGATAGTGGTGCGGAGAATTTTATTGTAGTAATGACTACCTCCGCAAAGCTTACTGGGAAGCCTGACTCGATACAATTTGCTGCCAAATACTCCAAAAAACATTAGAATATGTTACATCCGCATTCTAATGCATACTAAAGTATAAAAATACTTACTGATGACTAGGCAGCATGGTCTCAGACGTTAGCCTGTTCCAAGAGGAACAAAAAAAAAAAAAAAAAAAAGTAGCAACTGTCAAAATTCTACAAATGACAGCCGAGAGCAACAACTTAACGTGCTTGCCGAATTGCCAGACAAAAGACTGAAGAAACAAAAGTCTTTGGATATTCAGACCATAGAATAATAAACATACCTTAAGGTTGCTCTAGTCGATCATTCTTCCATACAATCGTAGTCTGCCGCTTACTCCACTGTTTGAAGACAATACGTTCAAAATAAAAAAAAACCGGCCAAGTGCGAGTCGGACTCGCACACGAAGGGTCCCGTACCATTATCGCAAAACACTACATAAAAATCACGTTTGTTGTATGGGAGCCCCCCTTAATTTATTTTATTTAAATTTATTAATTATTATTTTTTGAAGTAAATATACAACTAAACATTCTGTGAATATTTCAAGCGTCTACCTGTTGCCGTTATTAATATCGAGCAAAAAACGGCAAAAATATCACGTTTGTTGTATGGGAGCCCCCCTTTAATATTTATTTTATACTGTTTTTAGTATTTGTTGTTATAGCGGCAACAGAAATACATCATCTGTGAAAATTTCAACTGTCTAGCTATCACGGTTCATGAGATACAGCCTGGAGACAGACGGACAGACAGACAGACAGACAGACAGACAGACAGACGGATCGCGAAGTCTTAGTAATAGGGTCCCGTTTTTACCCTTTGGGTACGGAACCCTAAAAATGATATCATTTTGTCTCAAAATCTAAGTTAAAAATTAACAATTTGGAAGTTATGAGCGTCGAAAGTTCCATATTTCAACACAAATTTTAACGCATCTTTGGGCGCAAATAAATACCGCAATAAGAAGGAAAATTGTAAAACAGTCACCATTCAAGGATAGATTAGTAGTTCAACAATTCAAATAATTTTATTTTGAACAGATACATTTATTCGTTTTTTCATGATATCCATATTCCCAAAGATCTGTTTATAAAATTTCGTGCGCTCGTTATCGTCCTAAATCATCATCCATTTCGCAAAAAAATTGCAAAAGTGTGTATTCGTATGCGAACTAGCTTCTTACTGCTCATCACAGCATCTATCTCTTTCGCTTTTCTTTTGTCGGATGAGGTAGCATGCATTTTAACCCCGCGCACAAAATATTTCGTGCCGTCGACTACAACCTTAAGAAGTAATGCATCTGTTAATGTTAATCATTGTCATCTCGGTAGTTTTTTTTGTTGCACACAATCTCTGCACTAAAGACATGATTTATCTGTCATCGTATCAGTCATGATTTTATGGCTATAGTCATCCCTCGCTGTTACTTTCTTTGCTTCAAAACTATGAACCTATACGCAAGTTGCCGTCAATTTGAACGTCTAAAACCGAAAGCACATTATCGTCATGTCCCCATCCATTTTCATCGCTGTCTGTGTCAACCAATCAGCGAATGATTAGCCTCCATAGCAGTTTATCAGATAATCGTGTACCAAACATCACGCACTTGAGCTCTCTCAAGGTGAACTCTTCTGCAAAATGGTAACATTGACGTGATATGGCAAAACTGTTTGCCTATTATAAATACCACAGAATAAATAATGTTATACACACCTATTAAACTATCTAACTTATAAAATATAATTCATTAATTTGTTTTTAGCTCACTCCATCGTCGACTCTGTCTCTGTCACCGACCTAGACTAGAGTCAAGAGCAAACCCATCAAAAATAAAAAAAAATAAAAAAATAATTAAACATAAAAATTAAACAATAAAAATAAACTAAAATCCTCCTATAAATTTCGACAGGTTATCGAACACATTTTCCGTTCCGACGGCATATTATTTATGGTTTAGAAATAACAAACATTACACATTTATTGTTACTATTGGCGATCTTCTCCGATCAAATTACTCGAGTCCTTTACTTCAATCTAGACATACGAGAAAGCGATTGTGTTAGGGCGTGTTCACAAGTGTTGCTTAGCATTGTCATGCCATTTTGTCGCTGTCGACATATTGTCGCGGTTTCACTATGATTTAGCATGTCAGACAGGTTTGTATTGTCTTGTAAGTCGTAGATAATACCGACTTGCGAAATGTTACCATCGATAACACGTCTAGTATTGTCGTTTACATTGAAAAGGAAGTGTAAGGAGTTCCCATTACAATTTCTATATCAGATTGTCGCAATCTATGGTTTGCCCAAACCTAGAACATGTGTCAGATTTATTTTATCAATGTTTTGTTTATGCTTAGCTTGAAGCGGATCGATCGAATTGATGATGTAGTCACTTACGTAATAATACTGCTATGTTAGATACCTTCCCATTACGTATTATAATCGATAACATAAAATATGTTGTCAAGCACATACTTATTCACTATAGATATTACTTTGCAACCATTGTTTAGCTGCAGTAATTTATTCGCAGCGATTAATTTGTTTCCAGACAGCTTTATATTGCGTTCGACCGCGTCGCCTAATCGTCAAATGTGTTTGCCGCCTAAGGTGCATCACGACTTAGTGGATGTGTGCCTTTCTCGCTAAATTGCGATTTGTACAGAGATAATATCTGAACATCGTATTATGATATTTATCTAAACGTTTAAGGGATAAACGTTATCTGTTTAAAGTTATTTGGGCTTTCTTCTGCTCAATTGGTAAGCTATTATTGGTTTGCGTGATGCGTTTACATGTGTTTCGAAAGGAGTTCGTCGATATTACTCTGTGTCTTGTTAATCTATACAGAATGTCTTATTCCTCATCATCATCGTCATCTTCCTGCCCTTATCCCATGTTACTTGGGGTCGGCGCAACATGTGTTCTTCTTCCATACCGTCCTGTCCCCTGTCACGCTATTACTGACTCCCTTTTCTTTCATATCACTCCTCACACAGTCCATCCGTCCTTTCTTTGGCCTTCCTCTCCCTCTACATCCATCCATATTTATATTCATAACTCTTTTTAACCGACTTACCAAAAAGGAGGAGGTTCTATGTTCGACATTATGTATGTTTTTTTTTGTTTATGTTCACGCATAACTTCGTCAATTTTGGACTGATTTTGAAAATTCTTTTTTGTGTTTGAAAAAGTTTGTTTCGAAATTGGTCCCATTTTAGTTTGGTGAAGATCTGATGAAGAACTTCGAAGTTATACAACAGAACTCTTCAATAAATTACGGCAATTCTCTCGGGATTGCTGCAAACGCATGTCTGTTTATTGTTTATACCATTTCATAACATAACATCACGCCAGTACACTCTTAAGGGGTACGCAGATCTCTCATTTCACCGGTTATGTTCAAATTTCATGATATTCGGGTAATCTATTCTGGCGTTATAGGTACCTTAATAAACAACTTACCTACCTATTATGTAGGTACAACTATAAAGTGAAAAATAAAAAGCTTTTTTACAAAAAAATACTACTGATTTCTAAATAAAAAAACTACAAAGTGAAAAATAACTTTATTTTTGGAAGTTGGTGTCCATAACGCAAAAAATGGTACCTACGAAAGACACCGACTTCCAAAAATAAAGTAATTTTTCACTTTGTAGTTTTTTTTATTTGGAAGTCGGTAGTATTTTTTTGTAAAAAAGCTTTTTATAGTAACAAGCGTTTCACGCCTCCTCAACAAATTACCATACCAGGACAAACGTTTTCCTTTCAACTTTTCTGTCACTGGCACCACTTTCAAACTTCCTCTAATCTAATATACTCCTTTCTCACTTTATCCATTAAACACAACTTGAATTCTAGATTCAGAAAATTACTGCTTTTCATTAAGTATTGTTATATGTTGTATTTATTATGTAAAATTTTAACGATCCAATCAAATATGGTTAACGACACACAGCCAGTCTTATATACACAGAGAAGTTTCCTCAAACGATGACAATGTAAGATGTCCCATTGAGAGAAGAACTTTCATTGCTATTAGAAGAACACATTAATGCGGAGAAAAGGCCATATTGTTATGAATAATTGGTGCTGCGTATAAATATTAATGGCATAGAATTGCGCCGGCGCAGGATCGTGACATTTCAACCCGCCGCCACCTGCGCTCAAATGTCAAACATGACAGATGACGATGAAAGTTAGAATCGTCCAGACGTGGTTAATGAGCCAGCATTACAGGGTTAAAAATGTTATCATCAAGATTAATTACAGCTGTTGAATAATTGCATCCTGTTGCAGTGTTTATTTTCTTTTGCAATTATTTCTGCTGTCAATACTGGTTTTTATCGCGAACTAAACTTGCTCGTATTCATTCATTTGCCTGGAACAGAATAATTACAAAATACTAAAGCCGGTTTCAATCGTAGGAAGTAAGATTAAAAAACCGGCCAAGTGCGAGTCGGACACGCACACGAAGGGTTCCGTACCATTATCGCAAAACACTGCATAAAAATCACGTTTGTTGTATGGGAGCCCCCCTTAATTTATTTTATTTTAATTTATTAATTATTATTTTTTGAAGTAAATATAAACTAAACATTCTGTGAATATTTCAAGCGTCTACCTGTTGCGGTTATAAATTTCGAGCAAAAACGGCAAAAATATCACGTTTGTTGTATGGGAGCCCCCCTTTAATATTTACTTTATATTGTTTTTAGTATTTGTTGTTATAGCGGCAACAGAAATACATCATCTGTGAAAATTTCAACTGTCTAGCTATCACGGTTCATGAGATACAGCCTGGAGACAGACGGACAGACAGACAGACAGACAGACAGACGGATCGCGAAGTCTTAGTAATAGGGTCCCGTTTTTACCCTTTGGGTACGGAACCCTAAAAACAGTCATTGTGTCAATGAGGCGATGAGAACATAAAACGAAATATTTATGAAATTGTTTCATGCTCCACAATTATCGTTGCAGGCACGTGTTTTACGATAACGCCTTAGGGCCGTCATGAAATAAAAAATAGAAACTTTCGCTAACATAGTTACTATCAAGATCATCTACATGTATTACTATGTTATATAAGATAGAGAGGAGCTCGTGGCTAAGTTATAACTGCCGCACGGGTTGATCTTCAAGGTTAAGCTACGCTTGCCGGGGTCAGTCCGTGGAGGGAATCCCCCACTTGGCATAAATATTTAAGGCATAATATTGTTTAGCATATTGTTTTCGCATAACTTTTTTCAGCATAGTAATACTATAGCTTAATAATACTTTGGCATAATGCAAAGGTTAGCATAACTGTCATTTGGTCTAATTTGTTTTGGTATAATTTGGAGTTGCATACATTTTTAGAGCATAATTTTATTTATTAGTTTATCCTCGCACTGGAACGCTTTGCAGCAATTACACCAATGGAGCTCAATCTTATAATAAACTCATTATAAGTCCAAGTTTCCTCACGATGTTTTCTTTCACCGTTGTCAGCGATGTCCAAGACAAACTTAGAAAGTGCATATGAATTGAAAAAGTCACATTGGTACTTGCCCGGATTCGAATCCACGACCTCAAGCACGAGAGGCGAGATCTTAGCCACCACGACACAACATTTAAGGCTGATGTTTTCAGAACCTTGATCTTCCAGAAATTTTAACTCCTACACTTCGGGTCCATTCGATTCATAATATATTTTGAATATGAAAAATAAAAAATTAGGTGTTATGAGACATCATGGTCCCGAATGTCATTTGTAGATTTATGAACAGACAGAAAATCTGACACCTTGCCAAGAGGTATCATGCAACCCTGTTAAGTCGGATAGGCATTTGCTCCATATAATCTATACCAATATTATAAAGAGGAAAGATTTTTTTGTTTGTTTGTACCGAACAGGCTCTGAAACTACTGGACCGATTTTAAAAATTCTTTCTCCTATGGAAAGGTTATTCCCGAGTAACATAGGCTATAATTTTAACGAGCGAAGCCGCGGGGGTCAGCTAGTATGTTAAAAAAAGAAAAAGAGGGTCCACTTATCCTATCCTATGGGATAGAATAGATGGAACCCCTTTTCTGCACTACAATCCCATTTGGTCCATCTTTGGTCCTAAGACACGATGTACTTAACGTTTCCTCACGATGTTTTCCTTCACAGTTTTGAGGGCAGTGGTGATGAAATAATTTACACAAAGTAGCCTGTGTTCGAACCCACGACCTACAACTTGTAAGTCGCGACCGTTATCACTGGAGCACCACTGCTCCATATAACATACTGGTATTCAGTTGCTTCCAGTAAGACTGGACGTTGACTCCAACATAGTATAGAAACGGCTTGGCAGATTGATTGTTACTTATGATAGAACAATCAGATAGATTTATCATAATTATTGATAGATAATGTGCTTGCTTTACAATGAGTGGTTTCGACAAATTGATCGAGTCGGCAAATGTGTATCATGCGTAATAGCTGTCCAAATTGTTCTTGTCAAATTGCTACGGGCAGCGATGTTTGAGTCTTCGTGCCTATTAGGAGAAAGAAAAAGAGTCTTTTTTTTTTTTTTGTTTCTAGGCTAGGACCACTATCTCACCTGATGGTAAGCGATGATGTGGTCGACGATGAAGCACGCTTGCCTAGAAGAAACCTATTCACTCTTGACTTGAAGACTCCCAGGTTGTAGCTATCAGGAAATACAGACTCCGGCAGGGAATTCCACTCCTTTGCTGTACGCATAATAAACGTATTCCCAAAACGTTTGGTGCGTATGGGTGGGATGTCCACCATGTACCGATGACGCATCGCCGTACGTCTTGTAGTCCGATGATGGAACGGGCTAGAAGGAATTAGTTCATGCAATTATGAAATTATGTTTAGTCCAGCCCCCCTAGCCAAGTTACAAACGTTTAGTATCGAATCTCTTTCTACAATCGTTAACGCCTTCTAATTGTATGGTCTGACCACGTGACTTAATGTGCAGATGTGTCATTCCCTTACATTAATTCGTTTTTAACCCCCGACGGAAAAAAAGGGTTTGACGTGTGTTGCTGTGTATCTGTGTGTCTGTCTGTGGCCTCATAGCGCCTAAACGGATGACCCGATTTTGATTAAGTTTTTTTTTGAATCGTGACTTTGTCGAGAGTGTTCTTAGCTATGTTTGAATAAAATCAGTTTAGACGTTCAAAAGTTATTCGCATTTTACTCTTTCAATCTGGATTTTTTCGCAAGATATCGTGTGATTATTTCGTGTTTCGATACGATTGAAGCGTGCCTGCTGCTAGGTATATTATATGTTGTTTAAAAAGCATGAAATAAAAATTGAAATCGGGTTTTTTTTAAATATGCAATTTTATCTTGTCTACTAGCGTTATCGATTGATTGTAGGTTGTCAACTTGGCTACAGGTGGAGGCTCTAGACAAGTGGCATTCGATATCAGCGGAGGCAATATTCGATATGTCAAAATATGAGGGATTGATCACGTGATTATTCGATATGGCTTAACAACCCCATACAATTTTGCCTTTTTAACTGACTTACCAAAAAGGAGGAGATTCTATGTTCGACTTCATGTATGTTTTTTTTTTATGTATGTTGACCGATATCTCTGTCATTTGTGGACCGATATTTAAAATTATTATAGGTTATAGGTGGAATTAGATCGCGCAACTTCAAGCTGGCAACTCTGCGACGTTGTTCAAGGCTCTGGAGCTTTGACTTGACCAGTGCCTCATCATCAATGAGCCTCTTGGACCGCTTTTCGATCGACTCTAGTGCGTCAAGCTGGTATTTGGCAAAACCGTCCCAGAGATGAGAAAAGTACTCCATGCATGATCGAACTAGCGCTTGATACAAATTGATTCATTCAAATATTCAATTACTTTGAAGTAAAAGCTTAACCACGAAACATTACACATGTTCATTAATTTACTTTCATAAACTACCGTATCACATATCATCTCAATTTATCTTCGGTACAAAGTTATAAATGCGGCTGTCAAAAGAAAAAATGTTCGCCTAAAGCAAAGGTTATCTCAAAACGGGTTGGTAAAAAAAAGTTTGTCTATGTCCAACTGTCAAAATAGGCAGTTTGTATTGTCACTTTCGAACGTAACTGTCAAAAAAGAAAATCGCCGCTAAACATGATCATAGAAAGTAATTACTGTCACATGTTGTAATGTTTGATTGCATTCGTTTATGTAAATTGAGTGAGCAATGGTGACCTGTGTGTAAGTTTAAGTGATGTCAACTACTTAGCTTATTGTGAGATCTTAGTGGACTTATCTAACGCTTTCTTTTTTACTGAGAACAGAGAAGGTCAGCTAATATTATACTTCTTTTGTAACTAGGATTTGCACCAAATAGTACATTACTGCAGCGGCCAGCAAAAGAGGCATTGATGGACGAACATATAATAAAAATAATGCGCGGCAATTATAGTACATTACTGCAGCGGCCAGCAAAATAGGCATTGATGGACGAACGTGTAAATGTGGGCCGAGGCGAAGCCGAGGCACACATACGTAAGTCCATCAATGCCTAGTTGTGGCCAAGGCTTGTATAGTACTTTTCTCAAATAATGCGCGGAAATTAAAACTAAGTAGTACCTAGAACTCATTTTTTCAAAATCAATGACGAACAACAATAATTGTTCCCGCGTTAAAGTGTTCCTTTGTTTTTTTTTCAATAAACAGCGTTCTATTTGCAAGCCAGTTCGAAATTTAAATAAAACCTTTGATAAGTTACCTCCTTGGTTGCCATGATTCGGAGTAAAACATCGTTCCATTTTTAAACTACACGACAGATATGAGTTTACTATGGAATTTATTTGGCCGCTAGACACGACAGATATGGATTTTCATACAACTTTTGCCGGCCGCTGCGCGCATGTATTTGACCAGTACAGCAATTTCGATTTATCTCGAAGAAGGTTGTCAAAATAATGATCACATTTCCAAGCATGTTTGAGAAAAAACTAATTAGTAACTAGAACTCATTTTGTCAAACACAATTACTTTTCAAAATCAATGATTCGTCATTGATTTTATTTGCAAGCCAGTTCGAAATTTAAATAAAACCTTTCATAAGTTACCTCCTTGGTTGCCGTGTTTCGGAGTAAAAGATCGTTCCATTTTTAAATTACACGACAGATGTGAGTTTTCTATGTAATTTATTTGGCCGCTAAACACGACAGATATGGATTTTCATACAACTTTTGCCGGCCGCTGCTCGCATGTATTTGGCCAGTACAGCAATTTTGATTTATCTCGAAAAAGGTTGTCAAAATAATGCTCAAATTTCCAAGCATATTTGAGAAAAAATTACATATGTTCCTCTTGAAGTACCGTTTCGAATTACTGCCTGTAAATAAAACGAATAGCTTAGTACCCACGACTTGCAAAACATTTTCTCTCACGTAACTTTTGTCACAAGATGTGGCTTTGGTATTAATTGCAGTCATATTATTATATAACGGTTCATTTCCTTCTAAGTAAACTATGAAAAGTAAACCATGATTATATTATACGGAGAGAAGGGAGCGAGCGTGCCATAATTTCATATCTTAATTCTTAGTCTTCCTGATACTCTTAATATTGTCTCTTATTGAGGAAGTCTCGAGGAAGTCATTAGACCTCATTCCATTAGTAGTTTTCACTAGTTTACCAACGGATTGGTTAATCCTCGCTAGACGCATCCGCCATCTTCCTATTCCTATCACGAATATTATCGCAATGAAGAATTTATACCGCCAATTATACAAATGGAGGTCGTTGACGCCAAGGGAACACTAATGCAAAATTTATAAGTGTTCAGATTAGACACGATTTTAGTACAGACATTTATATTCTAACAAACGATTTATCCTTATACGGTTGTAAATTATTTAGAGAAATTGTGCTAACGGATCCTATTTGGAGCAGTTAGATACAAATATTAGCTTGAAGCTGACAGATTTAAGGTTTTTTGTCAACATTGTGGTCATTTCAAAGCTTGAATCCTACCTATTTTCTCTCACAGAGAATTTAAGAGAATATTCTCCGATCGAGAATGTTCTGCAATATTCTGTTGTTCTATTCGTCCTAGAATTTACGAGAATTTAAGATTGGAAGTATGCTCAATTTTAATACAATATATTTGATTTCAAGGTCTTTTGTTTTTATTTTATACTTTTCTCGAAGCTTGAATCCTACCTAACATAAACACGTTACCCTCCTTCGGCAGTCGGGTAAAAATGGTTACTGTGCGTCAAACAAATCATTAATTGCGCTGCAACTTTTCTCGCGTGCACAATTCTTCCAAAATTCTTCACACTTGTAAAATTTAAATTCTCATAAATTCCTGCATAATGTCTGTTTCTACAGCACATAAGTCAAAGCTCAAGCAGTAACTTAGCAGGTCATTACCGCTGTTCATTTGTAAGTGTGTCGTTATTTCGGGATCGGAATGCCAAAGTTACACTGAGAAAAATTTCCTTTGCCGCGCTACGTAAAATAAGGACAAAAATCGACCACAATGACGTGTGTAACCCGGTCCATTACGCGTAAGTAGTCAGTCATACGTAGTCGGCATACTGACGCTCATCATGGAGCGGGTTACGTAATTTACTCGTGGTCGATTTTTGTACGTACGTACGTAGCCCGACGTCCGGTTACGTAATACGTAGTGCGCAAGTCGCACTGAATACTCCTGAAACTACGACTGCAACACCCGTATACTATTGTTGCGAGCACAGTAGAACACGGTGAACCTTACGTGTGTACCATGGCGGCTTACGTACGATACTGTAGCGGGCTAAGTAAATAATGATGAGCCATATGTGTGCACCGCGATGGCATACGTACAATACTGTGGCGGACACAGTAAATCACGATGAGCCGTACGTGTGTACCACGGCGGCATACGTACGATACTGTAGCGGGCATAGTAAATAATGATGAGCTATATGTGTGCACCGCGGTGGCATACGTACAATACTGTGGCGGACACAGTAAATCACGATGAGCCGTACTTGTGTACCACGGCGGCATACGTACGATACTGTAGCGGGCATAGTAAATAATGATGAGCTATATGTGTGCACCGCGGTGGCATACGTACAATACTGTGGCGGACACAGTAAATCACGATGAGCCGTACGTGTGTACCACGGCGGCATACGTACGACACTGTAGTGGGCACAGTAAATAATGGTGAGCCATATGTGTGCACCGCGGTGGCATACGTACAATACTGTGGCGGACACAGTAAATCACGATGAGCCGTACGTGTGTACCACGGCGGCATACGTACGACACTGTAGTGGGCACAGTAAATAATGGTGAGCCATATGTGTGCACCGCGGTGGCATACGTACAATACTGTGGCGGACACAGTTAATCACGATGAGCCGTACGTGTGTACCACGGCGGCATACGTACGATACTGTAGCGGGCATAGTAAATAATGATGAGCCATATGTGTGCACCGCGGTGGCATACGTACAATACTGTGGCGGACACAGTAAATCACGATGAGCCGTACGTGTGTACCACGGCGGCATACGTACGATACTGTAGCGGGCATAGTAAATAATGATGAGCCATATGTGTGCACCGCGGTGGCATACGTACAATACTGTGGCGGACACAGTTAATCACGATGAGCTGTACGTGTGTACCACGGCGGCATACGTACGATACTGTAGCGAGCATAGTAAATAATGATGAGCCATATGTGTGTACCGCGGTGGCATACTTACGATACTATGGCGGACACGGTGAATCATGGTGAGACACACGTGTACACCACGGCGGCATACTTACGATACTATGGCGGACACGGTGAATCATGGTGCGTCATACGTGTGCAGCATGGCGGCATACGTAGGATACTGTGGCAGACACAGTAAAGCATGATGTACCAGACGTATTAACTGTCGTAGTAGAGGTAAGGTACCGTTGCCGGTACAGTAAGGCATGATGAACCGTGCGTATGTACCACGGCAGTGGACGTACGATACTGGTGCGGGACCAGTAAAGCACGGTGAACCATACTTATGTACCACGCTAGCGTACGTACGATACTGCTGCGGGTATAGTAAGGCATACCTTACTATACCCGCAGCAGTATCGTACGTACGCTAGCATGGTACATAAGTATGGTTCGAAGGAACTCCTCAAATATTATAGGCAAACGGCTCGCGTGCTACATCGCCCGGTTATTGAGCAGGCGGTCGAGCGATGCGGGGCAGAGGGGATGGGACGGGGCAAGGAAAGAACGCTTGCTGACTTGCCAAGCTTTAAATTCGCTGCTAATTACTTTTAACGACGATATCTCAAAAACTATTCATCTGATTGATATAGTGTAAAAGGCAATTTTAAGTGAATAGACCATAAAGGATTCATATTATTTATTTTCAATCGTAAAATTGAGACATACAAAAAAAACACAAGCTTAATTATTGTCAGTCACATAATTAATTATCAGTCTCAATGCTGTTTAGCAATTCAGGGGAGGAACGAGACAACCCCAACACAAGTGTTATTGACTACTTACTGGAGCTTTTTCAATCACATTTGTTATGTAAATCTAATGCCGGCCATACACGGTACAAGTATACTTGCGCAAATCAAGACTTGCGCAAGTATACTGTAACGTGTGTGGCTCAATAAACAATTTATTATTAATTAATCATTCTATTCTAGAATTACATGGTAGTATAAACAATATCTTAGATCTCAGGTATTTGTTGTAAGAGCAACCTAGGATTTCCGACCAAAGAATCACTAGTAAGAGCCAGTCCACACGGCGCGTTGCGTCTCCGTTGCGTCGACACAGCGCTGCCGTTGCGTCATTTTACATACTAATAATCATAATGTACACACGGTGCGCTGCGTCGACGCAACGCACACACGACGGCACGGCAGCGCTCAGTTGCTTGTGCGTTGATAGGAAGGATACACGCAACCCCATATAATTTTTGACGTACATATTTTGTATTCAGTTTTATTTGCAAAGTATAGTTGCAATGCCAGACGTCTTTTCCGATCCATGCTTTGTATAGACTGATGCGATGTTTTTATAAAATGCTTGCCGCAACTGTGCGTCGCTGCTGCGATGTCGGAACGTTATTACTGCGACGTCATGTGGACTGGCTCTAAGGGTACCTTGGCATCAATGGAGTCCGCGTGGTCGTCGCTGGAAACCAATGCGTCTAGGCCTACGGTAAACTTAACTTAAAGGTCGTTCGCATACGAACGCTAATACATACGCATTAACTTAACTAGTTGCGGAACCTATGTCGCCAGGCCCGACTTTAAACTATAACCGGTATTCTACAAAAAAAAAACAAAATGTGGGGATCGCCCCGTTTTGGTAGCGATCCGAGAGCCACCTTTTGGCAGTAGGGGCGGTTGTTTCGTTTGTGTTCCGAATCTAAATTCCCAAACGCATCGCTGAACGCGCTAATTATATTTTTTAAAGCATTTTTAACATGAACATTATCTTGGTCTGGTGGTACCAGATCATTAAACTGTCGCTCTATAATGCATTGTGATTTAGAATGAAATAATTGAAGATTTTCTACAAGAACTTGTACGGTTTTACGCGGTATTATTGGGTTAGCATATAGAGTGGAGATGAGACATGCAGCATAGTGACCAAGAGAGTTTTCGTCTCTTAGAGTTGGTAGAGATTCCATTGTATTTGCTGTTTCGTAAGTTTCTTTGCTTGACGTTGAAGGTAAATTTGAGATATTGGCTTCTGTATCTGTATCAATCGGTTTGTTACTATTTGGATGAGGCAAGACTGACAATGATGACTGGTGGTCTCTAACTAAGTGCTTTTTGAAAGATGCAGAGGAAATATAATGACGATAACACTCTTGTTCACCACACCGAAATCCGGCAAATCCTACCGTTAATTTACAGAAAGTTCGCACATGAGTTATAAGTAAACTCGGAGACACACTGGCTTTTTTGCAATAGTAACAGGTAAACATTTTTAAAGTATTAACTCTAGATCAGTTAAAAGACTATTCACAGCCTGTGTGGGCCTGTCAAAATTAGTTTCAATATTGTAGAAACCCAATTGAATAAAAAGCCATATGTCTCCAGCTTCCTCCGGGTAACAAGCTCCTATCGATTGAAATACTTTAAATGCACAGTCTACAGCCGTTACTAATTTGTTGAAACTATACAATGTGTCATTTATTACCACATATGCTACTTTTACCTCAGTAACGGTAGGGCCAACAAAAATTACGTAGGGTTGAACTGTGCGGCCTAGCCTCTGCAGGTTCTCCTTTTTTTGAATGATCTTGTTGGTAACGTCGGCTTCAGAAGCAGCTTGCGATATATAGCCGTCGCATACCTCTGCTCTGGATGGCTTCCATGCTGGCTTTCCTTTCATTTTCCGTGCAGGTGAAATGTTGATGACATAAGCCAGTAACATCAAAGCAACATTGCTAGATGTCTCTGGTTCATCTTCTGTATTCAAAGAAAAAAAAGATTCGGTTATTTTTGAGACTTAATTTTATGAAGGTTTAACCTTCAACTAAAATAAAAAAAAAAAACACTATGGACGTCATTTTTCAATACACTAACTGAGCGGCTCAGTGCTGAGGGGAAGGGGGAAGTCACAAATCTGTGCGATTTCTAGAATGGGCAGGGACTGAGACTTCACTCCATAGTTAAAGGTTAATAATAAGAAACTTCTTACCGTCAATCAGTGCAACTATATTTGCTATTTTTGTTCTCGTGTCTTGGTCTCTAATTTTTCTTAATTTTAATGAAGCATATTTTATAATTTCTTCTTTTTTGAGGGTGATGGAGGAAAATAATTTGTTTTCCTTTCCCGGATACAGACGACTGAAATCGTTCATTAGCTGAAAAAAAGAATACAATAAATGTACAGTATGTTATTTCCACTGGTGAGAAAGGTCCGGATCGCTACCACAGAGACCAGAGAGATAGTTATTGGGTTGTTGAGCGAGAACTAGAATAGCTTGTCTCTTTTAGTGCCTGCACAATATCTCGTTCTGCTATGTCGGCAGCGCGCGAGTGTTGCAAGTGACTTAGAGTCTGTGCGAAAAGAGAAGAATCGTGGCAGATACGGGAACTAACATTATGAATTTTACATGGCAATCGAAATTCAGACAATTGTCTTATAAGCCCTTGTTTTCACCAAGATATAATACATATATTTTACAAATTGAATGCAATGTTTTCGTTTTGGCATGTATTAAATATGTTGTATACAAAACATGTTATGGAACTATATTTCATATATAAAACTTGTTGTAAGTATACAAAACTTGTATGAAACTTGTTGGTTGAAAACTTCTAGTCGCCTACATGTTTATGATCTTATGTACAGAAATTGCAATAAAATAAACAATAATTGTCTAAACCACGTTTGTATTTTGTAGGTGAGAACGCTGTCAATGTATCAGACGAGTTAATACATGTCACAGACTTCAGTGTAAACGCAAATGTGTTTTATACTTGTAAAAATACTTGTTGGCTACGCTGTTGAACGAAGTAATGTTTGAGACAGTTTTGACAAGTATTCTACAAGTCTTTTTTTTTACATAATCCTTGTGGTTTTTTATAGAAAAACCACAAGGATTATGTAAAAAATAAGCGGCTGCGGTATATGCTTACCAAGGTATAGCCTTGCGATTGTTTTAAGGCTGGGAAATCCTTGAAGTAATCCGCTATATCACCTTTTCCACATTGGATGCGATTTAGGCGGTGATCTGCAGTTTCTGCCCACTTTTCTTCAACAGATTTCCATGGATCAACATTGTTTTTCAGCCATAGTAATGTTTCTTCATAGACAACACCTGTAATTTATATGTGTATGGTGGGTTGAGTCAACAAGAGGAAGGGCACCATAGTACAGTCGCCCGTGGTACATTTAAATCACGAAAAAGGTGACTAGCGATTATTTGCTTACCACTTTCCAGAAATTCCAGGCTATAAATGTCATCATCTGTGATAGTTGGCGTGGATCTGAGCGATGATCTGGACGACTTCGAGGATGAACGGCTAGTTCCCGGCAACTGTCCACTTTCTCGCAACTTTCTTCTTCGAGCTATATAGCTCTCGTAGAGCTTTCCACTAGCATTTTTTTTAGCTACTTTATTTGTAGCTGATAAATATGCAGAATAATACACCACAACGCGTTCCTTGTGGAATACTTCCACAATTTCGGTAGCTAGTTTGTAAAATTCTTCACTGGAAATTTTCTTTGCACAATTGTTTTCAAGTTGGTGGTGTATTAGCAGCTGGCTCAATTTCCTTCGGGAACCCTCCGTGAGTAAGCCTCCTTTTCCCTCTTTGAGTATTGCTCTGCCGTCTAAACTTTCCTGTATGTAAAACACAAACACAATAAGTTGTTGAACAAATTGATAAATGAATGAGTAAATGGTCCAGTTGGAGTATAGCCTTCGGGGCTCTTGGGAGTTGTAATAATACGGGTTTTAATAACATTTTTGCTGGTTAAACAATATACCTAAACTACGTATCTACTAGCACACTAACTTTGACTAGTGCCTTCTAAATACTCATAAATTCTACTAAAGAAAATAACATTACATTTAATAGTTTCAATACCTGAAACAAAAAAAACGTAATCTTAGAATTATTACACCCGGTCATATCTTAATCATATCTTAAGCAAGGTTTACACTGGTCGCGGGACTTATCACCGTGACCTCGGAACGTAAAGGGCCATCGAAGGACACCGTGGATTTTAGTAAGTACCAGTCTGACAATCCTTCCCGCCCTGCCCTGGATGGGAGGACTCATTCGATGATTTTACCACGAAAAAAAAAGCAAGGTTTACATAAGGCCATCGCTGGCTGCCAGTCACAGCGATGGCTTGGTATTGGCCTTGTCTAAACAGTTTTTATGGTACCGTACCTCAAAAGGAAAAACGGAAACCCTTATAGGATCACTCGAGTGTCAGTCTGTCTGTCCGTCTGTCACAGCCATTTACTCTGAAACTACTGGACCGATCGAGTTGAAATTGATCATACTGTACAAGGCCTAAACTTTTCAAAAAAATTGAATAAATAGTTCTTTGCCTAATAGATTACAGGAAAACCTATAAGAAAGCCATAACAACAACCAATAAATTAAAAAAAAAAAAGGATCGCCTACTACGATTGTCTACGATGGTGCGGAACCCTTCATGCACGAGTCCGACTCGCACTTGGCCGGTTTTTCAAGCCAAGCCACAACGCTGGCGAGAATAGAGCGCCCGTCTATTTTTCAAGCCAGTGAGACTGGCAGCCAGCGATGGCCTTGTGTAAACAATGCTTTTGGTCCATATCACAAACATAAAGTACCTACCAAATTAAGCTACAAAATGAAAAATTAAGTGAGCACCAAAAAAGGGTAGGGCCGCCTGTCAGTATTGTATTACAATTACTGTAAACTATGCAAAAATGGACTTAGCAGGTTAACGAATTAATGTTAGTATAATGAGTAACTCACAGTGTTATTATCTGCAATAGTACAATCTGTAGAGATTTTTGCATTATCACTGACATCAGTGTCCCGTATAGCGTTTTGAGTTGAGTCGTTTAGCTCAGCATTCTTAATTTCAAGATTCTAGAAAAATAATTTAAAAGCTTTATTACAATGCATTACAAAAGTATGCGGCATGGCATCGGTCCAAGAGAAAAAAACAAAGAAAACATTTTTATTTGCTAAAATACAAGTAAACAGTTTAGGTACGTACATTGACACCGGTCGTTTTTTGATTTTGTTGAAGCCAATTTTTAAATTTTATTCTGGGGCCAATCTTTGGAATCAGTTCTTTCAAATCTCCATCGTTTAACAGAATGGCAGTTTCAAGCGTTGTTATATGATTGTCTGAAAAATACAAATACAAACATGTACAAAACTTGTTATGTAGGTAGGTACTACTTGTAATTGCATACATGTTCAGTCAGGTTCGGGGCGGTCTCCTGGTTTTCAACAAAAAAAAAACCTTTTTAACAAAAAATTGAACCGACGAAAAAGTAACAAAAACGCAAAAAATAAAATCTAATGATGGAGACGCCATTATCAGATCCGTGAGTTGTGGTGTCATCATACATCATGTTTGGTTAATTTCAACAGAATCGGTTCACATTTGAAAATTTAGTAGGAGAATTATCAATAATCAATAAAAACAAAACTTATTAAAACTAAAACAATAGAAGTACCTACCTACTTGTCAAAAATACGTCTGTCTGTTGTTTGTGGGTGAAAAAGCTAGCAAACAAGTTCAAACATGCCACACCAGAGAAAAAGAAATCTTGACTAAATAAAATCGAGAAACTGGCTTACATACCTTCAAGGAATGGTATTATTTCATCTAAACCGGCGTTTAATATCTCTTCCATAAATTCCATGATGGCTACGCTCCAACGCGTTTTAGCACAAAAACACTCCAACTTCAGAAGACTGCAGGATCAGACTAACGACTGACTTACGTACGCGGGCGAATTAACCCAAGCCGCGCCCGCGGGGCGGGCGGGGCTGATGCAACACATTACCATATTTGGTCACGTTTCGTGAGCTTCGCGATGCTTCTTTTTTTTTCTTACCCTTGCGGGAAGGCAAAGGGGGATAGCCCATGCAGCCTGATCTTATGTTATTGATTAAAATATTTTGTAATCAAAGGCAAAATGAAAAGTCTTTTTTTTACATAAACATTCGTCTCAGAAACGAACTTTTAAAGATATCGTTATTTATGATTTTGTCAATAAAAGAAAAATAATAAATTATTTTATTGTTTAACTTCGAGCTATTTAAAACTCATGAGATAAAACAAAAAAATATTCATTCTGATCATTCCAGACACATCAGGCCACGGTGGTCCATACCACGGGCGTAGCCAGGTTTTAGATTCGGGGGGGAGGGGGGGGGGTTGTTCAGGAAAATAAAACGACTAAAAGTGCCTGCAGTGCCGTAAATAGCCTTTTCTGCGCCCTGTGCTAGTTGGTTGAACAATTAATTATCTAATATTTTGGAAGAAAAGTAGAACTGATGTGAGCCATACACAGGGGCGGTCCCAGCCTACGATTTGAGGGGGAGGGGTCACAAAGAGCCGAACTTATGAAAACCAAAAGTTTACTCGTTAGAATGCTAATAAAAGATGATGCTTCTTCCATTAATTTTATTTTCAACTAGCTGAGCTCGCGGCTGCGCTCCCGTCTAATGGCTACCAACCCAACCTTTTTTTTTTTTATTTCGCTGGAAAAAATGCGTTACGCATGGCCCTCCCTCGGGGGAGGGAGGGGTATGTGGGACTCCCTGGTCAGAGCCGTTATACCCACTAAACAACCCAGCGGCGCTCCCGCATCGTCTGAGTGGCGAAGGACTGGGCAGCCAGCAGAGCCTTTACTTACGTTCAATCCTCCGCCGACGATCTTGCTATTCATTTTTATATTATAATTGATTGTTTGTTTACAAATCATTTTACAGTCCGTTCAACCGGTTTTGAGTTCCATCACGTAAACATAAGGATGACAAAAAAAGCATAAAAAATGTCACCAAAACCTACTTTTTACTACAGCTACCATTTGTCGTATCACCAAGGCAATAGAAGTCAAATTCGGTTAAACGGGCTGTAAAATGGCCTTATTTAAATGTCTAATGTTATCGCAAATGGAGTTTAGGTTCATTTAATTTTTGCAAGGCACGCTCAAGAGGCATCTGCTCTATCTGTAATGGGTACATGGAAAGCATTTATCATGGCCCCTGCTATTCGAAAATCAGTTATTAGATGGGTAGCGGCATTGTTGCTGAAATCATTTCTTATTAGTTTATAACCTCTCTTAAATACAATACAATTTACAACCTCCACTACCCAACTACACATTGTTACACGTCTCGACTTATTTGCTCTTAATGTAGGCAACTGTGTCTCACCAGATTGCAGGGATTCAGGTTTACAAACATTATAATTTAGAGATGTTAACAATGGAATAATTGTAACATTATATCAGAATCTGACACAGTTGCCGCATAGGAGCCATAAATATCAAGTATGTGACCGTCTGTTGTTACCATTAAGAAAGGCTTAACCAAGTTTCTGAATTTATGTAAACTCTAAGATTGTTTTTTAATAAATCATTCGATGTTTTTTTATATTATTTTGTTTACGTTATGTCAAAATAACATGATTAAATTATTGGCCCTGGAGCACTGTCTTTTAGCTACTTGATAACCAAACGCAAAAAATAATCTGAAATGTGAAATAAATGATTTTTTATGTTGGATTGAACCAAACATGTCTTGCTGCGGCATTACTTAATGAGACGGATTCAGTACAATGATTTGGCAACCAGTTACTGTTTTAAAGAGCCTGGATACTGAAATAAGGCGGCTGTATAACGTCGTACGTATAGCGCATACATATTTCATGCTACGGGTTAAGTAAATTACGTATGCTGCTCTGTGCGGAATCAATGAACCGCGTACGTAAATGTTAAGAGTGCGCCACAGTAATTTCATGATGCGGCTGACGTCATAAAGATTATACGCACCGAACACAGTCAGTAAGTAAACCGAGTTCGTAAAATGAGCCAGGATACGTAATAACTGATGATGTAGGCGGAGACATTATTAGTGTGCGTATAATGTATCGGCATATCCCCTACTCTGCTTGTACATTATGAGTACGTAACCGGGACCATTACCTATGAGACGGATTCAGTACAATGATTTGGCAACCAGTTACTGTTTTAAAGAGCCTGGATACTGAAATAAGGCGGCTGTATAACGTCGTACGTATAGCGCATACATATCTCATGTTACGGGTTAAGTAAATTACGTATGCTGCTCTGTGCGGAATCAATGAACCGCATACGTAAATGTTAAGAGTGCGCCACAGTAATTTCATGATGCGGCTGACGTCATAAAGATTATACGCACCGAACACAGTCAGTAAGTAAACGGAGTTCGTAAAATGAGCCAGGATACGTAATAACTGATGATGTAGGCGGAGACATTATTAATTATCCAGTGTGCGTAAAATGTATCGGCATATCCCCTACTCTGCTTGTACATTATGAGTACGTAACCGGGACCATTACCTATGAGACGGATTCAGTACAATGATTTGGCAACCAGTTACTGTTTTAAAGAGCCTGGATACTGAAATAAGGCGGCTGTATAACGTCGTACGTATAGCGCATACATATTTTATGTTACGGGTTAAGTAAATTACGTATGCTGCTCTGTGCGGAATCAATGAACCGCATACGTAAATGTTAAGAGTGCGCCACAGTAATTTCATGATGCGGCTGACGTCATAAAGATTATACGCACCGAACACAGTCAGTAAGTAAACGGAGTTCGTAAAATGAGCCAGGATACGTAAATGATTATGTAGGTGGAGACATTATTAATTATCCAGTGTGCGTAAAATGTATTGGCATATCCCCTACTCTGCTTGTACATTATGAGTACGTAACCGGGACCATTACCTAGTGAGACGGATTCAGTACAATGATTTGGCAAGCAGTTACTGTTTTAAAGAGCCTGGATACTGAAATAAGGCGGCTGTATAACGTCGTACGTATAGCGCATACATATTTTATGTTACGGGTTAAGTAAATTACGTATGCTGCTCTGTGCGGAATCATTAAACCGCATACGTAAGTGTTAAGAGTGCGGCACAGTAATTTCATGATGCGGCTGACGTCGTAAAGATTATACGCACCGAACACAGTCAGTAAGTAAACGGAGTTCGTAAAATGAGCCAGGATACGTAAATGATTATGTAGGCGGAGACATTATTAATTATCCAGTGTGCGTAAAATGTATCGGCATATCCCCGACGCATGCTCGTACATTATGTACGTAACCGGGACCATTACTTAATGAGTCGGAGTCAGTACAATGATTTGGGAACCAGTTACTGTTGTAAAGAGCCTGGATACTGAAATAATGCGGCTGTATAACTTCGTTCGTATAGCGCATACATTTTTCCTGGTTCCGGGTAAGTAAATTACGTATGCTGCTCTGTTAATACATATGCGGCATCATTAAACCGCATACGTAAACGTTAATAATGCGGGCACAGTAATTTCATGATGCGGCCTCATTACAAGTAACTTGTTTACATTGTCTTTACAGAGCATTATGCCGCATACTTACTTAACATGGTGTCGTTTCATTATAAGTATGGCTCTTATAATTTTCATGTGAAAAGCACATTATACGTATCTGGCAGCCGGTACATTACAAATTTGCCAATTTTAAGTAGCCCGTTTTTCTCAGTGTAGCTGCTCTCTGCACTCTCGGGTATGTCAAGTATTTGTTGTGGCTTCGGTGTTAGTATGCATCTGGTGAACTGAAAGTACTGTTGCAACTGCTTTTCGAAGTATAGGGTTATCTATAGGTTCTTTATCTACTATTTCTAAATCTACAGTAGTAAGAGATTAATGATTATTCTTCAAGTAATGTATGGGTTTAATGGTATTAAAAGCCTATCTCAGATCAGAGTTGAATATGAGTTGCGTTTGATACAGGAAGTATTGCTCCTACGTAATTAGCTATATGAATTCAACCGCGCTTAGCAATAATTAGCCTTTTTTGATGCGTCTTTAATCCTGAAAATATGTTTTTCTTCTAGCATTGAGTTCGTTTAAAAAAACTCTAGTGTCAAATGAATCATTTTGATTCATTAAAACGGCTAAAGAATTTAAATGAGTACGATGTTATCAAAGTAAATATTCAGTCTGTATTTGGCCACAAAAAAAACTAATGCCGTTTTTAACTTTATTTTCTTTGTTAATATCAAGGAAACGGGATGTGTGCGTTCTTTTTTGGTTTCTTTCGTCTATAATTTGACAGGCTGAAATCTTTTTTAGACGCGGAAGTTTCCACTAATTGGCGATGATAAATTCTGTGCGCGTTTCATCACCAAAAAGTGTGCAGTCCATGATTAATTGCCTATAGAGACTATTTTAGATGACATGGACAGTTACTATTCATATGTCTCTCATCGGTCACTAGTAATTGATTTAACCACAAGAATTTCTTAATGGTTAATTCTGACATCATAACATTGGAAGCCACGTTCATTTATTCGGTCTACATCTTTGGCAATTTTAAACAAACATTTGTCTTCAACGATATTATGTAAGTTAATATTATTATGATTAATACATTCGACATGTCCATTGCGATTGCCTTCGCAACATTAAATCACATTCAAGCAATAACATTCATAAATTATCCGAACTAATAAAGGAATGTTTGTTTCATCATGAATAGGTTAATCGAATTTTATAGTTTGACCCCATCAGGGATGGTACGCTATTTATTACAGAGAATGTTAACGTCAATCAACTCAGAAGGAAATTTGGATGGACGCATGAGATCGTGTTTCATCAGGGAAACAGTTTATCGGATACATTTGTTACGACGAAGCAAAACGTTCCATGTTTATTTATTGACTAAACTAATATCTGTGGAAGCAGATTTATTTTAATGCTATAGCTGGATTATGTAACACGATTTTGTATGTCTCCAGAATTAGATATTTGATCGTATAGTCGCGGATGCAGGTTTCCTGTTTCGTCTTTTACGAATATATGCACATTTTGGATGGATTTCTTCAAAAAGCTCGAAAAGATTTATGTTAGAACGTGTTGGAGAAAAGTACAAGTTGGATTTATAGGCGCCATGGCTTGGCACATGGTCTGCGATGTGTTAACTAGTGTTACGGCAGGAGCATATTCGGTAGTCTGTTTTATATCTTCCGCATTCTTTAATTGATTCTATTTCTGTATTACTTTCTTTTATGGTACGTTTTGATTAGATGTTTTAATAAACACTAGGTTTATTGCTTCCTGCAAGTATAACCATCATTTTAACACGTTAACCTCATTAAGTTTTAATAGAATTACGTGCTTTATGTGTCTTTATGTCATAGTATTTATGAAAAGAGTAAAAGGATTACAATTAATGTCTGGCATTTGTAATTATTGTTTTGATGTTTAATTTCATGACTTTCGATCGTAAAGTTTATGGGATATTGCTCAGTAAGTGCATGTTCGTTGAGGTTATTAGCAATACATACCACTTTTAATAATACAGCTTATATCAAGAATTTGATGACATCATTTCTAAATTCTTAACTACCTACCTATGTGTGACTAGTTTTACGACTTTTGGTCTCATTCGCTTATAGTGTGACCTAAAGATAAAAGATAGTCAAGTTAGGAGCTAAAATATATTGTTGCGATGATAGAGATGGATTTACGACAAACAGAAGCGTATGCATACTAAACAGCTTTTCTTTTATTGATGTCATAAAAATTTGGATGTTGAGTGTTTGTGTTGACGCTTCAATGGCCTTTAAATGTATCAACTTATCTTCTTTAAGTTCAAAACAAATGATATATTGGCTGTGAGTCCTTTATAGTTTATGATCCAGAGTATTCGGGTTTTATCATCATCATGGTGGCATCCTGTATTTGTGCTAATTTATTTAGGGTCGGCGCAGCATGTCCTCTTCTTCCATATAATATCTCTTTGGGTGTCTCCATATTATCATCATCAGCCTTTTTTTTAATGTTCCCACTGCTGGGACACAAGCCTCCTTTCTGTGTGAGAGGGAATGGGCCTTAATCTACCACGCGTGCGCAGTGTGTCTTCGAATTGTTGGTTCTAGGACATGGAGGTTTCCTCACGATGTTTTCCTTCACCGTTTTTAAAGCGTTTCTTTGGCCTTTCTCTACCCCTAAACTTTCACATTCATACTCGAAACGGGTATTTGAATTCCCTACGTGATATTTATAATGTTTCCCAGTTTTTTGATCCGTCTGTCGTTAGGACGTGCAAAATTAGTATCGATTGCATCATGTTACCGATACATTTTATCGAGCATGCCTTTCAAAACAATTTAGATTAGATAACCGACTTATTAAACGATAAAACCCATTTCAGAGGCTAAAATTTACGTAATACTGCCATCAATATTTTTTAGATCTCTTAATAATCCTTGATGACATCAATTACCCATATAGACTATCTGTAGTCATTTAGATCCACCGTTTTAGTTTGATTGCTTTCTATAGAGGACCTATTTTATGTCAGAATGGTGCTACGATGCCACGTTACCTTATTTGAAATTTTCTGCAGATTTCTAAAGCAGATAAAGATGGATAGTACAAAGCGGACGTATCAACTGTTACAAATCTCTCTTCAACGTAAAGTGGTACGGTCATAATCGATATATTCAGACAGGCTCGAGACAAGATCTCGGTACAAGGCGTCCGCTGAACGCTCCACTGCGCATTAACCATTAATCTTCTTCGATTTTAGATAATTCTCATGTTCTCGGGAAAGCTAGCTTAATGTTAGCCCGAGGTCATGAGACGATAGCTACTGATACGAGCTATTGTTCTGTATTCGGGTCTTTATCATGTACTGTAGTGTTTTCCTTTGTCATATGGGTAATTGATGTTAGAAGGACCATTTGGTCCTTATCGAAACCTTTTTCCATAGGAATGTCTTACTGGTTTAACTTCACCGTTATTGCTGCGGTAAGTCTTATTGTCACAGCCTTTAGTGCTGATCTATTTACGAGTAATGTCTTTCCATTGCTACTCTGTTTTATTCTTTTGTTGTCAGTAGCAGTTATCTTGAGCTTGGTTCTATATAACTGAGGGGCAATGGCGCTCGTTTACATACAGTAGTGCAATAAATAAGCATTATGGACTGTGTGCAAATGCGTTTCAAGGGATATAGCTGCTTCAACCAAGGTAGGCAATTGTGCGACTTCTAAAGATATTGTATTGTTAATCCTTACTTCACGTAACAGGAAAGTTCAACCTGCTTTCAAATATTCACTCAATCTCTCCATTCAACAAATCTAGTCTGATTGATACAGATTTATGTCTGACTATTAGGTGATAAAAGATTTCAGACTGATTGTTATGTAAGTAAGTGAACCACTATTTGCTATGTGTTATGTATGTGGGTTTAAAGATTTGAGGTAACAATTTGTCACTATCTATTTCGCTCTTTGTATCGTCTTCGCGACTTTCGTTTTGGCTATCTTGATTTATTAGAAGTTTGATTTGAGATGAATGTGCCGCGTCTCGTTATCCGATTTCATTTTCAAATTCAAATGGCTTTAGTTTAGCTAGTTTAGAATTGTGAAAAAATATTTGAGGAAGTTTGAAAGTGGCGCCAATTTCAGAAAAGTTGGAAGGGAATCGTTTGTCTTAGTATGGACATGAGGAGGAATGAAACGCCTCTGATCAAAAGAGTTATGAACATAAATGTGGATGAATGGAGAAGAAGAGAAAGCCCAAAGGAAATATGGATGGATTGTGTGAGGCGTAATATGAACCAGAAGGGAGTTACTGATAACGTGACGGTTGAGGACATAATGGAAGAAGAAAACGTGTTGTGTCGACCCCAAGTATCTTGGGATAGCGACAGAAAGTTGATGAGTTCTCAATTTTACTGTTGTTGCTTGCTGTTGTTGTTGTTGTCGTTGTTATTTGTGGTGTGTTATGTTGTTGGTTGTTTTGTAACCGATCCCAATTTTTTTCTGAACTATATTACCATAAGTATTTGAATATATTATCATTCAATGAATCATAGAGGTGTTTGCGTCTATCTATGCCATTACATGTCATCATGACAACTTGTCATTCCCTTCAAATCGTTTCATAATAATGTCACTTCGAGTTATCAATACCATACTTGTCACTTATGTCATGTAATGCAGCCTCGGTTACCATATCGACCATTCAAGTCGAGACTTGTCCCCAATAGATTGTGTAGTACAAATTAACATAACTCGTTGTTTGATCATTGAAGCTCGGAAGTAATCAATTGGCTTCTTATATCTATAGTTTTATGTTTTTTTCTTCGTAGGTGTAGCCTTATTAATATTTTAGGGTTTGTTAGTCTGTGGTCTGTGGTTAAACTAGCCAAGTGCGAGTTGGACTCGCGCACGAAGGGTTCCGTACCTTTATCGCAAAAAACGACTTAAAATCACCTTTGTTGTATGGGAGCCCCACTTAAATATTTATCTTATTCTGTTTTTAGGATTTGTTGTTATAGCGGCAATATAAATATATCATCTGTGAAAATTTCAACTGTCTAGCTATCACGGTTCATGAGAAACATCCTGGTGACAGACGGACTCAGTTTTCTGCTTTTTGCGAAGGGTCTTAGCGGGGGGCGATCAGTACTTTCTGCCTACGCCCATGGGAAAAAGCCTGAGTATGTATACAAGTTTTCTGCCTTTTCTCTTCGCACTTTATTAATAATTGTGTTTTTTTTTACATAAAAAGTTATTAAAACTCACACCAAAGCTCTACTACAAACACTATTAAAAGTTATTTAGGGCTTTGGGCCATATGAAAGTAATGCGATTTTCTACACATATTCAAATTAAGTTGTAGTACACGCATATTGGAAAGTCCATTAAATTCAATAAAGGTTCACAGTATTGTGTTTAAACAACAACAATATGTGAAAAGTACAGAGTGACGTGTATTTGTGACATTTTCGCGGCAAAGCAGCAATAGCTCTCTAGTGGTTGACAGGTGAATGTCTATGGGTACCATAAACAATACGCAAGATTCGTTTCGGTTTGCGACACTTTACCATTGTGCAACTAATATGAGATAGAAATGTTAGCTTGCATGTGTTTGATCTGTAAAAATGGGGACAGGAGATAATGTTACAACCGTACCTATTTCCTAATTCTTATATCTTTGTTTGGGCACTGTATTTGCTTTCGTATTGTTCTTTTTTCAGAGTTGCATCATGCAGGTCTTATTTCAAATGGTGTCATTTTGAAATTGTTTGCGTTGATACTGAGAGAGTCAATTAAAAATGGTTACCTTATAAAACCTATAGTAGCATTGCATCTATAATTTACTTTATAACCGCTCAGTAATAGAACAGGACAGATGGCAATTCCAATAAAAAACCTAAACCTGCGCGAGCGCTGAACAAGTGGATAACCTTGCCGTTCTGCGGTCTTGCCCACAAGTCGATCTTACAATACATAGACATATTTTACGCAAAACAACCTTTTAATACTACGGAATTTAACTTTTTGTTCCTACCGGTCTTCTCATAAATTTGTAGCTCCGTAACGAATTAACGATACAATGAATTTATGAATATTTATAAATTCTAGTTACATTTATGTTATCCTTTATACGGGGCAGTTAGTGATAATTAACTTCAAAAAATAATAAACTCATTCAATTCATTTATTGCGGATGGCGCATATAATTTATAATCTTCATTAATGTATTTTTTAAGTCCAAAAATAGTTAATTAAACGCCGAACAACCCTACGTCAAGCTTAAACATTGAATTCCAAATTCCACCTTTGCTAATTTCACCCGAAGCCCTAAAATTGATTCTGCAAAACCGGGACATAAACACTCACACGCCCCTTATGCCTGTTGTTAAGGACTAAGAATAGATGCAGCTGGAGTGTCATTATCTCCCTAGGTGATAATAACACCTGCCGCAGAAGCTGTTTATTTTGCAGATGCAGCAACATCAAATGTCAGACATGTGTATGCTGAAGAATTTGATATTTTATAGTTTGTTCTTATGCTGTATATAAAAAGAGAAAAGTGTCCATGTCATCCCATTTACTAGCTAAGATATGTGCACATTTATTTTTGTAAGACTCGTTAATGAAGTCGAAGAGAATATTTCTAGGGAAAATGTAAAAACGATTATAATCGACATAAAAGGCGATTTTAATGGCTGTCGTAGATGTCACAACAAAAACGTACGAAGAATAAAATTCTAAAAGTGTAGAACTGCAAAAGGTAACCACTGAAGCAGTAATGCAAAGCAATTTTAGTAAATCAGCTAGTCTATTGAATATTGCATCATCAGACCAATACTGGTAGACAGTTAACGAGAAAGTCTAACAGAGGAAGATATTTCATTACGATAAAGATCATCGTAATTGACCCGTAACTGAAGAATACGCAAAAAATTCGCGGCAACCTTTAAATAATTGTTGGGAATTCGAGTTGAATCTTGTAAACCAATTTTCGCAAAACTAGTGAAACTTTTACTTTTTAAATTTGGATGATCGTACGAATGACTGAAACAGAACTTATCAGTCATTAGCAAAAATAATAAAAAGAGTAATTAATAACAGAGAAGTAATGATTGCTCAAGAAAAGGAGAGAACCAAAGAACCGCCAACGAAAGTTGATGAGACAATGAAATACCCAATTTGCGTACCCTAGTTCGAAAATTGACAATAAGTAGCGCTATATTGTTAGAAGTATAGCATATTAAAGAAAGCTGTTTAATCTTCTTTGTTATTAGTAAATAATAAATCAAGACCACCGTCACGGGTAATGCAGCAAACAATAGAATATTAGAATCAATTCATAGTTCAGTTACTTTCAATGTAAGTTGAAGACAATGATTTTAATCAAGACCTTCAGATAATTCAATAACAATTTGCGCCCAAGTTTTTGAGATTGCATATTTTTTTGTTTTGCATTCAGCGGGGGACCAATCATCAAAATGATAGGCATGCAAAAAAATATTAACTGCATTCCTTGAAACATACATAAAGACAGACAGACTAGACAGACAGATGATAAGTGAGTTGGTGAAGTCGGGCTTTTTGAAGATATAAAAATAATACATGCAAATGTAGGATGACATATTTAAGCAATTTCAACTTATAATTTCAAGTTATATAGTTCCTTGAATATGCCACAAGGAAAGATTCAGGTGAAGTGGGTGCGAATGTGAAGAGTTAATGCTATTATTTAGAGCCAGTCAATCCGATCAGCTGCCGGCGTGGTAATGATATGGTGAGGGCTTTCTCAGGGAAGGGCAGTCGGTAAACGATGCCTAGAATGTGCAGTTGAGCTTGAGAGTGATGGAGAGTTTGATTTGAATAGAGATAGGTGCTTTACTGATGGTGCTAAGCAACTTAAATTGTGACTTTAAAGCGCAAATCGGTCGGAATGAATCGCATTACATCCATCATACCACATCATCGCTTACCATCAGGCGAGATAGTGGTCAAACGCGAGCCTACAGACTATAAAAACACAAAAGCACCTCATGTGAGTACTAGACATGATTTTCGTCTTCCTTGTTGGCCCTGTTATCATCTATTATGATTTTTGCAATGCAGTTATATTCTTAACTTAACAACGGAAACGTATAAACACTTGGATAAAATCTCTCGGAAAGTATGTTAAATTTTCATGCATCTAATGGTAACATTCAGGAAGCATATCTCATGTGAATTTAACGGTGTTTTCGATCACGACTCTATTCTTGCTGCATTGTTTGACGTAACGTCTTGTAATGCTGCATGCGATTCGTTTGAACTTGTATCAGTTATGTCGACGTTACCCACTTTTTTGTTGATTACGTTTTGTTATGTTATGTTGTTTTCCGAGATTTGATTAGTAAAGTTTTAACATCGTAAGGCGTACTGCCATCAATATTTGCTTACCTGTGAGCATTCTACTACTAATTATGCATGCAGATAAAACCGTTCTATCCCCGGTTCCTGAATTGAGAAGGGAAGTTGCATTAGAACTTAGTTTGGTAAGATCTTCAAATTTTCCATTCAGAAACCTGGAAATAGTAATAGATGTCATTCTTAATAAGGTAAAACTTCTATGATTTCCATTTTGTCGGTTAGTAAGATAAATAGATAGCTACAACCTGGGTCTTTAAGTCAAGAGTGAATAGGTTACTTCTAGGCAAGCGTGCTTCATCATCGACCACATCATCGCTTACCATCAGGTGAGATAGTGGTCAAGCGCAAGCCTATCAACAATAAAAAAGAAATTCAACTCTGCATTATAAACATAGAAAAGAAAGACCCACGCTAAAAAGTTCTTTAAAAAAATATGAAGATGCATGAGATTTATTCTGAGAATGAAACCAAACTAGTTTATCAAATATTTGATCTCTCTCAAATCAATATTTGAATTAATTCAGTCCAATTAACATGTTCAGTGCTCTTGAATCTAAATATTTATTATCAATCTTCGCACGTGAGTTTATGTTGTATGATTTAGAGTTTAGCAGCCTTCATAAGTTTAGCATATTTCATAGTCCTGTCTTTGTCCACATTTATTGGGGTCTGTGTGAAAAAAATTGTCTTCTTCTTTCACACATCTTTATTCGATTATATAAATAAAGATACTGCTACAAAAGCTAAAACTAATTATAGAATTTGTAGCAGTATCTTTATTTTTCTCATCTATATCCCAAATAACATTTTTCAATTCAAAATCAATGCTCAATATAATCTCCATGATTTCTTAGTCTGACTTGTAACATAACTTTGAAATAATAGCAGCCTGGCCACCTACCACATAACCTTGACCTCTAGGTGCGCGGGCGCAGCGCCGTGCTTTGAGCAATGTTCACACAACTAGCGATGGAGTAAACTTGGTGTTAATTAACTGATTATTATCGCCCCCTGCTTACCAATTAGTCTTTGTTTTTGGAGAACCTTTGAAGTTCTATTGGTGAAGAAATATCAATAGGTTTGCGATTGGGTAACGATGTTCAAACATTTATGGAGAAATCATTTTGTATTAAGTGTACAAATAGCTTTAAATGCAATATTTTTGACTAAAGGCTGATTTCTGAACAAAGTATTTTGAGTTAAGTCTCAAATCTCACTTGCTAAAGTTTGACAGGCTTTCATGCTAAAGTAGAGTTTGGTAAACACTCAAATTCAAATTTTAAATTCAGTAATCGGAGTTAAGTCGATTGAAATATGTAATAGTATCGTGCGGTTAGTAGTAGATATCAGTCTTACCATGGGATATTGTTTTACCCAGTAACTGAGTTGTGGATGCCAGATACTAGTATTAGGCAGATCGGATCGGAGATGATGATGAATGAATGATGAGCGTGCGGTTATTTTTAAAAACAACCTACAGAAAAAAGAAATTGGAATGACTTCAACTAAAGAACAAAGTATTTAAATAGGGCATTTAAATACTTTGTTACAAATAAGAAAGGGTCTAACAAACAGAGAGACAGCAATAGACCAAGATGTTAATCTGTGAAGATTGTACGATTAACGTGGTCCGCATTTGTAATTAGAGATATTCTCATGTCCGTCAGTGCATCCACTTGAACTAGAGGGCCTGATTACATAATAATATAGTATTAATGACCTTCGTGATGATAGAGTATATTGCTCTTAGTAACAGCTTTGACTTTATAAAATTCATCGTTGATTATCTACGGTTCAATATTGTTATTGATTATTCCATTATTGTCATGATTACTCATAATGTGGTCATCAGGTTTAATATATTTTACTGCTAGGTAGAATACTTCTGTATTTGCATAATCGTGTTTAGCTAAATTAGTATTAAAGTGTCAAGCTCATCTGTTATCATTTACACGCCATATAAAGTTGTGTAAACCTTTTAAAATAACGAGTTAACTATCTTCAGATATCTTACAGTTTTTAGAAAATCAACAACATCGTTCAAACAACCAAATTCATTGGAATGGTATCTTTTTTCACTGCACCATCGTTCCGTTCGTTATCGTTCCGTTTCAATTCCTTGTATGTTTTTTTTATTCTTTTATCGGTCATTCGTGTTTGGATTTCAGAGTAAAATTTTACCTTGTTTAGGTTTATTATTAAATAATACAAGTAGTTCTAATTTTTAAAACCTCTCAAACTTTTGGATTGTCAAGGAGTTGGTCAGTCAAAATATGAAACTAGTTTCTTGTTCCAAATTTTGGGTGGAGAAGAATATCCAAGAAACTCCATGGGCACTCTTTCTTATAATTTCACACACGGTTAGAACTTTCTTTAAATACGCAATAGTTTGCTATACTGGACGGTACCAAATCTCCTATTACTATTAATTAAATACTAGAATTAATTCCACCATGCAAACTGTAGAAGACACTGATTACAAGAGGCTATGTAACAAGCCATAATTTGCATTGACTGAAGAATAGACTAAAGAGAAATACACACAGGTCGACGACACTGTGAGGTTTGTGAGGCAACTCATTGAACGACACATTATCACCTCCTACTTAGCTGTTGTGTATTATTTTTCATATTTTGACACTTGTTTATCATCTTGTTGGTGTTATGGCAGTGCTTTCCATCTTTGCTTAGCTTCGAACTTCATGTAAAAAAAAATCTTCAACTTTTGTAAAAATGGATTCGACCAGGTAGTTATTGATCCTAAAAATGTTGATGTAACTTAGTAGTCAGTATATATACAATCTTTTTAATACCATAGATGCTACGATACTGTTCAAGTTAGTTTAGCTCCTATTTACATCGCAAAACTTTATCGTAACTTTACGACTAAGAGATTATAGGGTTTTAGCAAGTCCAGAAACCAGTCCCACCTATCTCAACCACGATTCCCATGGTTATGAGCCAAGAATCCAGTTGGAGCAGCCTCGGGCCTGATCTGCATACACTTTAATTGGACTTGTTAGTTGTTACCACTGCGACATGCAAGTGTAGGATCTTGGCTCAAGGGAGAGACATTGGCGGAATATTGAAATAGCGCATCATTATTCAAATTGAAGGCAATTTTGTTATGCAATTTCATGTTTTCAATGAATGCTTGCCTGAAGCCTTTTTCTACTTTGTAGGCTTTCTATATTTATTGTAAATCTTTTAACCATAAAACTACTTTTTCGTTTCGCTGTTTTCTTTGAATTTATACATATATGCTATATGCGCTTTTTACCGGATTTCGGCGAAGCCAAAAGTAAGGGTTATGATTTAAGCAGTCTATGTATGTATGTATGTTTGTATTTACGTATGTTCCTCCGTAGCGCTTAAACTTTTCATCCGATCTTAATGAATAAGGTGTCAATCGATTCGTTATTATGGCCCGGGTAACAAATGCAAAAAAAAAACCGTAGTCGGGTTATAGTTTTTAAACTTTTTTGATTTCTGGTTCCGCTCGTCACAATTTTGATGTCATAATTGCGCAATAGAGTGCTGAATCAATTATCTAGTGTTTATCCCAATCCAGGGCACTAACCCTAATTGAAAAACACCGAATCTAATCTTAAACCTCAAAAATTCCTGTGACCGCTTCTAAATTGACCCAAATTGTATCTCCTGATTGCCTCGTTCCAAATTCAACTTTTAGCATTTTAGGAACAAACGTTTCGACACTAATTAAGAACCTGTTGAGATCACGATTATTTACACTATAAACGCCGTTCATTAGACCACAGATGTTTTTGAGATCATTAAACAGTAGAACATGCAAATTTTACCGAAGAACTTGCAACGGATACACCTTACTGCTTTCGATTACGATTACGGCAATTACTGGCTTATTTTTAGTTTGCACAGTATGTTTTGTAAGCCATATTAATTATTGGTGCGTTTTTAATTTAAAAGAAATCTCTTCTTTTCTCTGATATACCAAATAATTCAAGCCAGTTCTCTAAATTTTTTAGTTATAATTTGATTAATTATCCAATCTGTTAGTTCAAGTAGAAGTTAATTTCTGTATTTTTAGCTTTTTACGTAATTTTACATCTCGGCTGCATCATGCTTCGAATTAAATTCGTCTCTAAATAGATAAACTTTCGCTCCAACTTCATCCACAAACTTCTGTTTGCCTTAATTTATATAAACATTGCCTTAAATCAAGATCTTAAGATCAAATTCCGTGCTCCCCTTTAGGAATGCAACGTTCTCTGTTATTTGAACAGTTACTGTATCCGCATTTGGTTCAAAAGAATTCAGGTTGATTTTCTTAATTTATGTTTCATACCGTTAAAAATACAATGCAATCGCTTTTTTTCGTTTCCGTTCGATGTTATTATCATTTGAATCGAAACTATCATTATCGAACCCGAAATCGGTATCCATTAATTTGGTTATCTTTGGGTATCTACGTCAAGAGCTCACATTGACGGATCATATCAGCTCGATTAAATGTTTGCTGCGTAATCGTTGCGTGCGTTCACGAATGTCATATCTTGAGAGCCTTGTCCGGTTAACTTGTCCATGTATGTAACTTGCAAGTTTATTTGCAACTTAGCAAGCCTTCCGATTTTAAAACTGCTGAGGAGTTGAGGTTGTTGTATTGTGTGGCGTGCGGCTTCGATTCGGTCGGGTAAAAGTTTGAAGTCCATTCGGTTCGGTTAGATGCGTCGCGTGGTTGCGCACGACGGCACCTCAGTTTGCTCGCGCTGCCCGCGCAGCTCACTCGTGTGTTCAAATTCTCGCTGTTGTAAACGTAACCCGACTTTCCGATACGAATTTGGAACGTTTCCGACCGGTAAAGTCGGTTTAACTGTCGCTTTTAGGCGAACAATTTTGCGACCGCCTAAATTTCGCATTGCGATTGGCAATGCAATTGCTTCACTCTGTTACGCTACCGTCTTAACAGATAACTGTGAAGAAACGTGTGCAAGCTCTGTGTGTTGCGAGTCGGCAGAAGTCGGCAGATTGTGCTTTATCAGTGCTGTGGAATGGATGTGTTTTGTGGAAAGTGCTAATTTTGTTTGGTTCAAGACTTACTATACGTTTCACTGAACGCGATACAAAAAGTGGTTTTGTTATCGAGTTCATGTGACTACCGGAGTATTGATACGCAGTGCTTTCCCCCTGTCCAGAGCTTGATTTATGGTAAGTCATTCGGTTCACTTGTTTTAGTGTTAGGATTTATAGTTGACAGATATCATTCAGTTGTTAGTTGTTTGGCCTTATTTCCCCAACTTAGATTTGGTGGAGATACGTAGAAGATTTATTCGTTTGACAACACGCCGGTTCAAGAGCGAAGGTTGTGACACGTGAGGATATAAAAATGTGATTAATTCAATGACATATCGTGCAGACTTCCGTAAAAGGCTAGACAAGGTAGTGCGCGTTGATTGTTGAGTCGTACTCGACACAAACGACAACTTTTTTTAACAATTTCGACTGTGACATTGAATCCGTGAAGAAGAAAGCGACATTAATAAGTTTATTACCGAACTGGCACGCATATTCATCACGCCGAAACACTTACACCGACAAGCTTACCGAAGATTTGATATTAATTAATACGAGAATGATTGGACACTTTGAAACTTCGATAGTAGGTCATGCTGTTTATTAATTGCGAATGAGTGCGAACAAGTAGGAGTAGCATTGTGCGCGAATAAACTGGAACTTGAGAAATCCGTTCACTTTTAATGTTGCTCTGATAATATATATTGTTCTCACAAAGAAATTACAGAGGCGATGTAGACGGTAGATTGATCAATTTCTAAGTTATAATAAAGTTTTCAAAGCCATTAATGTTTGACGTTTCAAAACCTAGATTAATCTCTAAACTAACTTTTTCTATTGATGATCTATCTATTATAGTAAATGACGTTGTTGAAATTGCGAATCTTTCACAAAAACCACGAATCAGTTGATGTTCAAATGGTCAGTTAAAAGTTGTGTAACCTACTTAAAATTACAGAAATGAAAAGTTATCAAAGCAATGAAATAAAGGTTGTTGAACTTGAATTTGTAATTGTAGTATCTACTGAACGTATAGTTTATATAGTATCTAAAGAAACTGCACGTAGTGATGTAGTACAGCCACAAACCGTTAAATTCCTTGAAAGTTTAGATAACACTGTTCGTCTACGAAATTCAACATTCCTTATGCTAACATTGAGTCTAATAACAGTTGATATAATATAATACAAACAGATAGAGACTACACAGTATATTGTTTGATAAACAAACACGATATTATGGCACATATTTAAAATGTAGCGGATTAAGATCGACTCAAGTTGGATTTAAGGTTTAAGTATTTGTATAAATTTGTCTAATTTGTTGCTTTGAAAATGAATGCACGGAAAGTAAACATAATAAGTACCTAATATAAACACTGTTGTTAATAGTAGCCGTCATAGAAACATAGTTTGCGTCGACTTCATTCATTATATTAAAACAAAAACGTAGGTAAGTATTACGAAACTAACACATAAAAACCTCTAAATTAAAACTAGTTACTAGGTATATATAACTTAACTTAAGATTTAATGAAGTAAGTGTTAAGGACAAAGTTTTATTTAAAGCAAAAAACCACACTCCTTCTACGTACGTACGTTATTATTTTCACTTAAAAGAATTCCAAGTTTTATACCTAGCCATTAAGATATTTCCGATTAGCAAAATTGCTAGGTATCCTATCCCACAATTTGCATTTAGCACTCCCAGCCAAGTGATCTAACAGTCTTTTGTCTGCGCTAATCAGACTGTAAACTTGGACAGCCATATTAAAAAAAATATAAGCTTGAGATTAGTTTAAATAATAGCAGATTCGGCGTTTTGGCGGGAACGTGATGGCGTCTATGTTGCTTCTCTGTTTTATTTTCCTAAAATTGGGTTAAATTGAATATTAAAAGTGTAAAAATTGTGTTGGTTTATTCTAATAATATTAGCGAACCTGCACGAGTGTGGGCTAGTAAAACACAGCGGTAGAACATGAGATTGTACATGATGTCGACAAAACTCCGTAGAAGCTTCCAATAAAGTTACCGCCATTTTATTGGGGCCTAACTAGGACATTGGACTAAAATCTAAATAAACTAGAACTTCTATTCTAAACGTGACACTGGTTAAATTAACAAGCCGTGCGATGCCAAAATATAAAAAATTAGCAGATTCTAAATTCAAATTGTCAATATTTGAATTAAGAATGTGGTAATCGGTGCATCCACATTTCGCCAATGCATATTAAAGTCCCGTATAATTGGGAACGAGCTTATTGCCATCAAACGATCACAAATCCAGACATCCAGCTGAGAAATGCCAGAGGGAAAACTCAACCACACTTAGCCCGACCTGAAAATCGAACCCAGACCTCACGTTTGATCATGAGTACTTTGCGAAGTTGACATGACCAAAAGACAGTAAAACTAACTTATCATAAATATATGGTTAAAGAGTGTTTATAAATAAGGCCCAGAACAATTAGTTAAATGCCCTAGAGTAGAGAGTTTGACCTAGGCACAGATAGAATGTAGAGTCTTAGTCTATGGTCCCTCGTGACCTCTGTGTCACGATCACCACAAATATTGTTAGTCGTGATGTTGGCTTGTGTGTTTAATTAGAGACTTCGTTTTTGTGCTGTTCTTGTATTTCAATTTATGGGGACATTGATGTATCCTTTAGAATTACTCAGTACTCAGTTGTGTGCACATGAATTATCGATGTTCTGTTATTTAAATAGATACTGATAAAATGAATGGGTAAGATTAGATACTACCGTGATGATGTCAGCAAATTTGGAATATACGGCTAGTCAAGTGAAACCTCGTAATTTGATTTGGTAAAATATCCCTATTTATTTTTTCGAGTAATCATCATTTGCATCATTCACGAAATGTGTTCAGTATTACCGATCTAGTCTTTAGTAACAACTATATCATTTTTACATTTGTTTTGAAGAGGAATGAAATCAGTTTTAATATGAATATCTAAAACACCGTTGAACTTATTACCTAGAGCGAAATTAGCTACAATTTTTTTTATTTTTTTCCTAAGGTCTACTTTCCGGTCACAACCTCCTTTAAACTTAAAATAAAAGTAAATAAATATCTAATTCGTGTGAAATTACCAGTTGGTTATTTCGTAATTATGTTGAGAGCTTCGATCTTCGGTCTTACCCCCCGTAGTTTGAATGATTCCGGGTGGTAATGCTATAATCACATTGAAGCAGACAGACATATAGACGGTTTTAGTATGATATAATTATCGGACAAGTCAAGGGACTCAAAATCTTGATTTTATTCTTTATTCATTGTGGCTTAAAAGGCTTGAGTTTGACCATTATCATATCATTCTGAACTGATGGTAAGCGATAATGCTTTGGACAATACTGCAAGCTTGTCTACCAGTGTCATATTCACTCGAGACTTGAAGACAAGATAATTTCAGGCTATATAGCCATCGGGATCGGGAAAGACTATGACAAGGAGTACCATTTCTTAGCGTTCTACACAAGGATGTGTTACTATTTCGATAAATTCACCAGCATTGTTAGATTCAATCCTATTAACGAAACACATATTACAAAAATAATAATAATAAGGCTGATATTATATGTTGCTGCAGACTGCTAAATTCATACGTATTACAATAAATTTATATTTCAGTGAGACATAAAACAGCTAATGGTGATTCTTTTTCCATGGGAACTTCTACACGACAACAAAACACTATTTCATTTCCAATCAATCTTTTCTATTGGAGTTTATTACGTATCATTCCCTCCATAATTGCTTTAGTCACGATAGCCTTTATTTCTATCGATAGATCGATGCAAATTGCTGTGTCCTTGATACTGCGCGGTCATCAATCCTTTTGTTGTTCCCCATTTCAAGTTTCAATCCACTACCAACAAGCAAGCATGTTGTAATTGTAGTTTTGAAAGTGACAATGGCCGTTGTGTGGCTACTCTGAGCTAGTTTTTAGACTATTAGAGTATTTAAATTAAAATTTTCTGGTATGCTTATTAATTTTACATTAACTTCTACAGATTAAATGTCTAATTTTAATTACTACTCTTTAAATATCACCGTCACAATACAACATTGCTCTGATTGCTTGCTCGAGTTCTGGATATTTTTTTAAAATTTTAAATAAAGATCCATATGTGTGACACCTGTCATCAAAATGTTGCCAATATAATAAAATGTTTCAAGGGTGTTTGCTTATTCCTTAAAGGACCATGGGCACTTTTGTATGAACACTGGGCCCACTTTTCAAAATTGTGCAACAGTGATGAAACCTATTACATATGAAAGCTCCTGCCGCGTACTTTATTTCATTCTATGGCAGCTAAGTTCAAATCCAGCGCGAAAGTGGCGTTTTGGTATGTTCAAAAAAAAATTGTACCTAAATGAAAAATGCGCATGACTTATTAGGTAGGGTAGATAAGGTAGGTAGGGTACCTCCGCCGCATCGTCGGGGCTTATTTGGTGGAGTGGTGTGTCACCAACGACGGATTTAATGGCGTCGTAAACCAGCACCGCATGTCTTGCGGTGTTCCAAAGGGCTCTGACTTATGCCCGCCTCTGTGGAACATCAGGAACGACTGGGTACTGCGGGGCGAACTTCAATCGGGCGTAGACCTGACGTGTTACGCGGACGATACGCTGGTCACCGCCCGGGGGCGTTCATACAAGGAGGCAGCGTTGCTGGCGACGGCTGCAGTCTCACAGGTGGTGAGCCGCAGACGGCGCCTGGAGATGGCCCACAACAAGTCGGAGGCCATGGTTTTTAATGGTCCCCGGCGGGTGCCACCGCCCGCTGCCAACATCGTCGTCGGGGGGCTCCAATCGCTGTTGAGTCAACCATAAAGTACCTGGGATAAATGCTCGACAGCTGGTGGGCCCACTTCCGGTGGCTGGCGCCCAAGTTATTGGGCGTGGCTGGTGCGCTCTCAACGCTGCTTCCAAATCTGGGGGTCCAAGCGCCACCTGTAGGCGGCTGGGGATCGTGCGATCGATGGCCCTGTATGGGGCCCCGATCTGGGCGGCTGACCTGACGGCCGGCAGCATCGTTGTTCTACGAAATCCGCAAAGAGCGATGGCCATCAGAGTCATCAGGGGGTATCGCACGATGTGTACTGGCTGGATCCCCACCCTGGGACCTGGAGGCGAAGGTACTCGTGTCATTGTATCGGTGGCGCGAGGAAGCGCGGGCGCGGGACGAAGGGCCGATGCAGCGACATATGGAGTTGCGTCGTCTCAGCTCCGCGAGGTCATGGTGGCGGAATGGCGGGACAGACTTTCGCGCCCTACCGCCATTCCGCACCATCGAGGCGGTCCGGCTAGTGCTTAAACGCTGGCTTAGGAGGAGGCAAGGCTCCCTGTCGTTTCGGGTAACGCAGGTGCTCTCGGGGCACGGTTGCTTCGGAAAGTACCTGTGTCGCATAAACAGGGAGCCGGACGCCCGGTGTCACCACTGCGTCGACGGCGTGGCATACGCTGGCAGAGTGTGCCGCTTGGGAGGAGCCACGTAGTGACCTCATCTTTGAAATAAGCAGTGACCTATCGCTGCCGGCCGCAGTCGAGTCTATGGCGGGCAGTGAGGAGTCCTGGAACGCGGTGGTATCCTTATGCAAATCAGTCGTCTCGCAGAAGGAGGCTGCGGAAAAGGAGATGGAGATCTATCCACTAATCTGATCCGCAGCAGACGCGCCGGACGTCAGCGGAGCTTTTACAGCCCCCCTAAATGGGTCCGAAGTTGTGGTGGTGTGACCACACTCCTCCCCAACACGAGGTCGAGACCCGCAGATGCGGGCCGGCAGGGGTTGCGGAAGGATCGCGACCCCCAGGGCGGAGGACATTCAATGGAGATTTTCCACCCCGGAACAAAAAACAAAAAAGGTATGGTAGCCAGGGTAGTTACGGTAGGTAGGGTACGTAAGCACGGTAGGTTAGGCAGGGTAGCTAGGGTTGGTAGGGTAGGCAGGGTAGGTAGAGTAGGTAGGTATGGTAGGTAGGTAGGGTTGATGGGAGTGAAGCTGTGGGCACAAAAATTGTACATGACATGACGCTCCCGTCAACCCTACCTGCCATACCTTTTCTATCTACCTAACCTAGCCTACCTACCAACTTACCCATCTACCCTACCAGGGTAATGTAAAATCTAATCTATTATATTGATCTTTTTATTGTATTTTTTTGTCAAATAAGAGCTATTTATAATCCGAGCTACTGACTGACGGCTAACTATAATGTAATAACAAAAAAAAAACAGATTTTCAAAAACGCACCAAAACACCATTTTCGCGCTGGATATGAATTTAGCTGCCATAGAATGAAATAAAGTACAGTTCAAGAGCTTTCATATGACATATAATTCATCACTGTTGGACAATGTTGAAAAGTGGGCCCAAAATGACGCATGGTCCTTTGTGCAATAAATGTTAATTAAAATAGAAGAGATTATAGGTAATCTCTATGTACCTATATAACCTTTATTAGGATAAAGGTTATATAGGTACATAGGTAAGTACTATAATGGTCTGTTTGTGATTTTCTAGAGTTTCAAAGTCTTGTTTGTTATGGCCAATATCGTAAAATGTATGTTCTTTGTTACATTTAATACAAAGTTTAAGTGAAAGTGTTGCCTCATACAAATGTCTTTACTGTAAATTATTTGTTATTGTCATAGGTGCAATACAAGTGAAAATGTAAGATTAATGCTGTTTTCACTTCAACAACTTTATTTATTTAACTTTGTGTTATACGTTATAGGTAGTGTTTTTATCATCTAAGCCTTGCACATAAATCAAATAGTATGTCTTTACTGTAAATTATTTGTTATTGTCATAGGTGCAATACAAGTGAAAATGTAAGATTAATGCTGTTTTCACTTCAACAACTTTATTTATTTAACTTTGTGTTATACGTTATAGGTAGTGTTTTTATCATCTAAGCCTTGCACATAAATCAAATAGTATTGTTTTAATATATTAGCAATTATTATTGATTCCGAAATTCTATATTCATTTTATTCAACTCATATTTTTGTAGTCTAAGGCTAAACTTTATTATGCAATCTTAAAAATTATACTTACGTACTAAACCTTCTCCTTTCCACTCTTCAAGCAATCCGACAAGAGACAACAGAAATCTCTAAACAAATTCAAACTCAATGTAAATTGGAAACGCGTGTGTAGTAACTCTGTAGTCTATGACTATGGTTAGCGTAGGAGTAGCGCTACCGGCCTGTCACTCCGTATGCAATGTAGTCATAAATATAGTTCTCAAACCAATTTTGTGACAAGTAAGGGAGTGTTCACATTGGCGAGAGTATTGATCCACGCGTGTGTTTGAACAACGCTCCGGGGGTGCACGCTAAACGCATGCGGAATAAAAATGCGTGTATTTTTGTCATAGCGAATGTGTTTTTTTTTGCATCGTAGGGGGCTTTGTATTTCAATACAATACGCGTAATGTCATTTTGTGTACCAAAGATTTTGTTGATTTCAGTCAGCTTGACACATAGTCCCGTGCAGTTGCGTATGCGCACCTATGTGTACAGTTCCTAACAGCATTAATAGAGCTTTGTGTTGTATGTCGCTTCAAGTTTTGCTTTGAATCTTAAAAGGAAAGAAGCGTGGGTGATGTAATGCGTATTATTACGCGGTTTTACCTTGAAGGGGTAAATAAATTGCTAGTATTAAATTCTATCTCGCGCTTGTACGAGGTGTTGGATGATAAAATTTACTAAATTGCTGATATTGTAAAATGGACCGTCGGTATAGGAAAAACGGAAAACATAGAATAAAAATAGACAGCAGATAATATAGATTTGCCAAAGCAGATACGCCTGATGTAGATGGATAGAAAGCGGATTTTGCCAATACATTTAAGGAAAATACCTTTAAAAAAGTGTCTGTCTGTCTTGTGAAGTAATTTTTGCCCCTACCCCAGAATAAACGTTACCTCTCGCAGGTGCATAACCTGGTAATCAAACAAGCTAGTTAGAACACAATATAGACCAGTTGCAAACATCTTAATTGACTTATAATTGCCAAATTAACCATGATTAGTCAATGATCTCTCAATTCATTTAATTATTTCTTAACTCTAGCACCTGCTATTTTCACCTCAGATATTACCCCAAAAGTAGCAAATCTTGTATCCGCAGCCATTTTAAATCAATATCGCAACTTAATAGAAATAATTCAATGGGAGCCAATCATCTATCACCGAGGTGCGAGAGGAAACATGGTGCTGTGATCTTTGGAGGCTGTAAATCAAACTTATCTCCAGCACTAACTTGTTTATGGTTATTGTTCTTAAATAAATTTTAACCGCTTTCTGCACCTTCGTGACCTATTTGGAAATGTTCTTTGTTATTCAATGTGGAATGTTTTAGTTGAAGTTTATAGCTTGGAGGTAATTTCGTTTAATTGGGTTTGTATTGTTTAGAGTGGTAACTTTATCTATTATAACAGCAAGTATATCTAAATCTTCTTTGGAGAGTAGATTTTCTTCTAGAGCTTCAATATTAAGGTTTTGTTTAGAGTTAGTTTCAGAATTTACAACCGATTCATCTATAGACTTGAATTCTAATCTATCTTTGGTAAATCATATTCTAAATCAAGACACTGCTTCAATCTAAACGATTACAGCAAGATCTCCGACTTCCGTGTTTAAATCTGCTTACGATTCATAGACTTTTTACTTATTCTTAATCATTATTACACTTCATCACGATGGCCTACTAAATATAACTTCACACGAAAGATATTTCATTGTGCGAGCATTTACCTACTAATGGTGCCCTATAACCAAATACGAGAGAATACTTTAATAAATGTTACGAAACACATTAATTAGATACTTTTTAGGGTTCCGTACCCAAAGGGTAAAAACGGGACCCTATTACTAAGACTTCGCGATCCGTCTGTCTGTCTGTCTGTCCGTCTGTCCGTCTGTCTCCAGGCTGTATCTCATGAACCGTGGTAGCTAGACAATTGAAATTTTCACAGATGATGTATTTCTGTTGCCGCTATAACAACAAATACTAAAAACAGTATAAAATAAATATTTAAGGGGGGCTCCCATACAACAAACGTGATATTTTTGCCGTTTTTTGCTCGATGTTAATAACGGCAACAGGTAGACGCTTGAAATATTCACAGAATGATTAGTTGTATATTCACTTCAAAAAATAATAATTATTAAATTAAAACAAAATAAATTAAGGGGGGCTCCCATACAACAAACGTGATTTTTTTTGCAGTGTTTTGCGATAATTGTACGGAACCCTTCGTGTGCGAGTCCGACTCGCACTTGGCCGGTTTTTATGACATTATTATGGGTAATTTAAATAGTATTTTAACGTTTAATGTGGTCTTATATTATTACCTACATCTTCATTAATATGTCGTGTCAGTGGGAAGAAATGTCGCTTATAAAAAGTATGAATGGATCATTAATAATATTAATGTTTACGTTAGTACACATTTTCAAATATATAGACTAAAAATAAAGTGTAGCAAGTTTAGTACTGATATACAACAATCTATAAACAGAATTGTTTACAAATATTACGAAGACAAAAACAATACAGACGTAGCCTTATGAATATTGCTGTACTCAATTCAGACTACACTCTCAATTAAAGTTTTATAATCTCCCTTTAAAGTAGAATACGGAAATCGTAAATCTCGTAAGAAGTAAATTAACATAAGGCTAACAATGAGGAGTTAAAAAACTTCATTGTTTTAAATATTATAAGGTCTTATTTCGGTACACCTTGTATTAACTGTGTTGATTATTGTTGCTATAGTAGAACGTTTGTTACTAAACTATGATTATCTGTCAGCATTATTAACAATATAAGTAGATTCAGTATTATTGTTGAGCTCGTACAAATATTGAATGAACTGGAAAGCGATTGGAACGCCTAGAGATTTCGAAATTTTACTAACTGTGGTAAGCAGTATCAAATAAATATGTGATTTCAATGTGTTTTCGTAGATTGAAATGTCAGTTTAGTCTTTACCATCATTATTATGACCTATTGTTTGAGCTTGCGTTAAGCTTTCTGCTGCATTTGCCAATTCACTGGCTTCAGTAGTAATTAAATCATTAACAACTTGTTGTTTTGCTTTGTTCTTTCTATAACTGTATTGTCAACTAAAGTTGAGATGAGATTGTATTTATACATTTGCTTTATCAAATAACAAAAGAGTTTTCATTTGTTCGCTTATCAAATATTCATCACTGCAATTGCATGCTTTTTGCCAAAATCCATCACAAAACTAAAGGCCTCTTCCTTAGCTCCTTAAAGAGCGATAGATGACCATCTTAGAATTGAATACATATTATACTTACAGGCTTGTCATATTCATTGCTACTTGTCTTGTCATACATTTAGGTAGTGTAACCTTTACATACCAATTCGCCATATTCAATCACAAAATTAAAGTCCTAACCTGTAGATAAATGACCATCTTAGAACAAATATTACAGCAGTGCAATATATTCAAAGAAGTGGCCATACATATTTCTGTCGCGACCTTTTATATTTTGGTTGTCACTTATTCTGCCATACACTCATCGCAACATTTGAATACTTTCTCTACATTTGCCATCAAAAAAACAAAGCTATCTTCACAGACCCATAGATCAGTGACTATCTTAAAACATATTTGAAAACTCTGCAATATATATAAAGATGTGGCCATATATATATTGTTATTCAATTTTACTTCAGCAATTTTTATGCACCTGCCATGTTATCTCTCCACCACCCTTGGTTGACTGGTAGAGAATGCCTCAGGCATTAAGTCCGCCTATGAATCTGCTGTATGTTGCATGAAGTTTTAAATAAATAAATATATTCCCATCGCAGCTTTTTATATTTTAAATTATCTCTCGCTCATCGTAACCTTCGCACACCTTCTTCCATTTTCAATCACAAAACTTAAGCTATCCTCACAAACCTATAGATCAATGACCATCTTAGAACATATATTACAGCAGTGCAATATATTCAAGGATGTGGCCATATATATTCCTGTCGCGGGGTCACGCCTGCGATGTATCCCGGTCCGCCCCTGCAAGCGCGTGAGTCGCGACATAATTACAGGATCCACTGTGAATCATGGGTTGTTGTTGGGATTTAATAGTATTTTGGAATATTGTTTTAGCTGTTGCAATAACTTTATTAGAAATCCTGAATGTCTTTTCTTAATGGAATATCATCTGATTCATTTTGAGTTAGGTCTTATATAAACTATTAAGACAAGTCTTAAATGTCTTTTAGATCTTCAAAAACTGTCTTTATTTTTTGTGTCTTTCTCGCCATATTGGTTCAGTCTGAGGACCCTACTTCTGACCTTTTTCATCACCTCAGTTTGGTGGTTTTAAAGCAAGCAAATCTTGCTTTCTAAGAAAATCGATCGCTTGAAGAGATTCTATGTACCTAGGCGAATTTATATGTGATATTGCTTATTGCAATAGATCCTATTTCTGTAGTCTTGAAAATAGAGAAGCCGACAACGAATGCCATTCCTTAGATCTATGCTTATGGCACTATGATGCAAGCTTGGATCAAATGACACTAAGTAGACACAAATAATAATAACATAGTCGAAGTTACAGAGAAAAAGAAATATGGAGGTATATTTCTGTTTATTTTGCATATATAAGCTGACAGACAGTCTCTACTTGCGACTTTTAATAAGCTGGTATGACTAAGCTGATGAATTATTGAGGAAGATTGATATAAGCAAAGACTGGTTTAACTGTCGCTACCACGTACCAACGTTTTCCTTTTACTACGAGGAAATAACAAATAATATATTAATTATTGTGATTTCTGTTCAGACACGTTTGCAGTAACAACAATTTTAAGTCAGCAATAATTTGAATACAAGTAGTAACTTTGGATTCAGATCGATTGGTGGATTGAAAAATTATATTTTATTGAATACATACTCAGACACCGGCAGGCTTATTACGTATCTTGCAAGAGCAAAACGATAGCGATTTTTGCGCAATAATTGCTCTTCAATACAAACGTTTTAGAGTAGTTGGCGGTTTTTTTTTTAATAACTGCATTTGACAAACAGCGAGCGATTAGCAAACGATTGTGTAGGACCACACTGCAGGTAATTTCAATTTTTATGACATAAAGCGTTTGATCGCTATCGTTTTGCTCTTTCAAAAGATACGTAATAAGCATACCGGTCGGGTTGCGGGGAACCGCTGGTTACGAGATGCACAGGATCGGTCAAAGTGGCGCCGCTTGGGGAAGGCCTATGTCCAGTAGTGGACGACTTTCGGCTGATATGATGTTGATGATACTCAGATCAGACATACATAAACTCACTCTTTGTTCCCCTGACGAAGGCAGAAACTACAGAACGCAACCTGCATCAATCCTTAAGGGTACACTAGTCGAAAATTCTTCCATACAAACGTAGTCTGGCTTATACTCCACCGTTTGACGATGTACGTTCAAAATAAAAAATGATATCAATTTGTCTCATCATTATCTCATTAGCCCTGTATGGAAGCAAAAAAGTAAAAAAAAAAATTACTTGAAAGTTATGAGCTTTGAAAGTACCATATTTCAACACTAATTTTAACGCATCTTTGGGCGCAAATAAGTACCATAAGAAGAAGGAAAATTAAAAAAACGGCCTCCATACAGGGATAGATTAGTAGTTCAACAATGCAAAAAAAAATATTTTAAACAGATACATTCAGTCGTTTTTTCATGATATCCAGACTCCCAAAGGTCTGTTTATAAAATTTTGCGCGCTCGTTTTCGTTCTAAATCATCATACATTTCGCTACAAATTTGCAAAAGTGTGTATTCGTACGCGTACTAGCTTCTTACTGCTCATCACAGCATCTATTTCTTACGCACGTGTTGTCGGTTGATATAGCACGCATGTCAACCCCGCGCACAAAATAGTTCGTGCCGTTGACTAGTGTAGCCTTAAATACTTACTCCTTTTGCATCGTTTCCTCACTCCGGTTGTGAGTATTTCGCACCTGGCCTTTCTGAAGGACATTATCTAAGGTCAGTGTTTTCCTTCTAGGGCGACCCCCACCCGGCGTATCCCCTCACATCTGCCTTATAAAACCTTAATAACATTTTATATAATATCAAGATTAAACCTGCTATCGGCCCAGCTCTAATAGGTTCCCTATTAAATAACCTCAATAATATTAAACCTTGGCGTAAGAGATTGAAAATTAATATCCGTCCGGCCTGGAGTGTTTAGCGATGCAAATAATAGTAATTTATATCATAAGTAATTGGCTATTACAGTAGACAGCTTTCTGCTACCTTATTTATTTTATTATGCAGGGGATTAAGTAGATATCGTTTCGTAAAAGTTGATTCAGATCGATTGATGTTGAATCTAGTAGATTTGTTGGATTTCGCTTCCGATCGAGCCGTTTGGGTTCTTTAGTAAATAACGAGCAAATCCAATAACTACATGTGTATATAGCTAGTTAAGCATTACCAATACTCAGAGCGAATGCGGTGCTCCAAATGTATATTAAGTTGGAGTGTCCGAAGTATCCATACACCTACACTTCTTCCGGGCGAGCACGGCCTCTGTGATAGGCTTGAGTCACGCATTTTATAACGGTTTTTGCTCCAAAACTATGATAAAAATGTGTGAAAAAAGACTGTCACAGTAGGCCGTGCTCGCCCGGCTGATGACCTAAATTACCCCACTTACCTTTCCTACCGGGCCCAACTCGTCTCCATAATGTCTTAGTACACATTTAGCGAGACACGAAATCAAGAAGTATAGATATACATTCTTATTTTAAAAACATGCCTCGTTCGTCTGTGGCCATTTGCAGATTTGAATTTAGCTAAGAAAATTTAAATATGTAGACATATTTCAAGTCAGCAAACGTGTTTATCGAGTAAGTGAAGCGTATAAATGCGTTACACTGTATGATTTTTCTGCTATCGCAACCTGGCGAATTTTTTATACCCTAGAAAAAAAAACTTAACAGAGCAATTTCCATCTAATTAAAACATTAAGTGCGTTACACAATGTTAATTTTCATATTAATTGTATTATTATAAAACGTTACACTGGCTGGATGAGAGATCCACTTTCCTACTTTATTCAATAGATTATGGTAAATTATGCTAAATATTCGGTAACTGACATTGATTTTTATGGCGTCACACTGGTTGGTATTCAAATTGTGCGTTTGTTTATTAATTGACGTATTTTTGGGTCTACTAATATTATGTCATTGGTTAATTATGCCCGATGCAAACAATTTTGTCATGAAGGGGTAGCGTGTTTGTCCGTAACTCGGTTGAGTAGGTCAGGGGGGTGACCATAAGCTCTTAGAGTAAGCTTATTTTGAGTGTGTGTAAGGGATAGGTGTATATGACTTGTATACGTCTGTCCCATGCAAACTCAAAATAACAAATACAGCTCACACTGTAATTTTTATCCGTGGTGCTAGGCAACTAGGCTTATCCCAGTTGTAAACGACCCTTTGTGCCTATTGGCCTTGTTTGTTCTGTCTCCTGCTTGATTTGGGAAGTGGCAATTTGTATTTTTTCCTACTCTTCTGTTATTCTTTACTGATTAATTTTGTTGCGGGATCCAAGACAGTTAAATTCATTCTCCGGGACTTCGTCGAGCTTCATTGCCTCGGCGTTTGGTAGTCGCCACCTTTGATTCTGGCTTTTAGGAGTTGCAGTGGTTTGGGAATAGAGCGGTGGGATTGTCCCAAAAACTCAAAATAACCTTACTCTAAGAGCTTATGGTCTCCTCCCTGGTGGGCAGCCACTCCATGTAAAATCCGATTCGATTGGAGGCCGATCCATTCCCAACCAATATTTGGGCAAAGACGAGGTAAATTACAATGACCAGTTTTTTAATTCTGCTTTCCTCCGATAGTTGAGAAAAGATCATTCTTAATCGAGTTCAGAAATGCAATAAGTCAAGGTCTCGAACCAATCATTATATTGAGGAACAAGGAAATTAAGATTTTTAATCATCTGAATGGTATTCAAGAGAGGAAATGCCACATTGCCCTTACTTAAACAACGAAAGACATTGCTCAAATTAATGCGCCTCTCAGACCTCCGGTTAGCAACAAACAATAAAAGGAAGCATGCTTTATCATTTGAATCTGGTTTGTAACACATAATCCGTGTGCAAAACGCGTTCAATCGCTAACATCGCAGGCGCCTGAGTCACGCACGTCCGCCCGCATTGGATGCAACGAGCAACGCCGCGAATGCGAATGCTATTGGCCGAAAGTTCAACTGTCGCGCCCTTTTCCGGTGCATTATGCTCAAGCGCAGCCCTGCGTGCAATTTAAATTAGGTTTTACGTTGGTTGATTACATCATCATATCACTATCAACAGGAGCCTTCTGGGAGTAGTAAACTGTTCGTGCTTCTACTAGCTCTCATAAAAGTATTCTTATGGCTTAAACATTATCTTCTACCGACTAATGACCTGATGATTCTTCAAGGTCATCATTCTCTAGTCCTCTTCCCCAATTTATTTGGAGCCAGCGTGCATCTCTTCTTTCTCTATTATCACTTCTCTATTAATCTTCATCTCAGTAGTCATCTCCTTATTAAATATATTATCATCTTTCACATAGTCCATCCATAGTTCCTATGGTCTTTCAAGTTATGATTTTAAAACGTTGTGTAGTGTATTTTTCGTGATGCAAGTGCGTTTAAGTGTACTTTTAATTGATACTTAGCTGTCGTTCCTTGTGCAGAATAATTAAATTAATTTTACCAACGTTTCTTTGTGTTATTACATCATGCAGATGAGAATCTTATCTTTCGAATTATCATCATCATCATCATCATCATATCAGCCGAAAGACGTCCACTGCTGGACATAGGCCTCCCCCAAGCGTCGCCACATTGACCGGTCCCGTGCGTCTCGCAACCAGCGGATTCCCGCAACCTTCACCAGGTCATCGGTCCACCTGGTGGGAGGCCTTCCAACGCAACGTCTTCCGGTTCGCGGTCGCCACTCCAGAACCTTTCTGCCCCATCGGCCATCCGTTCTGCGAGCAATGTGCCCTGCCCACTGCCACTTAAGTTTGGCAATTCTTCGGGCTATGTCGGTAACCTTGGTTCTCTTGCGGATCTCTACATTTCTGATTCGATCACGCAAGGAAATTCCGAGCATAGCCCTCTCCATTGCCCTTTGAGTGACTGTAAGTTTTCTGATGAGGCCCATTGTAAGCGACCACGTCTCAGATCCATATGTCATCACTGGCAACACACACTGGTCATAGACTTTCGTCTTGAGACACTGTGGTAAGTTGGACGAGAAGATACCGCGCAACTTCCCGAACGCTGCCCAGCCGAGTCGGATTCGACGGTTGACCTCTTTCTCGAAGTTGGCCCTACCCAACTGGATCGTTTGTCCCAGGTAGACATAGTCGCCCACAACTTCGAGTGTAGAGTCTCCTACCTTGATAGGAGTGGGTGTAACATGGGCATTCAACATCACCTTGGTTTTGTCCATGTTCATTCTAAGACCCACTCTTTCGGAAGCACTACTGAGGTCATCGAGCATTTTACTGAGGTCCTCCATGGTCTCAGCCATAACCACTATATCGTCAGCAAACCGAAGGTGAGTGATGTACTCGCCATTGACGTTGATGCCTAGCCCTCTCCAGTCCAGAACCTTGAAGACATCCTCCAGTGCAGCGGTAAACAGCTTCGGAGATATGACGTCTCCCTGTCTCACACCTCGCTGCAGAAGGACTGGTTCCGAGGTCTGATCCTGAAGTCGAACTGACATGGTGGCGTTTTTGTATAAACACTTCAACACTTCGATGTACCGGTAGTCAATTTGGCACCGTTGGAGAGACTGCAGTACAGCCCAAGTCTCGATCGAATCGAAGGCTTTCTCGTAGTCCACAAACGCTAAACAGAGAGGCAGGTTGTACTCTTCGGTCTTCTGTATAGCCTGCCGCAGCGTATGTATGTGGTCTACGGTGCTGAAGCCTTTACGGAATCCGGCTTGTTCGGGAGGCTGGAAATCGTCAAACCTGCGCGCGAGACGATTCGTGATGACTCTTGAAAACAGCTTGTAGACATGGCTAAGAAGTGTGATGGGCCTATAGTTCTTCAGTAAGGCATTGTCACCCTTCTTGAAGAAGAGTACCACCACACCCCTGCACCATGCCTGTGGCGTTTTCCCTTCGTGTATGACGGAATCAAACAGCTTCTGAAGGGCCTTAAGGATTGGTTTTCCACCCGCCTTCAGGAGTTCGGCCGTAATTCCGTCATCACCCGGTGCCTTGTTGTTCTTAAGCTGTTTCAGAGCCATCCTAATCTCATACAGGCTGACGTCCGGAATGTCTTCGGTATAGTGTCGGGTCAATCTAGCTCTAGGGTCTTTCGCTAGATTCGCGACGGGTTTACTGGTTGACGTGTACAGCTGCCCATAGAATCTCTCGATCTCCCTCAGAAGCTCTGGTTTGGCGGAAACGATCCTGCCATCATCGGTCTTCAGTTTCGTGAGCTGGCTCTGCCCTATAGACAGATCTCTTGCAAAGACCTTGGAGCCCTTATTCCGTTCAATTGCGTCTTTTATACGCTCAGTATTAAAGCGGCGGAGGTCGCTTTTCAAGGACTTTGAGATCCGTCTATTTAGCTGCCGGTATTTCACCGCATCGTCTGAAGACTGCAGGATCATCTCACGCCTCTCCTTCATTAGCTTGAGAGTAGGATCAGAGAGCTTTTTGTTCCTATCTGTACGGCGGGTCTTGAAAAACTTAGACCCGACCGTATGGACAGCTTCCACGAACCCATCGCTGTAATCGTCCACGGAGCTTCCTAGGCACTCGAAACGATTCTGGAGTTCGAGCTGAAAGCTCTCGGGGTTTTGGACCTGGATCTGTGCTGGGCGGAGCGTGGACTTCACCAGTCGAGACCTTTCAAGTTTAACATTAATGTTCAATGTGCCTCTTACCATGCGGTGATCGCTCCCGGTTTTAACCGAATTGATCACAGAGACATCATTGAACACTTGCTTCTTGGTTGACATGATGAAGTCGATCTCGTTTTTAGTTGAACCATCGGGGCTTTGCCAGGTCCACTTCCTGTGCTCACGCTTTCTGAAGAAGGAGTTCATCATGTAGAGGCCCTCCTTCTCCATAAAACTGGCCAGTAGGTGACCCCGGTGGTTCCGGCGTCCAACTCCAAATTGCCCCACTTGCAGCTCATCCACGTCTCGTTTGCCCAGTTTTGCGTTGAAGTCCCCCATGACAACGGTGAAGTGAGTTTTGAAACCATGCATGGCTCTAGAGATATCCTCATACATGGTCTCTACCTCGTCGTCGGGGTGTGCCGAGGTCGGGGCGTAGACCTGTATGACCTTCAGCGAATATCTTGCGGATATTCTGAGTATAAGGTACGCCACCCTGGTCGACACACTCTCGATCTTCACCACGTTGTTCACAAGGGACTTGTGGACGATAAACCCGACACCACCCTGGGACTGTCGGTCACCCTCTCGGAAATAGAGCAGGTTACCGGATTTGAGGATTATCGAGTCCTCCCCCTCTCTTCGGACTTCCGATAACCCTATAATACTCCATCGCAACCTACTCAATTCTTCCTCCAGTTCGGCTATCTTCTCGTCGGTCCGGAGTGTTCGCGTGTTATATGTTCCCAGGTCCAGTCGTCGGTGTTTATTGGGGTAGCCGGGTCCACTCCGGGGATTCTTAGCACCCCTTGCCACGCCATCGCCTCGACCGCTACCGTAGCCGAGGGTAGACGGGCTGCCGGGCACTCGGGGCCGTTTTTTCTGTGTGCTGATCATTAGGATTGGGGGGTTTTGCCATAATCGCCACGCTTGGCAGGCGGGTTGGCGATCGCAGTTTGTTGATAAAGTGCACAGAGAACGCTGCTGCCCATTCTCTGGTGTGTCCCTTAGTCGCCTCTTACGACACCCACGGGAAGATATGGGATGGTGAAATTCTTTACGTCCGTCACCATACGGAACACACTTTCGAATTATGTTTCTGTGTAACTACATACTTCTTTCTTTGCAAGTCTAGTAATTATTTCAACCGGCCAGTACTTAAGCAAAAGGAAAGTAGTTTGTTCATATTATTAACCTATATTTTCCATTCGCTTCACATTTTTTGCAAAGAAAACTGAAGTGTCAATATTAGAAAATCTGCAAGCCGTCATTTTGTATTTGTGTTAGGTTTCTTTATGGCGACGGATATCCGATAATTAGATGGATAGTAAGAGGTGAGTAAGACTGCTGGCCGGTCGTTGTGCCTGACGCCATTTGCATTTTGTCAAGTATGAATCATGAATCAAGCTTGTGGCTAAGTAAATAACAAGCCACACGGGTCGATTTCCTAGGTAAACCAACGCTTGGTGAAATCGGTCCGTGGATGGGAGAACATTTATGACATATCCAGTGTCTTCCATTCCTCGGAAAGCTCGTCAAGCCGTTGATCCCTGCTGTCGTTTGAACTTTTTTGACAGTCGTTACGGGTAGTCAGAAGCCAAATCTAACAGCAGTCTTGCCAAGAGGTACCGTGTTGCCCAGTTACTGGGTTTTTGGAGGTCAGATAGGCAGTTGCTCCATGTAAAATCTGACAACAGTCTTGCCAAGAGGTATCGTGTTGCGCAGTTGCTGGGTTTTGGAGGTCAGATAGGCAGTCGCTCCATGTAAAATCTGACAACAGTCTTGCCAAGAGGTATCGTGTTGCGCAGTTACTGGGTTTTGGAGGTCAGATAAACAGTCGTTCCATGTAAAATCTGACAGCAGTCTTGTCAAGAGGGATCGTGTTGCGCAGTTACTGGGTTTTGGAGGTCAGATAGGCAGTCGCTCCATGTAAAATCTGACAGCAGTCTTGTCAAGAGGTATCGTGTTGCGCAATAACTGGGTTTTGAAGGTCAGATAGGCAGTCGCTCCATGTAAAATCTGACAGCAGTCTTGCCAAGAGAATCCGGTTAGACTGAGGTATCGTGTTGCGCAGTTACTGGGTTTTGGAGGTCAGATAGGCAGTCGCTCCATGTAAAATCTGACACCAGTCTTGCCAAGAGGTATCGTGTTGCCCAGTAACTGGGTTTTGGAGGTCAGATAGGCAGTCGCTCCATGTGAAATACTTAGCTGAATCCGGTTAGACTGCAAGCCGACTCCAACATAGTTGGGAAAAGGGCTAGGCAGATTGATTGAATCATGGATCATTGGCAGGTCTTAGAAACGTTGTTAGGTATGTGGTCTGTCTGATGTTGTACTAGTTTACGAGTTCTGTATCATTATCAATGGAGGTCTGTTTAGCAGACCTAATCTCGGAAATTACTTGCTTTCAAAATAAGAATAAGGCATTGACCGTGCTTAGTTCTCTTGGATGAGAAAGCATGTTTCTTGTAAGTATTAATTAAAACTCGAGGTAGTTAAGGCCCACTTGCACGAAAAATATTACTACTTACTACTACCCTCGTGTTAGCAACTAACAATCAAATTATGTTTTTCGTGCAATCTTTTCATTTTATACATTTTTCCACATAAAAGCTTCGCATAATAATGATGTTTATAGTTTTTTAAAACATGCACATTTTCATTCAAAATTACCAGGTAGAGTCTCGAAGCTCACTAGTCTAAATACAACATAATATTCGTAATCAACTACTACTAATTTTATGTAAAGTAACCTCCATAATAATATTTATAAGTTACACCTAAATTATTACCAGGTAATACTGGTAACCTGATATTTAACATTCACTTCACAGTTTTGAAGTGCTACCAATTAATTGTACAGGCAGTGTAATAAGTGTAATAACACAGTGGGACCTATGGGTTGGGCTGTTACAGTGGCATTTTGAAGTAACGACTTATGAATTTAGCATTTTAGTCACGTAACTGTCCCAATAATTTGTGCCTTTCGTGTAAATGTGAAGTATGAATGAAATGTGTACGAACTATTGGAAGTATTCGTAGTTTTGTACTACAGTGCGATAGAGCGTATAGTAACCAGTTATTTGGTTGAAATATTACTGGGGCAATGTTTTTTGGCAGAATGTTCGATTAATAAATTGGTCTTTCAGCACGTTTTTCAAGTTAGTTTGATAGAAAAATGTTGCTTTTTTTCTGCACGCTTGCGTCTGGAATACTTCTACCACGTACGTCGAATAATATGAAGTTACTTGGTACTTTGGTAGTTCTGCCAAGAGTTAGATAAGTACGAGTAGATAGAGCATTTCTAAGAGATTCCATGAATGACGTCCTTGGATGGCTAATAACTTCAGCCCATTCGGCATACTGTCACCAAAGGAGCTCTTCCATTCCATAAAAATATCTATGACACTATCACCCAGTTTACTGATAGGCCGATCAAGTCTCTGAGTTGTTGATTCAATGTCAAATCTCGTGTTGCATGTTGCAATCTCTCGTGCTTGGATGTCGTGGGTTCAAATCGGGGCAAGTACCAATCTGACTTTTTCAAATTCATTATGTACTTTCTAAGTTTATCTTGCAATTAACGGTGGAGGAAAACATCGTGAGGAAACCTAGACTTACCTTTATAGTTAATGTAAGTCCGAAATAGCCAAGTCAGAGGCCTGTGGGATTCCCAGATGCAGCTTAATTAACTCTGACACCAGATGTGGCACACCTTCACACGAATAAGAAAAAGCAATATCTTTTATTAAATTGAATTAAGATTTGGTCACAGTTGTGTCAGTACCCAAAATTGGCAGGACGAGCTAGATCAAATTATCAACCTAAGGTCGAACAAGCCCTGGGCCGAAACAGCTTGATGTCATGGAGGAAGGCTTTAGCCTATGTTTGCTTTCAGACACTGGAAGTATCTGACCAGAAATATATCACCATCGAGAGACAAGCGCCATATTGTAAGCTAATTCAATAATAACGTCATCTTGTCTCCGCTACAGTGTCGCACGGAGTTCATTATCTCCTAACTTGCATTGTTAAGTATATCTCATAAATATTACACAGCATGACTTACTGTTAGAATTGTGTCAAAGTTACTGTTGTAAGATGGTAATAAGACAGGACAACAATTCTAGTAAGTACTTAGATAATATCTAAATATTATCACGTAGGTTTGTAGGACTTAGATTGCAATATCTGTGACCTACATGCAATTATTTAGTGCCCAACTTTTTACATAGATCCTTCATTTACGGATTAAGTCATTTATTTCTTCTTCTCGCTGCCCTAGACCTATGCAGTCCATTAAGTTAATGGGTAGCTGGCCGTCCGATAAGGACCAGGCCCGAGGCGACGGCGCGTAGTGTTCCACGCGCGCCTCAAAGAGATGTCAGCAAATACTGACGGGGTCCGCTAGGGCCGATGCCTGTCTGTGTCGCGGATAAATTTGAAATAGAGTTACCGCGGCCCTGGCACAAGCATCTGAAGGAACACGGGTGGGTTTTAGTCAGTAAAAGTCTGATACGCCCTTCCGCTTCACCCAGAGCGGGAGAAGTCATTGGATGATTTACCAATAAAAAAAAGAATGGGGTCGGCGCAACGGTTTCTTCTTGCCTACGGTTGCTTCATGCCATATCAATCATCACACTATCATTGACTCCTATCCAAATCTTAACTTACAAGTCAAGTAAGTTCCAAAAAATCTTTATTATTTCTCAGTAATTTCTGAGCTAGAAATCAAATCTAAAAGCCCACGTACGACTCACCAATAGGTCAAAATCTTTGTTTATAATCCGACAAAACAGATTACGGACATAATTTCAATACTTAACACACTTTCTTAATAAAATTACATCGGTTTTACCTATGTGTACGGATAATCTCTGCGATTAAATCAATCTAAAAAGCCTTAGGGGTCAGTTCGGTCTCACTTTCTTCATAATGAATAATGTGGTATACTCAAGTGTGACGTTGTTCACTGCTGGGCAGTGCTGGGCAAGTAATTACCACTTGTTTCCCAGCAATTAGTGGCCGGTAGGGTTGGGTAAGTGGCTTTTGTGGGACAATTACCGGTGATTCTTTACGGCTTGATTTCGTGTTGTGCTTTTTCGGTTTTTGTATAATTGCCTGTTGCTTTTCTTGATTGGTGTATGTTGTGTCTGGTCGACTTTTTGTGTTAATTTATGAAACAAGAGTGGGACATTCGATTGAGTGGATGGCTTCTTGAGAAATTCCAAACAGTAAATTATAGAATGAAAAAAGACTTTCTCTTCTCTCTTTCAGGCTGTATTTTATTATGTAAAAAATCTGATTAACTAATTCCTGGTTACCTTGTAACAGCCTAACATTCTTGAAAATGTTCAATTGACAATCCATGTACCAACTTGTTTCTAACAATCATTTCACTCGAAAAACGTCCAGAGTTGGGCATTGGCCTTTCCCAAATGTTGCCACATCGACTTTTGAATTAGAACATTGTTTCATCATCATCATCAGCCTTTTAAATGTTCCCACTGCTGGGAAACAGGTCTCCTCTTTGTGAGAGGGAATGGGCCGTAATCCACCACGCGGGCCGAATGCGGGTTGGTGGCATTTTTGGTTCTACGACATCCCGGTTTCCTCACGATGTTTTCCTTCACCGTTTTGAGAGCAGTGTTGGTGAAATACTTTACACAAAGTAAAGCGTTAAAACTTTGTTTACAAACATACAATTTTCTTCTGCATCTATCTAGTCACACAGCCCTATTCTCAGTCGCACGCGCATCTATTTACTCGCTCTAGGTTCAAATGACTTGTGTAATATAGTTAATAAAGGTATAACTCGTGTGATACATCACAGGATATCGTTTCTAGTAGTTTTATTATAAATTAGAACTGCTATTTAATGACATAATCATAAAGGTACGAGTGATTTATTTTGAAAGTAAACAGTATTGTGGGCTGCAGTCGGCTTGCTTTAATTGATAGATAGGTAATAGCTGTGCCTCCGGCGTTGCTCGTAGAGTTTTTATTTTTCCGGCACTTTAATAGGAGTTTCAAAACTAAATCACTAGCTTTATTGATTGCAGTTGCAGCATCAGGTAGGATGTTGACAGTAAAAATAAGAATCTGCCGCCTCTGGAATTATACAACTAAAATAAACATTGCCTTGTTAAGGGAAGGTAGGGTTGTCTAAACAAAGGCGATCTAAACAATCTAGTTTACTGTTCCAGGCAATTTGTAAAATCTAGCTCTTAAGGCTCTCGTGAAATGTTTTATTACCTACCTATTTTAATATTGTAACATGTTTTATGAACCTAATAAACATTTTATTTATTCAACTTAATTATACACTAAGATAAAAACAATAATAAATACGGAAACCTTAAAATAAAAACAAACAAACAACAGGCGGCCTTATCACGTTCTGCGATCTCTTCCAGGCAACCCAGAATGGAGAGAGATAGCCTGGACACGACATGGGGTTGCACTTGGTGCAAGTTTAAATGAAATAATTTAGTTAATAGGTTCATCATCATCATCATATCAGCCGAAAGACGTCCACTGCTGCACATAGGCCTCCCCCAAGCGTCGCCACGAAAAGAAACACGAAAGGTTACATTTTATTTATTAAACGTCATAAAATTATTATAAAACGTCTAAAAGATACTTACAATTATAAACAAGTTTAATGGAGTCAAGAGTGGAACTCCACTCTACCTGCGTCTGTGTTTCCAAACGCATACAACCCGAATCTCTTCAAAGTAAGAGTGAACAGGCTTCTTCTGGGTAAGCTCACTCCATCGTCGACTTTGTCTCCGTCACCTCTGACCTAGACTAGAGTCAAGAGCAAACACATAAAAAATTAAAAAAAAAAAAAAAAAAACAATAATATCAAAAACTAACCTCTTGGCCAACCAATATTAATTAAAATCTGTTCAGTACATAAAATAATGTGAAATTGGTACAAACAAACAGACTGAGTCACTTTCGCCATTATGAACTCCATTTTAATAAACAAATACATACATTTTCGTTTTATATATCAACAGTAAGTAAATATAGGCAGAGAATAAATGCAAAATTTACTCTATGCTTATATTTAGATACTTTTGACAGTTTAACTTCGAATATTGAGATTTAAACGGATGTGGACACTTAACAGACTCGGTAGAATTGAATTTTAAACAGATTTGTTTGTCTATGCTATTGAAATTGACCTGCAAACACTTTAAAACTTGAATATATGTGAGTGGTTGACCAAAAAGGGACCTCAAGGGAAAATAATTGATTTCGAGTAAATCGCGTTTGAAATTTCGTGTAGAAACAAGTTTCAACTCGTGCGCGGGCGGGAAAAAAAATCATAAAAAAAACACTACAGCACCTAAAAATATTCTGGTTAGACCAAAACAAAGCTAAAAGACCACAGATTAAAAAATTCAAAAAAAAAAATTAACGGTTTCCAATCCCTCCAGGTCCCTTTTTGGTCAACCACTCACATATTTAGCTTTGCTTAATTAAATGAGTTGAGATTTCCGACAGAGCGGGACAGTTAGTACTGCAGCTAGAATATAAATGTGTTGTTTAATAATAGGTGGTATGTTTGTTGGTATAACCATACCTAATATGAGTATATCCGCTGGAAACTGTTTGTCGAAGTCACGAATGTGATCAAGGGATCTAGATAAACTGACATTCTGTCAGCCAAATGTGAGGAGTTGACCACATAGCATAGCATTTTGGTAGCGCATGTCAGTGTGTGTCGTGTCATGCATATTGGACTGACGATGTTTTCCTTCACCGTTGCAGGATATCATGTCATAATTACGTGTTTCGATAAATTGTCGATCGAAGCGTGTCTACTACTAGGTATATAATATATAGTTTAAAAAGCATGAAAAAAAATTAAAAAAAAAATTAAAATACCTAAAAATGAGCAAATAAAATAAACTGCTGCAAACGTTGCAGTGCTCCGACGCGAGTACGAGGCTTGTTTTTTGCTTTTTCAAGGTTTTTATGTTGGGGTTTTTTTAATTTAATTACAATTTTCCGAAGAGAAGGTCTCTGTATATTTTGTATATATATTTTGTAGGTTATCACGATTATCAAGGTAAAGGACATCCTTATCACCCTGTCAAGCGTGGTGATTAAGGTTTTATCACTAAAAAGATTTAAATTGTGTCTTACCTAGACGCTCTTTTTACAATGTCAAAAGTATTATCTACCAACGTTTTAAAATTTTAATCAGGTTGATAAAGTTTGTTGTCTAGATAAGTTAGTACTGGTTGGCCCGGTGACATAATTCAAAAAAAATATATAAAAATTACTGTTAAGGAATGTCCGTTGTTTTATCTTATATTTATATTGGTTTTGTCCGATTGTGGCAATAGTAATTTTCAATACACTGTAAGTAAATAATCTTTGCAATAAATTATGGTTCTATTGACAACTAATGGAATTCAACTACACTGTTGTATGAGAGCCCCACTTAAATATTTATTTTATTCTGTTTCTAGTATTTGTTGTTATAGCGGCAATAGAAAATTTCAACTGTCTAGCTATCACGGTCCACGAGATACAGCCTGGTGACAGACAGACAGACAGATTGACAGACAGACAGACACGGATCGTGGAGTCTTAGTAATAGGGTCCCGTTTTTACCCTTTGGGTACGGATCCCTAAAAATATCACTATGAGTTTCTGAAACTTATTATTGTAGATTTATAGCGTATGTATGTGGTTGGTTACCTCATTTTGATTCAATCGCGTAAAAAACCTGCTTGCAATGTGCCATAAATATATAAATCGGTAAATGTATTTACCTGTGTCGTTATTGTAACCTACTAATGTCATAGTTATATTTGATTGCAATAATAAATGTTTATTTATAACACTTGTATCTGGACGACCATTTTCCGCTTACCATTTGTCCTACACTGAATATTCTGCTCAAACTGTTTTTTTTTTATTGAGTAATAAAGAATACTTGACTATATTGACTTGGCTCGCGAGGTTGTCGACATGTGGGATGTGGACACAGCGATCATTTTACCGATAGTCGTGTCAGCCAATGGCTTAATAGCCACGAGCCTCGACCAACACCTTAGGAGGCTCTCGTTAGGCGGCTGGGTCAAGAGCCTGATCCAGAAAGCAGTACTGCTGGACACGGCTCGCATTGTTAGGAGGTTCCTCTCTCTGGAGCCCTGACCGCCGGTAGCTTGAACCCTGTTTCAGATACCGGTGGGCCTCTATTTTTTATATTTTTAAATGTTTTTGTTTTTTAATTTATTTTATAAAAATATTTAAAAATGTAGATAATAAGATATTTCATGAATAAAGGTCTAATACAATAAATAATTAATATAGGTCCCTACGTCTCTGCTATCACCAACCCGAATTTCCTTCATGATAAATGTGGGCATTACCCTTTTCAATCTTAACAATGATGTGTGTCCAACAGAGAGGCCACAAAACGCATTTGATGAAAGCTTAAATCCAATCTTATCGTACATGTTATAATCTCAGTATTTGCTGACACAGTTCCATATGATTTACAACCAAAACATCAAAATCGCCCTTGGCCTTGCTATAATTAAAAAAACATGTATTAAAACTATTGTGCAACACTTTAATAGTATTCTTAATAGTGGGCTCTCTTAAAGATTTATATTTCCGTTTTCTAATTTATTGCCCGTTAGAGTGTTATTAATTGCTAATTGATCTTGTTTTGTGAGGTAAAATTAGCTTGAGTATGTTCCTTCTTGCTTTGAGATTGTAAGCTATTTATATTATTAAATAGTTGGTTATACGAATTGGAAGAAGTGTATAAATACTATAATGTTTTATAAAGAGTCTTCTGATCTATACTCCATTTGAAATAACATTAGAATTTTTTACAACCTCTTTTTACAGTCCGTTCAACCGATTTTAATTTCTATCCCGTACATATAAGGATGGCATAAAAAGCATCAACCTGTTACCAAAACTAACTGGTGATTACGGCTGCCATGTATCATATCACCAACGCAATAGAAGTCAAAATCGGTTGAACGGGCTGTAAAATGGGCTTATTTAAATGACTAATGTTATCTCACTCTAACTGCATTTATAAACACAGCAATAGCTTACATACACTTGCCAAAAGAAAATTTATTGCGACTATAATAAGTGTGCAAGTTAAGGTGCTGATGATCGAAATTGAGGCGCCTCAAATACATTTCATTTAAATAACACCAAATAGATAACAGAAATCTTTATTCCGAGGATGACTAAATAATTAATCTTTGTTCGTTACCTAGACAAACCAAGAAATACTTAGCATGCTCAACCAGGACCTTGGACCTCGAGGCCAACGATAGAGCTTTACAGGTTGCCAAATACTATTCCGAAAAAAAAAATATTTTGCGTCAATTGACTCATAAAGTCTTAACCAAGAAGAAGTTAAGGGTACACTAGTCGACGGCACGAACTATTTTGTGCGCGGGGTTAAAATGCGTGCTATATCTACCGACAACACGTGCGGAACAGATAGATGCTGTTATGAGCAGTAAGAAGCTAGTACGCGCACGAATACACACTTTTGCATATTTGTAGCGAAATGGATGATGATTTAGAACGAAAACGAGCGCGCGAAATTTTATAAACAGACCTTTGGGAGTCTGGATATCATGAAAAAACGACTGAATGTATCTGTTCATAATACAATTATTTTCTTTGTTGAACTACTAATCTATCCCAGTATGGAGGATGTTTTTCAATTTTCCTTCTTCTTATGGTACTTATTTGCGCCCAAAGATGCGTTAAAATTAGTGTTAAAATATGGAACTTTCGAAGCTCATAACTTTCAAGTAATTTTTTTTGATGTCATTCTTTATTTTGAACGTACAACGTCCAACAGTGGAGTAAAAGCCAGACTACGTTTGTATGGAAGAATTTTCGACTAGTGTACCCTTAATACAATCATTTGTAATCTATCAGTCTACATGATAATCAAGGAAGTGAGCAATGAAGAGGAATCAGTGTGTGACAGACAATGTCCGTAGCTGACCATAATGAGTTCCATTCTACGATCGATGAGGAAGCCGGGCTTATGTCATCAACAGCTGGGCAAGAAGTCGTGTCAACGTCTTCTATTAGTGTGGGGCTGATTGTGGTATGACAGATTATTAAAACGTTGCTTATGAAGCGATGAGTTAAATGATCTTTGCAATGCCACAGATAATATAACAAAAAATAATCAGACGAAAAACGCTAGTTACGTCGGCACGGTTTCTTTGTATGTGATGAGGCATCTGTATGCTACTATTATATTATCTGTGGCAATGCTAAGTCTCAATGGACGTTGTAAAAATAATTGTGATAAAGCAACTTTTTTGAAACTGGTAAAGTCAGTGAAAATTCGAAAATATCGTCGCATTGTCAAGACAGACTGGTAATTATCACAGGCACCAGTCTCTCACAAAGTTATACCTTGGTTTAAACTGTAAGGCATAGCATTTAAGGAACGTTGTGAAGAGAAAATAACGTTTTATATTATTTAAAAATCTTTTTTTAAAACAAGCTTCTTCGTATTCTTCTCAGCAAACCCTTTCATATGATACCCATATCATGGCACTGCATAAAAAATAACTAGTCCGCCATCTTAGGCCATCCGCCATATTGAATTTAGAATGACGTCACTTAGCTAACCATGCATTGTCATCCAAACTAAATGTGTATGCAAAATTTCATCTTAATCGGTGGAGGACAACTGCTTTAAAATTCAGTAGCAAGATCCGATCACATACATTGCAAGTTAAATAAAAGCTTGTAAAAATAAAACTTTAACAGGACTATAACCGATAGTGGTGGCAAAGAGTGAAGAAATGGTAAAACTGCTTGTATTTTGAAGTTTGAAGAAACTGCTATTCTGTAACGGATTCCTAATGATAATCGCTTAGGTTAACATTATGAAAAGTTCAATCATATTCATTGTATTGAGTTAGTTATCGCGAAATGGATATTGCTGAACGAATTGTCTATTGTCATTAGGTGTTTGTAGACTGTCGCATAAATGACAATGATTTTTTAATAGTTTGACAGAGGTTTATAGTTCTTTCAGATGAATTAGTCCTCTAACCACAGACATAAATCTAAAAAGATAAAGCAAGTCCCTCCATCTGTATGAAAACCAAGCGTGCCACTTTTTCACAAACAATTTAAAAACAAATTTACTTACCAATGAAAGAAAACAATTCGGCATCGGCCAACTTTTGATATACATTCTTTACAGCTCAGTATGACATAAAGGCATTTTTTTTAGATTTCGGTGGATTTCCGGTGCCGATAATGCTAAATGAAAAGCTCAGATTACGATCATTGATCGTAACTTTACTCCGTTTTTTGGCACGCGAAGTACATACAATCGCGTCATCTAGTTAGATTTATGTCTGTGCCTCTAACAAAGACCAATCGTTGATGGTGACCTAGTGACTGTATTTGCTTTGTATATGTATAGGTAGTCTTATCTCATTTACTTAACTGTTATCTCTTTCACTATACTTTTCTAGATTAATGTTGTAGTTATAATAGTAGCTACTTGTACCTAAACAGTTTGGAAACATTTTCAAAACAATGGCAAAATGTAGACAAAAGAAAATGTCGGAACAAATCACGGTTAATATTTCTCAAAAAAATAATCCACACCTTATGTCCCGTTATGACTATTTGTGTTAAAAACCGCTACTTTTGTAGTGCTTTAACACCTTAATTCATTCTCACACATAATTCTTAAGTGCATACCCATAACGTTATAATTAGTACGTTTCTCATGGCTCGTAAAGGTTGCCGCAGACAGGTGGGACGTGAGAATGCGACAATGATTTGTCGTAGAAATTGTTATATCTGCAGTTCTAGAAAACGCGCAATTCTCATTGCTCATAAAGACCTCCTCAGACAAGTGCGATGTGACAATGCGACAACGATGCGACTACGGTTTAGTAGTCGCATCGTTTAGTAGAGCAATTTCAGACGTCGCGTTGTCGCATTTTCGTGTCGTACCTATCTGCCGGAGTCTTAAGTTTCCCTTGCCAGGCCGTGTATTATCGATGTTCTGTCAATTGGCGTTTAATTAAAGATGGTTTATACTAAACGGTATCTAACCGGCCAGTTGCATCGGTAAATGTGTCAATAGTGATGTCACGATAACTTGTTCGGTACCCGTAACATGGTATTTGTACCGGTTCATCGTAGGGTTGGGATTGATTGATTGTGTGTAGAACTAATTTGAAATTGATTTAGCTGGGAATCAAAAAACCGGCCAAGTGCGAGTCGGACTCGCGTACGAAGGGTTCCGTACCATTATCGCAAAAAACGGCAAACCGATCACGTTTGTTGTATGGGAGTCCCACTTAAATATTTATTTTATTATATTTTTACTATTTGTTGTTATATCGGAAACAGAAATACATCATCTGTGAAAATGGCAACTGTCTAGCTATCACGGTTCATGAGATACAGCCTGGGCACAGACGGACAGACAGACACACAGGCAGACAGACGGACCGCGGAGTCTTAGTAATAGGATCCCGTTTTTACCCTTTGGGTACGGAACCCTAAAAAGTGCAACTGAAAGTGTGTTGTTTTGAAAAAGACCAAAGCATGAACTATTGTAAACTACGCATTATGACTCTAAACTAGCTCAGACGGGTGTTATATACTATGATTAACTCGGTCAAAATGTAGCGTTTAATAGCTAACCATTTCATATCACATCACACATCATCAGCCTATTAATGTTCCCACTGCTGGGACACAGGCCTCCTCTCTGTGAGACGGGATGGTCCATAATCCACCACGCAGGCCCAGTGCGGGTTGGTGGATGTCACTTGTCTTCGAATTTTTGGTTCTAGGACATGCCGGTTTCCTCACGATGTTTTCCTTCACCGTTTTGAGAGCAGTGGTGATGAAATAATTTACACAAAGTAAAGCGCCTGGGCCACCACTGCTCCCCTAACAAATTATTTGGATCTAATTGTGAAACAGTCCTTATTGATACAAACAAATACTTTAACGCCCCCGATTCAACAAAACAGGAACAATCAACAATCCAGAAATCCGCACGTCGAATTCGCAACTGAGTCGAATCGAATCGCACCCCTATTCTGTATTGGATCGCGTGAAATCTCTAATTAAGTTCGATTGTGAGTGTGCTGACCATTTAAGGCTTGTAACAGATGCACCGGCGGCCCGTTAATACCGGCGTTTCTTTCATTAGAACCCAAGATAGCGGTTTCTTGTGATATAATTGGATACCGCGTTCCTTTCCTTAGGCTGGCGGTTGCTAAATCACACTTATCTGGTAATGGTGTGCTGTTTGATGTAGTGTTAGGATTGATTGTGTGATTGCTGGGCATGTTGTTTTATTGCCTTAAATAGTAGCCTGGGGATTGATGTTGAACATGAATATTTTAAACTGATTGCTATAATAAATTCTGAGGAAATGAACGAGTAAAGATTTACATAAGGGCTAATGCACTTGCTAATGTAAATATGCACTCAATGAGTTGATGTTAAGAATTTGTTCTTAATCTTTTTAAACGACTGCCGAAGGAGAGTAATGTGTTTATCAGTCTATGTATGTATGTTTGTTCCTATGTGACGTTCTAGAGACCAACCGCGTTGACCGATTTTGATGACTCTTACGTCATTCGATTCATCTTAATCCTGCGAGTGTTACTACATTAAAATTGTAAAATAAAAAAATGGCGGCTTTTGGGCACCAATTTTTTTTTTCTTCCAAACCCATCGTGGGAGTATCAACGATTTTAAGAGGTGATTTTAAAAATATATTAGACTTATATGTTTAAATGAGGTACCTACCAAATTCTAAAAAAACATAACTAAAATGTTAGAAATATAAAAAGTTTTAATTAAAAAAATCAAAAAACCCGACTGCTTGAAAAGCGAACTAAAAAGACGTAAACAAGAAGAAAAGCATGCTGTGCAGTCGGAAGATACATCTGGTTTTGGTCAGCCTGCTCGCGAATGTGTATCCTCCGACAGCACAGCATGATATTTTTCTTGTTTATTTCGCTCTTTTTAGTTCGCTTTTTAAGCAGTCGGGTTTATTGAATTTAAAATTAACTTTTTTTCTTCTAAATCTAGGAAATACATACAAGTGCAAACATACTTCGAAATTCGAAAGTAAATGCGCAAGCGACTAAACAATTAACACACCGCCAGTGAGTCATAGATTACTCAACTAAAAACACAAGCAATGATTGACATTTCTCGTTAGAAAATCTCTATCAAATTACAGAATACTTACATGGCGACTGCCCTACATAGACCGATAGCGCTAGGTTTTGAGGTTTCAAAAATATTAAAGTTATTCGTGTTTCGCATATAGTTTCCGGATCATTTGCCCAACCTAATACCTAAGTTTGTGTCATCCTAGGTACTTGCATAGGTAGAAATTTAGGTATTTGTCTTTTCGTTCAATACTGGTCGAAAAGAAAATTAGAGATAATAATTTTACTTTCATGATAATAACGCAGTATTAAATGATGTACATAGGCATTTTGTGTCATCCTTGTCCACGGGAATCCTAGTAATTAACCAGTACCTAACACGTCGCCCAACTAGCTCTAAAATAATATTACAATAGGTTAAATATGTGTTACTCGTTTTAGAGTACTGATATCTGTTTGTTAAAATATTTTGTGTCGAATTCATCCACGGCTTTTATAGATATTTTATTTTTTTTATTACAATACCTGTAAAATACACAAAAGAAAATGCAAGTTATTAGAGTTTACGTGTTTTTGATTATTATGGTGTAAGAAAACACTATTCATAATTTGTGTCGTTTTTATCCACGAAATCTTATTATTTAAATAAAAAATACTAGACTTTTTCGCACGAAGGGCGAGCGCAGAGAAAAGAGCTGGCGCGCGCGGCGGGTGCCGGCCAGCCAGACTCGCGGCGCTTTTATTTGTTTACATTAGGTCTTTGCAAGTTGCAACAAACAAGTGCGTACGTTATTTATGATGTATTTGATTGATTAATGCCCACTTGCACTAAAAACTAAACTCAGAATTAGTTGCTAACACGAGGTTAAATTGACAATATTGTATAACAATCAGTCAATTTAACCTAGTGTTAGCAACTAACTCTGAGTTAAGTTTTATGCGCACGTGGGCCTTAAAAGTTAGTTATGTAGCTATGAAAGACTAAAATGGAGGTTGAATATAATAAATGGGTTATATCGACACCCAATATTATTAACATTGTAACTCAATATAGCATGGTACAATTTTAGGTTTCTTGTTACTAATTTTAATTGCTCTTTCAATTTTGATAAAACCACTGCAAGTATGATTTTTGCAATGCCACAATGTACAGATTGTAAAGAATTTTTAATATGAAAAGCATTGTAACGACTGTTACACTGGGGTCATGATGACATTTGAAGAAAGATTTTTTCTGTGAATATCATTGTATCTTATTGTACGATTACCAATTATACCGTGTAGCGTTACGTATAGTTCAAATGAACTATACGTAAGCCACGTTAATAAAATTAAAGGTAAATATAAATTAAAACTAATAAAAGGATATAAATAACAAATTAAGGTCCGGCTTCGCACGACGTGGGCAGCTAGGAAGATCCCGCTTGACACGACGTGGGCAGAAATTCTTAGCAGGCAGGCAGGCAGGCTAGGCAGCTGGACGGACACGATGGCGTGGAATGCCCGAGGTAGGCAGATGAGCTCGCAGATGTATCGTAGATAGGCAGTAGGGTAGCCAGCAGGACGAATGGGCTGGCTCACAGTTAGATGGTCAAGGCTGCTGAACTAATAGTCAGGCAGTCAGTTAGGCAGTAGAATAGGCTGGCACTGGCAGATAGAAGTGTGGAGGTCGGGCTGTGGCTTAATATGCCGATCTATCAAACCCTTTACTATGAAGCGGTGACCGACGTAGTTTATGAACCAGTAAAATACACACATTTAAGTTCAACACTCAATAAATTATATTTATTGTTTTTCACAGAATTGGTCACAGGCCTTATATATAATAGTTTTAAAGAGATTTTCAGATTCAATAGTACAACACGTAGTATTAAGTAGTCAAACGACTTTCAGAGTTCAGAGCAGATTCAAGACTAAAAAAGTGACACCCGTTTTTCTTCGTTCCGATATGTCTTCTCAATTTTAAATTCAAATATCAATTAAGAAATCATGAACGAATAAAAACGGTTTACAGAGGCGCAGTCTGCCGCTGCCCTTATAATGAAAATATAATGTACAACGAGCTTAATAAGCTATAGAGAATGGTATCTTATGTCTATGGTTTAAGAAAATAAAATAATGACAATGTCATGTCAGGTAAAAATGTCAAGAGTTAAAAATAATATAATAGTTTTGGATGAATCAACAAATCTTATGATTTTCAGGTAATGTATATCATGTAAAGCATACATAAAAAAATGGAAAACGTGAGATGATACAATTTCAAAAGTAACGGTGATGAAATTTGTAAAATATATTATAAAACGTAAGTAAACTAAAACATGTGGAATGAACACCACATTTCCCCGAAACCCCAGAAAAATTTTCAAACTTAAGGAAAATTTTGAAGGTTGAAATATTAACCTTGATCTTTCACACAACATCTTTCATGCTTTCGTCAAACACTCTCATTCAATCACACGTAGGGGATATGGTTCACATTCAATGACGCATACTCCACAAGGAAATATTTAATTAGATAACGAAGGCTTATTTATTTTTTATAGGTGTCGTTACCCGCACCTGTTTGAAAACCCGAAGAAAAGAAAATTAAAATATTTAAGAGAGCCCACGCATTTGGCTTATTTTTAAAGAGTTACGGGACCGCTCTTTGCACATAAGGCTTTCGGAGTTGTGCACACCGCTCTAAAACACCTCATCTTTATTAAGATACAAGTGAGAAGAAGTTTAAGAATAAGATAAAAGATGTGTTAGTAATAAAATAATAAAATCTAGGAGGGCTTTTAAGTCTAGGAGGGGGAGGAGGGGGAGGGAACTCAAGTTAAAGAGGGACTCAAGTCTAGGAGGGGAGGAGGGGGAGGGAACTCAAGTTAAAGAGGGACTCAAGTCTAGGAGGGGGAGGAGGGGGAGGGAACTCAAGTCAAAAGGGACTCAAGTCTAGGAGGGAGAGGAGGGGGAGGGAACTCAAGTCAAAGAGGGACTCGAACTTGGAGGGGGAGGAGGGGGAGGGACATATTTACAAGAGGGAAAAAAATATATATTTATAAGGCATTAGGGGCTTATTTAAAGAGTTGCCAACCGCTCTAAAAAAGGAAATAAAATAAAAAGAGGGGAATAAAGAAAATTGCCTAATAGGTTTGGTATACAAGTGAAGATATAAAAAAAAAATTGGTGCTAGCAAAAGAAATGAAGAATGAGGTGATTGATGGCCTGAAATAGATACCAAAAGTTAGTTAACGTACTTGTGTAAGTATTGTTTTTGAATTTTGAGAAGATCGAGCCCCACGTTGGGCGCCAAACTGTAGCGTTACGTATAGTTCAAATGAACTATACGTAAGCCACGTTAATAAAATTAAAGGTAAATATAAATTAAAACTAATAAAAGGATATAAATAACAAATTAAGGTCCGGCTTCGCACGACGTGGGCAGCTAGGAAGATCCCGCTTGACACGACGTGGGCAGAAATTCTTAGCAGGCAGGCAGGCAGGCTAGGCAGCTGGACGGACACGATGGCGTGGAATGCCCGAGGTAGGCAGATGAGCTCGCAGATGTATCGTAGATAGGCAGTAGGGTAGCCAGCAGGACGAATGGGCTGGCTCACAGTTAGATGGTCAAGGCTGCTGAACTAATAGTCAGGCAGTCAGTTAGGCAGTAGAATAGGCTGGCACTGGCAGATAGAAGTGTGGAGGTCGGGCTGTGGCTTAATATGCCGATCTATCAAACCCTTTACTATGAAGCGGTGACCGACGTAGTTTATGAACCAGTAAAATACACACATTTAAGTTCAACACTCAATAAATTATATTTATTGTTTTTCACAGAATTGGTCACAGGCCTTATATATAATAGTTTTAAAGAGATTTTCAGATTCAATAGTACAACACGTAGTATTAAGTAGTCAAACGACTTTCAGAGTTCAGAGCAGATTCAAGACTAAAAAAAAGTGACACCCGTTTTTCTTCGTTCCGATATGTCTTCTCAATTTTAAATTCAAATATCAATTAAGAAATCATGAACGAATAAAAACGGTTTACAGAGGCGCAGTCTGCCGCTGCCCTTATAATGAAAATATAATGTACAACGAGCTTAATAAGCTATAGAGAATGGTATCTTATGTCTATGGTTTAAGAAAATAAAATAATGACAATGTCATGTCAGGTAAAAATGTCAAGAGTTAAAAATAATATAATAGTTTTGGATGAATCAACAAATCTTATGATTTTCAGGTAATGTATATCATGTAAAGCATACATAAAAAAATGGAAAACGTGAGATGATACAATTTCAAAAGTAACGGTGATGAAATTTGTAAAATATATTATAAAACGTAAGTAAACTAAAACATGTGGAATGAACACCACAACCGACAAAAAAATCATTGAAAAATATTATTGTAAGCAACAATTAAATGCGTGTCATTGTTACATTCGGATAAAAAGACATGTTAATTGCTATGGAAGAGCTAATAAAAATCGCTTTTCAATATTCATAACGCTTCAGGCTCTGGTGGACACAGGTCTGGATAAAATTATCTATTCCTGTGTCTACCGTTCGCACAGCGGAGATCAGGAGACAAGCAGGCTGATGCGGCACAGCAGTGGTACCCTTCCGCTCTATTAGTGATACGGGGTAACTTTAATGCTCACCACCAGGAGTGGCTCTTCCCATGGAGGGGAGATAAATAAGCTTTCGTTAGCGCTAATCAGCCAGCTGGTTCAGGGGGCAACGGCAACGGGGGATGTTGATTCGCACACGGCCAATTGCTTGGACCTTCTGCTGACAACAGATACAGACCGATACTCTGTGTCGATAGTTTACCTTGGGTTGCGAGTCACGTATGTCAGAAAAGAAGGCCTTCAACAGCGCTGCCAAGTCCTGCAAAAAGGTGTTGCAACGGCCGAATAGGGACATAAGTTGCTTCTTACCCAGCAGGTAGTAAAGTGTTTTGGTCCCTGGGTAAGTCGGTTAAGTCGAACTTCTGCCATCCTTCATTACCACCACTCTGCGGGTGACGGGTCGCTGGCCCGCTTCGCTGAGGAGAAAGCAAAATTATTTGCCTCTTTTTGCGGCATCTTTGCGTCTGCATTCTGATGATGCGCGGCCCTTTCTTTCTCCTGGTAGGTGTGAGACATATTTAAGACATTCGCATCCATCAAAAGGACGTTCGTAGAGTGCTGGGCAACCTCGACTTGAATAAAGCTAGTGACCCCGACGGAATACTAGCACTTGTCCTTAAAACTTGTGCGCTCGAACTGTCTCCGATCTTGACACGTCTATTTCACCTTTCGTATCCAACTGGAAAAGTGCCGAATGCTTGGAAGGAAGCTAACGTACAGCCCGTGCCCAAGAAGGACAGTCGTGCTAACCTGGCCAATTACAGACCCATCTCTACGTGTGCTTAATATTAAGCTCCTGGCATACCTAGAAGCTAATGACATCCTAAGTGATTGCCACTATGGTTGCCGCTGAACTCGTTCTACAGGGAATCTTCTAGCGTGTGCCATTCACATCTGGAGTGAGGCAATCGAGAGGCACAGGGAGGCTCTTGCCGTCTCCCTCGACATCTCGAAAGCTTTCGACAGGTTCTGGCATGGAAGCCTTATTAGTAAGCTTCCTTCATTCGGTTTGCCTGGTGATGGTATATGTGATTGGATTGCAGAATTTGAGTGGTTATCGAAGGGTGCTCGTTGGACCAATTGGATATTAATTGCGGAGTCCCTCAAGGGTTTGTACTCTCAGCAGCATTATTTTTGCTGCATATAAACGATCTGCTAAAAACTTGGGTATGCAGACGACAGCACTGTTGCTGAGAGGTACTTGTCCTTTGTGAGGCTATGGTGGAGCGTTTGAGCTTATCCTTGAAGCCAGTCTCCAAATGGGGCGATGCCAATTTGGTCAGGTTCTTTGCTGCTAAAACCCAGGCGTGTCTTTTCTCTGTTAAAATGACCCAATACGGGTCCTTACTTCTGAGGTGTAAACGAGCTGATAATGGACCATCTTGAGCAGAAGCCAAGTTTGGCGTAACGTTCAACAGGATCCTCGATTTTGGGTCATACATTTAGGCAAAGGCTCAGCTGGCTGCTATAAAGTTGGGTATCCTCGCAAAGGTGAGACGGTTCTTCACGCCAGAACAGTTGCTCAAATTGTATCAAGCGCAAGTTCGATGATGTATGGAGTACTGTTCTTATTTCTGGGAAGGATCTGCCAAATACCAGCTTGATGCACTTAAGTTGATAATAAAACGGGCTAAGAAGCTCATCGGCAATGAGGAACTCGTAAAGTCAAAGCTCCAGAGCCTTGAACATCGTCGCCGAGTTGCCAGCTTATCGGTTTTTTATCAGTTGCATTTCGGGGAGTGTGCAATGGAATCACATGATCTAATTCCACCTAGCCCGTTTCATCATCAGACTACAAGACGCACGGCGATGTGCCATCGGTACATGGTAGACATCCCGCGTTTAAACGTTTTGGTAATACGTACAATCTGCGTACAGCTAAAGAGTGGAATTCCCTGCCGAAGTCTGTTTTGCCCGATAGCTACAACTTAGTAGTCTTTAAGTTAAGAGTGAATAAGTTACTTTTAGGCAAGCGTGCTTCATCATCAACCACGTCATCGCTTACCATCAGGTGAGGTAGTGGTCAAGCGCAAGCCTACCAAATATAAAAAAAATAATTCCCCCTATTGCAAATTGTCCACCCAGTGGACAGTAGAACATAGAGCAGTGAAAGCCCAGTGGTAACGGACGCGACTTACAAGTATGGTCGTGGGCTCGACCCTAGGCAAGCGCTTTACTTTGTATAAATTATTTCATCAATGCTCTCAAAAAACTAAAGTAAAAAAAAAGCTGACACATGTAACATCCATCACTGGGTCTGCGTGGTGGATTACGGCCCATTCCCTCTCACAGAGAGGAGGCCTACACGCACAATGGACCAAATGGGAGTCTAAGTTCGGAAAATGGGGTCCATCTATCCTATCCTTATGCTTATCACGCCTTTCGTTTGCAATTACTTCTTCGCTTTTTTTTTATTATTCTACTTACTCACATATCTGTAATATTGAATAAGTCTAAAAACATTTTTATTACATACCTACTCTTAGTTTTTCTCCAAGACTATTTATGCTGATACCATTAATGATGAACTAAAAACCTATTATCGACGTTAACACTGCATCTTTCTTTACAATGATAACATTTCAAATAAGTGTTTAGATTTAAGAAGAAAAACAATATATGGTTAGAATAGTAACTTAAAATTCCAATATGGTTAAAAAATAAATAGTCCAAAATTTAAAATGTATTACTTTGTATGTCAATTTAAAATGACTTTATCACAAAGAAACCCTTATTACCAAAACTTTTGTGTATTGGAATTTGATCTACAAGTATACTTCAGTAGAAACATTGTTCATTTTTAATTACAATGCAATTATTCATTTCACAAAAGGAGTTCATACCGTCATAGAAATACGGTTAAGAGGCAGACATAAAGGTCTGTTCTTGCTGATTTTATGACATTAAGTTGTAGCACACATGTGTAACTAAAGTTACAATATTATTCATATTGGGTGTCGATATGTGGTTAATGAAAGGGGATTATTAAAGTTCATAGAATCGAGCATTATAAGGGATGACGGAAAAGCAGACTATTTAAGGGACCATGATGAAATAAAACTATACATAATCACTATCACCACACAACAAAAATATCTAGTATTTTTTTTACTTCGTATACTATTTGTTTTGCTGACTGTACACTACCTACTCGAAGCGGGGCGCGGGATATCGAGAAGCAGTATAACGAAAAATAAAAGGTAGGTAGGTATCGGCATATCAATCTACCTACCGCTTTCAGGTTCAAATTCGAAGCGAATTAAAGCGTCTATCCAAAAAAATATTGACCGTCTTCTAAGCATGGACCATTGACAATCGTAGGTAATAAGATTGCAGACGCGTGCTTTGTACAAAATTCGCACGTCATTATGTTTATCTCTATAGGTTAGACATTTGTTCATTACGTAGCGGAGATAAAAGTCAATCAATATTCGATATAATAGGTATGTTATTTATTTATGAACGCTTCGCATCTAAGAAGAAATCGTACTGAACGAACGTGTGTGCGTGCGTATGCCGCCTGGCCGCCTCCGCCCGCTTCCACCTCAACCATTGTTTTTGTGTTTTATTCATTTAAATACATATCGTGCATTAAAATGACACAAATTTACAATGTCGATTATTCATGCATTTATGATATTGAATATGTGAACTCTAATAATTGTAATATTTTTTTGAAGCGTTTGTAGCTTGGTAAAACAAAATAAATTAAAATCTTAAAATTCCATGCTCTAATTTGACACAAATTTATTTAATAGGCATATGTAAGTGATCTGAGTAAGGAAATAGTTATTTCATAAATTGTATTTTTTTTTTTGCATTATTTTTTACATACTGACTGTATGTCAGTTTGCACTAGGCAAATATGACACAAATTGGGTTTGCACACTCCACAAGCTATCCTAGTTAAGATACCATAATTATTTTAAACTTTAATTTTTTTTTGCCTGTTTTGAGCAGAATAAAAAGAATCAACCACAAAACATCGAATTACTGTAAATGCAAGTAACAGATGTGACACAAAACGCAAAAATAAGCTACATAGGTACGACTGTATCCACAGGCAAAAAATAAGCAACTTTAGAATTTTTTAAACTTATGGCATCAAAATAGGCCAGCGCTATCGGTCTAACATTTTACATTCCGTAAATAGAGGTTGATTTTTTCTCGATATCTGTATCGATTATAGAGACCGATACAATAAATCATTGAGAAAGCCGGGAAAGGTCGGGAAAGCCTGGGAAAAATCTCGGGAAATTGGGGAAACTATCTCCTAATGATTTTGTCACGATTATGATTGAAGATCGGTCGTTATAAAGTGAAAACACTACGGAGCATCGTGTTGCGAATCTTGATTAGACTGCTTAATTACTTTTTGTTTGTATTGCTTGACGTTTTTAGAGCAGCTTAATGGATTGACAACTTTGTGACGGATTACGAACTAAAAGCTTTGACTATATCTCTGGTATTTTGATCCAAGACAGCTCATTATCTATATCTATAAAAATGTATGTTTGTCTGTATGTCCTTTATAGACAAAACGGCTAAACCGCTTTGCCGGCTTTTGTAAACGGCTGGGCCGATTCTCTTTTGTTGTTTGTTATTGATAGAAGGTTATTATGAAACAAAAATTAAGAAAAAACAAAAATGGTAACTTACCTACATAGGTAGGGTAGGTATGTAGGTAGTAGGGTGGGGTAGATAGGGTAGAATAGGTAGTTTAGGGTAGATAAATGTTTGGTGTTTTTATGGCAAAACAAACTTTGCCGGGTCAGCTAGTCTAATCAATAAAATTAGATTAAAGTCCAAGAAAATGTTGGCGAAATATGTTTGTTTTTCAATAGAAACCTAATTGATTAATATTTAAATTTTTCAATGACCATATTGAAACTTTTTCTGAACAATCATGATGGCGGCAAATATTGATTTTATATACAAAATCTACCAAATCGTATTAATTTATAAGATAAAAATATCAGACGATTGAAACAACAGTCCGAAATCTACTTTTCATAATTTATCAAGTGTAAAGCTTGCTTGTGATTATATTAATCTTAATTTAATATGCGGGCAGTTGTTTATACAATCCGGAAATGTATAAAAGAACAAGCGGTCGGTTTAATTTTTACATGGTCTGTTATTCACAGACCACAAAGTTAAACACATTAAATATACACTTCCTTGTGGTTTATTTGATAAAAAATGTTTATAACGATAAATCGCTTTTAATGTTTCATCTCGAACCGATATTAAATTGGCCCTTTGGACTACCTCGGTGGTCTAGCGATCCTGGGCACGGGCACCAAACGCAAAGAAAGAAAATTTGGTTCAAATAAATTGCACTAGATGGCGTGATAAGTTTCGATTTGTTATTGAGTTTTAAGAAAAATTAAGTTTTTGTAGAGATAATCATAAAAAAAATATATATTCTTGTTTAATTAACTCTCCTAAGCAGAAGATAAAGGAATATTGGGCTCTTAATTCACATTTCAAAGATTATTTGAATGGATCATTTAAAATTGATTCCAATAGATGGTGCGGTTTGAAATTTCTGAGGCATGCACTTGATTATTTTAATTTGTTTTGGTACAATAAAACTATAACAAAACCGGCCAAGTGCGTGTCGGGCCACGCGCAGTAATAGGGTTCCGAAGTTGCATAATAATGCGGACTAAAAAGAGGGTTTTATTGTTGTTACATGAACATTAGAACGGTTTCAGCGGCTCACAAAGTCTAAAAACGGGCCCACATAGGATGATGTTTTTTTTTTAATTTTCTCGCGTTTGACCACTATCTCGCCTGATGGTAAGCGCGGATGATGTGGTCTACGGTGAAGCACGCTTGCCTATTCACTCTTGACTTAAACTAAATAATGACTAACTGGTTACTGAAGAAGGAGTTATAAAATCCAACTTCGCAACTGAAGTTAGAAAAATATTATCTATTTGAGTACCACCGCGGGTGCGAATTGCGAAAGGAGCCGATACGAGCGCGCGTTAGAGCCACGGGGAATGGTACTCGTATAGTTCGTTCCTGGATCCTTGCGGGCACGCTCCTTGTTTATTTCTCTTTCGGAATTAGAAAAAATCGTATGTATTCACCTCTAATCGCCTCTAATACCGCAGATTAGAGGTGAATCATCTAATCTGCGGTATTCACTATTTCATTCTGGAAAATTTTACGCTACTCAATTAGTGATGAAGTCGGGTCGTATATTGACTTCATAGAAGGATATCGTCAAAAGAAAATAAGTAATTTGCGTGGAAATTGAATCTAACTTGACTTTACTTTTACGTTTTAATTACAAAACGTCGAAAATACTTCTGCACTAACACAAAATAGACACCACCGCGCGCATGCGCCGTATGGACTACGGACTGGTACTGCCATCGACTCCGGCCACTCCAATGCGTTATTCGAGCTTAAACATTATTAATTTAGAAATCATTATTATTAAGGATGTTATGATTTTATTTTTGTATATTTTTACATAGTGCATAAGCATATATTTACTATCTGTTTTACACGGCTAACAACGTTATTTAAGTAATTGTTCAATCGCATTTGTACAAAAATTTTACAGTGCCAAGTACATTTTATAAGTTGGTCGACTATTACTCGTAAACTTGTAAAGCCTGTTATGATTTCATTTTTGTATATTTTTACATGGTTCGTAAGCATTATATTTACTCTGTTTTACACAGCTATCAACTTTATTTAAGTAATTTTTTAATGGCATTTGTACAACATTTTTACTGTTCCAAGTACATTTTATAAGTTGGTCGACTATTACTCGTAAACTTGTAAAGCCTTGTTATCCGTGATAATTTTCCTTTTAATTTCGTTATATTTACTACTGCCGTGAATTTTTTCACATAGCCAAGAGCAACCATTTCGCTGGCAGGGGGGGGGGGACACTTGACTCTAACATAAATTTGCAACTTAAAGCTTAATTTTACGCAAACGAATGTCTGAATAGAAAAATGGTTTTAACAAACCCATAATATTTTTGAATGGCCTATCCAACGATACCCCACACCATGGGATAAATGAGAAAAAAAAAATACATCCCCACTTTATGTCTATGGGAGGTACCCGAAAAAATAATATTTTTCATGATTTTATGTTACCACTTTGTCGGAATTATTAATATGTGTATACATGCCTAATTATAGCTTTCTAGTACTTAGATTCTCTGAGCTAAGCTGCGGACGGACAGACGGACAGAGCGAAACTATAAGGGTTCCTTGTTGATTTCGGAACCCTAAAAACGTGCAAAAAATACTATAAAACAAATCGTCGCTGTATTTAAAAAAAACTGTTCACGAACTGAATAACCCTTTTACTTGTAAGTTGCTAACACCATCTATATCCGTGGAATGGAACCGAACGCGATCGATGTTCTTAGAAAAATAATCAGTTTAATCAGACAAAACACGCTAGCTACGTTGGCACGGGATTATGGATATTCTTTGTATGGGATGAGGCATCTATATGCTAGTATTATTTTATTTGTGTCCTGGGTAACATTCTATAGTCAGAACAACTGTAACTGGTAATTTTTCATTAGCTGCCCGAAGTCTTGATATGTGCATGATTGATGACAATAGGTTTGCCTCCCTTGTCCTTGAAATGTCCAATTCCTAGGCGTATTATGGTCCTTTTGATGCATTTCAGCTTGTTCAACGATTAGTTGAAGCAGCGCATTGTCGAACGCAACAGTTATCAACAACATTGTATGGTCGATATTTATCAAAGTCTGTTGCAGCAACAGATTCAATAGTTTCATATTACATACGTTCTACAGTTATCTCAGATCCACTTCTCTTTTTGATTATTCTCTGGTGTTCTCTTTTGAATGCTGTTCTGATATTTTTATTTTCTTCTTCACCATCTCTGGATCTCACGACACAGGGAATCCTAGTGTGAGTGCCAGGAAGCAACGCATTCGAATTTCTTAATAATAAAATTATTTCTTATTGTTCTATCTCTTCTGAAAACTCACACCGATTGGCTAGTTTTATAGTAGTCATTTCTATTTGTTGAAACAATATTGTTGAATGAACCTATCAGCAGTGGGTTCAAAATCAACAAGTTTGAACAAGGCGTATTTTGTAGAACGGTCGACGCTCTGTTGCAAGACTCATTCAACAAACGGCAACAGTGTTGCTTTCCTCAAAATAGCTAGTGGTTGAAAAGATGTAAATGCGAAGTGAAGTGGTCCTCTTCTACCACATAAAACAAAAAGTAACTTATGGTGTACAATAAAGTAAATAATAAATAAAAGTGTCATACCATCAAATTCAACGCCAGTCGATCACCAAACAGAATTTCTTTACGCATCAATGGCTACCACTTTTTTATCTCTCCGAGGCCGTCGAAATCGTGGCTAGCTTGCTCTCCATTCAAAACTCGAACAGCTGTCGCCGCCATGTTTTGTCTCCGATGACACTCTGGAAGTGACCAATGAGGTTCTTTTGTTTTGTCGTTCTGTAATTAAACTTTGTCGGAAGCTGTTTCAAAATCTTTGAGAAAACAATCGCCTTTGTTTTTATTGATTCGATTGAGACCAAGAAGAGGTCACAATATTCTGTTTGTCTGTTACACTTTTACGAGGACAGTGTAGTGCAGTGCAATGTTTTAAAAGGAGTATTTACTTTCCAGTTAAATATTTTTCTTTGAACTGACATTTTATAAAAATAACTGAAAGTCTACATTTTGTTTCATGTTTTGTACCCTCTATCTCTTGGTTTTACTTCCAAGTTAAGGCTCCCACAGATTGGTGCGATACGATAATGCGACTACCATATTTAAATATTTGTATCCAAGAATAAATAGTAATATTATCCTAGAATAATTTAGTATTAAAATGGTTGGTGGACAATTTCTACCAAACCAAATATACAAAGCCACTTCCAGTAGCTATCTTAACTTGTAGAGCCGAACAGGTGATTGACAAGTGCAGTGCGCAGACGCATCGATCCGACTCCCACACGTAAAGCCGTGATGTCATTGCGCCGAACGGGACCTAATGGTGGGAGATACAACCCGCATAAGTTTAGAGGTTCCGTTAAACTAAAAACTACGATTGCTGTTACGTAAGCCCGAGTTACTGACCTACAAGTACTTTGTGCGTGAATTATATTTTTGATAGTATTTTGGTAGTTGTACGTAATTTACGGTACTTACGAGTAGAACTTCGGTATTAAACATTAGGCGTATTTTGTTTAGAGATGAACAATGTTGTTACTTTTTTGATATTTTGGGCAATTTTCACGGCAACCTTCCTGAAAATAAGGGGATTTAAGAAACAATTTATTTTCTAGTGCATTAAATCAATATCGTCTTAATGTCATTAATAGTTTTAGTTACCCACGACGCGTGATTTGCACACCATATGTGCATAAGCACATATGGTGGTCTCTGTAATTATACGCGCAATGGATTAAATAGGGCTCATTATAATTATTTTAATTATACCAATGCTATAAGTAATGCCGCCATTTACCAAGTAACTTACACTTTTGTATTTAGATAACTTACTTAACTAGGAAGGGTTTATCCAGTGGGTCAGTTACCCACTTTATAAATTAAAGTTAATTACAAACTATCTCATTAAAATAACTTGATTGATAACACGATGTATTTTCCATTTCAGGTAAGCAACACCTGGATTAATTAATCAAACTTGATGTTGGCTCCATTTCATTATGTAAGTTCCTGCGACCTACTTCGACCCTAGTTTTAATATGTAAGTTATATTCAATACTCGTTAATAACTTGAAGGTTTTATCCATGTCTAAATTTGTCTATGCTTTTTCCAACGATGTTGGGGTTGACTTTCAGACGCTTAGCCCGTACGGGGTCCCGGAGCTAACTTGTCTATACTTCTGGCGCTCACTATGCTAAATTCTGACAACAGCACCGGAGTATGACCTGTTTGTTGGAAGATGGATAGATGTGAGTCGTGAATGTTTAAGGTTTTGTGAGAAGATGGATAAAAGATAGATTAGTACTTAAATAATTGTATATTCTTTGTACGTTTCTGTTTTTTTTTGTATTTTTCCTGCTATGTTATGTTATCTCGTGTGTTTTATTTATAACTAGTTTTTACTTGTATATAGATATATGTTATTCTGCCTTATTCTTTTCTGTTTTTTTTTGTTTTTTCTCTTGTGTTATTTGCACTGTATAACCCTTTAGGTGTAACCTGTAATGTTATACATGTATAATTAAATAAATAAATAAGACGCGGCTTAATAGAGTCGTTAACTATTATGTGGATGTATATAATGCAAACGCGTGATCTTTCACACTATAACACGCACATCAATTTATTTACAACTAGCTTCTGTCAGCGACTTCGCTCGAAACGTGTTTTATCATCCTAAGGGAAAATTATATCGGGATAAAAAATAGCATATGTGCTATTCCAGACTATAATCTATCTCTCTATCTCTGTGCCAAATTTCATCCAGATCCGTTCAGCCGTTCCGGCGTAATTAAGTAACAAACATACATCCACACATACACACACCAAATTTTCACATTTATAATATTATTAGTAAGATAAGTGGTAAACTACACATAAACGTATTTTCCATTAATCGGCTTAGTTCTATATTAACCGCCGATGATATAGATTTGAATGTTGTTTGCCTTCAAACCACAAAAAAAAACGAAAAAAAAATAAGCAGAAAATGTCTATGCCGTAACACAAAGCCTGCAATAAAGTGCAAGTCATTTGTCATCGCATTATGTCATTACCTCACAGTTCTAATAAAAAAGAAAGATTTCCTAGGAAAGTTGAGCGCGATCCGCTGCCGGTGTGTATCGCGTGCATGCGCCTGCGCAGCGACGCGGGCACCGCTCAAAACGTGTTCATTAGTGCACATTAATCATTCCTACTACCCGACTAGAATAACGTGATATTTACACTAACCCGCTCGCATGGAAAGATGATTTCCGACAGTTTATGTACACTACTACACAGAAAATACTCCATCAACAAATAAAATAAAAGTTAGGTTTATTTATTGGTGTTTATTTAAAAGGAAGTTCTCTGATTATGATTAATTGCATGCCGGTATAAAAAGAGATTTAATCAAAGTCTCATCATCGGTCAATTTCTCGGCTCGACAGTGTAATCTGCGGCGGCCATCTTCGCTCGACATAACGATAGCGAAAGTGAATCCGGCTTTGAATAATATTCGCGAGGATATTGTTCACAGCATGAGCTGGCCGCCATGTTGGATTCTCTTTTGTACTACAAACGAAATAATTTACTCTTTGTAAAAAAACTTACTCTCGATTCTCGACCTTAAACTTGGGTGTGTAAAGAAATGTTTTTTTTCTTGTTTAATGGTGGCACAGATTATATTGGGTGCCTATTATAAAACAGAATTATGATCGCCGTGATCGTATCGGAAATATTCGAACTTTCGACTATTCTGAGTTTAGGGGCGTTATTGCTTTACTGTAGGGATTCTGCAGCTTCATACTTTCTTAATTAAGTATGAGGTGGGCAGTAAAGTTTACTGCCTACAACTCCTACAAGGAAAAAATACAATAATATCTAAAGATCAAAGTCAAAGTCAAATATATTTATTTCAACTAGGCCAATAAGCGGCACTTTTGAACGTCAAACATTAAATCTAAATTAAAAATGTACAAGTAATAAAAATTGACTCTACCGTGCATTCGGAAAGTAGCTTGTTGTGGAGAAGAACGCACAAGAAACTCCATACTTACTCTTTTAAAAAAAAAAATGTTTTACAATGTTTACTTATGTACATACATTAATAAATTCATATATGTGAGGAAGATGCACCCAAAAATAGCACTACACACTATACTACGTACAGGTATAAATTAATAAAAGCACTAACAGGTAAATTCATTAATTTGATAAATAGGAACATGGTTCTCACATACTTACAAATATTGCAAACAAGGGGAAAATACCTAATTCAACAAACAACGGAACCGTGTGTGAGTCAAATTCTGGAAAAATATAAAAAATAACCTAAGAATACAATAACTATGAATAGGTTTACAAATTACCAAATTTGATTTTGTCCACACCAAAGATTGCCCTACGGAGCGGGACCCACAAAGATATTGAGGAGACGTACTTTGTAACCAATTCATCATCAGTACCACCAAGGGCAGCTTAAATTATTTACGCATAAAGCACCAAGGTAATTAAAAATATTAAATCCATTTATTTGGCAAGGTTATACCTACAAAAAATACTGCGTTAATTTGATTAAAATTAATATATTTTTTGTTTAAAACAGATTTATTTTTATGAGCACCTTATTCCACGCCGCTGAACGATCACATGTAACAATATTTAATTTTAATAGCTTAACATCAAATGGTACTTTAAGAACGAACATTTTGTTCGTATAAAGAATCCTGTAGACAGGCGCGAAACGATAATGCGACAACGACTATATAGAAAATGCTCTAATCGTAGTCACATTGTTACCTCGCGCTTGTCTATGGCAGAGATTAAATTTATTTGAATTGATTAAATTAAGATTAAATAAATTAGTTATTTAGCACAGTACACCACAAAGTAACGAAGCATGCATTATAATATACTAGCTTCTGCCAACGGCTTCGCCCGCGTGAAAAGTGTTTTTATCCCAAGGGAACATTATACCTAGAAAGTAGCCTATGTGCTATTCCATACTATAATCTATCTCTGTGCCAAATTTCATCTAGATCTGTTCAGCCGTTCTAGCATGATTTAGTAACAAACATACATCCACAAACACATCTGTCCAAACTTTGACATTATTAGTAAGAAGTAAGATGCATGGTTCCGTTCTGCATATTAAAATTGCAATATAACAGCAAAAACTTTAATTAGGGACACAGCGAATGCGGAAAAACGAGAAAATATGCAATTTCACCGACAGTAGGTCAGATATGCACAAGTGAGTAATTTTATAAGAACGAAAAACGATTTAAAATGAGTAAAAAATGCATTTATTTCCTTTACTGTCGCAATAAACAGTTAAATGAGGTAGTTAATGTCAAAATAATAAATGATTACTTTTCCCATAAACAATTTGCGCTTCTCTGAAATTTTACGCAAATTAGGGTCACAACAGGTCACAGCATCGTTACAGCATTTCTTGAAGCAGTCAAAGATATAAAGCATATATATTATCAGCAAGTAAAAATAGAGGATCCCCGGAAATCCAAGATTGTCATCCAGTGCCAAAGATGCCAGCAATATGGCCATTCAAAGAATAACTGCATGAGGCCATTTAGATGCGTTAAATGTGCTGAAAGCCACAAAACAGCCGACTGCCCAAAAGTAGACCGTAATACTCCAGCAAAATGTGCACTCTGTCTGGGAAGCCATCCTGCCAATTATAAGGGATGCGAGGTATACAGAGAAATCTTAGCTCGAAAACAGACCATCAGGCGTGATGCACCGACAAAACAACTGCCAGAAAAAAATTGCCAGAAAACAATGAAGGACTTCTACTCAACGAACAAAAAAACAAACGAGTTACAGGTGATAAAAAACGTAACAGTCAACAATAGGACTTATAAGGAAGTTCTACAGAATGAAACCCGTCCACCAGGTGTGGAACCAACTCAAGTAGTCCAAGAACTACTTATTAAAAATTCAGAAAAGATTGACATGCTAGTACAACAAATAAGTACTCTTATGGGGCTTATGACAAAGCTCATAGAAAAGCTCTTAAAATGACTAATCTATGTATAGGGACATGGAACATCAACGGCCTTGCGCCTAACAAAAGCGAAGTGGATTTACTCCTGAAGTGCCACAACATCGACATACTGTTAATATCAGAAACCCACTTTACCAGTAGAAACGCAATTACGATACCTGGATATTACATTTATACAACTGACCACCCTGACGGCACTGCCCACGGAGGTACTGCTGTTATTATTAAGACTTCAGTGAAACACCACCAGCTTGCCAGCTATCAAACAGAGCATATTCAAGCGACAACGTTATGCGTGGAAGACAAAAATGTAAAATTCAACATCTCATCAATTTACTGTCCACCAAAGCACAAAATCAAAGAACACCAATTTTCACATTATATTTCCACGCTCGGGCAAAGATTTATAGCTGGAGGTGACTGGAACGCTAAGCACACATTTTGGGGATCAAGACTGGTTACCACGAGAGGAAGAGAGCTTAAAAAATGTGTGGACAAACACTCTCTACGCACCATGTCTACAGCCGAACCGACACATTGGCCAAGTGATCCAAATAGACTACCAGACCTGATAGACTTTTTTGTAACAGCCGGACTCTCTAGGTTATATTTCAAGGTAGAATCGTGCCTAGATGGCTCTTCAAACCACATTCCGGTTTTACTTAATGTTAGTACCACTGTTCTGCATCATGAAACCAATCCGAAATTGTACAACAAGTTCACTGACTGGGACTCTTTTAAAGAAGAAATAGAGGACAAATTAGATCTGAAAATGCGCTTAAGAACTAAAGAGGACATTGAATCAGCAACTCAACACTTGACAAACACAATACAGAATGCGTGCTGGCGATCAACTCCGGATATCTTGAAGTCACGTTCTCACCCTACGATTCCCGAGCAAATAAGAATGAAGATCAAGGAAAAGCGACGATTGCGACGAGTCTGGCAGACGTCTAGGGCTCGAGAGGACAAGACTGCTCTAAACAAGGCGATTGTAGACCTTAAGAACGCTATTGCCGATGCTGAGAATTCAACAATAAAAGCTCAATTGGAGTCTCTGACAGCCACAAAAGCTACTGATTATTCTCTTTGGAAGGCTACCAGTGGCATGAATCGACCCCAATGTGCAAAAGCACCAATTAAATTGAATGATGGACTATGGGCGAGGACTAGCAAGCAGAAAGCAGATGCTTTCGCTACTCACTTAGAGAAAGTTTTCACACCAAACGAGGCAGAGCCCGGTTTTGACGACCCTCATATTGAAGCCAAATTAAATCAACCCTACCAACTTGATCTACCTATCCGACCTATAACACCCAAGGAAGTACTTCGGCAGGTAATTAAACTTGATGGCAAAAAAGCGGCAGGCTTTGATCTTATCACTAAAGAAGTGCTAATCCAACTACCGAAGAAAGGTATTGTATTCCTAACGGCACTCTACAATAGTATACTACGAACCAAATACTTTCCAGAATTATGGAAAGTTTCTCAAATAGTGATGATCCATAAACAAGGCAAACCAGAGCATGTGATATCGTCATACAGACCCATCAGTTTGCTCCCAGTAACATCTAAGCTATTCGAAAAGCTTTTGTTAAATAGAATGATGCCACAATTACTTCAAAGGTCCGTCATACCTGACCACCAATTTGGTTTTCGGCAGAAACACGCTACGACAGAACAAGTCCACAGGATCTATGACAAAATTAGGAAGTCTCTGGAAGATAAGGAATACTGCTCGGCTGCATTTTTAGATATCCAACAAGCCTTTGATAGGGTTTGGCACCGCGGGTTACTCTATAAGATCAAGGCGTCCTTACCCCACACCTATTACGAACTGCTGGCATCTTACCTCTCTGACAGAATTTTTCAAGTCAAGGAAGGAGAGGCCACCTCGGATTTCCACAAGATAACCGCAGGAGTGCCCCAGGGCTCTGTACTGGGACCAGTGTTGTACACTATATTCACAGCAGATCTGCCACATACTCCAGACATTACGTCAGCAACATATGCAGATGATACAGCAGTTCTGGCTAGCCACAAAGACCCCGAAATTGCTTCTCAAAAACTTCAGGGCAGTCTAGATGACATTGACAAATGGCTAAAGACGTGGCGCATAAAAGCAAGTGCCTCAAAATCAACCCAGGTCACTTTCAGCTTAAGACAAGGAATATGCCCACCTGTAAAACTAGGCGAGCATGTACTACCACATAATGATTCGGTGAAGTACTTGGGCATGCATCTAGACCGCAGGCTTACATGGCGGAAACATATACAAGCCAAGAGAGACCAACTGAACATAAAGTACAGGAACCTATATTGGCTCCTTGGAAGAAATTCTGTCCTGTCGGTGGACAACAAGTTATTGGTATACAACACAATTTTAAAGCCAATTTGGACTTACGGTATCCAACTATGGGGTACTGCTTGTGTCTCCAACATCAATATGCTCCAGAGGTTCCAAAATGTTATCCTTAAAAACATCACAAACGCACCGTGGTTTATAAGAAACTGCGAGGTTCATGAGTACCTTAGCGTAAACACAGTGCACCAGGAGGCGAAAATCTGGGCAGAACGCTACAGAACACGCTTGGAGAATCATCCAAATCCCTTGGCGAAGGCTCTTACAAAGCCGGATCACAAAAGGCGGCTGAAAAGGTTGGCTATAATGGACCTTGCAAAGTAGGACATCGGAACGTATGATGTCATGAGTATAAAGAGGGAAATCTCGCTGGAGAAACCACTCTGCACCACAATATCACAACAATTCTGCTCATAGTCCTAGGACTGATTGCAGAAGAAAAGGGAAAAAAAAAAAAAAAAAAAAAAAAAAAAAAAAAAAAAAAAAACAGCATTTCTTGAAATTACAACCATACCATGGTTTTGTCCAACTCATCGTAATTGAAGAGGAAAGTGTATCCTTCTAAAGCAGTAAAGCTGATTACCATATGGAACGACCGACTAACGACTACCAAGCTCATCTCCATAGAGATCTACGCTTAAGACCGTGTGAACTACCTTAATATTTCTGACTGACCGATTCCTTGCCAATTTAAAAGTGCCACCAAATAGAGGCCCACCGGTATCGGGAACAGGGTCCAAGCTACCGGCGGTCAGGGCTCCAGAGAGAGGAACCTCCTAACAATGCGAGCCGTGTCCAGCAGTACTGCTTTCTGGATCAGGCTCTTGACCCAGCCGCCTAACGAGAGCCTCCTAAGGTGTCGGTCAAGGCTCGTGGCTATTAAACCATTGGCTGACACGACTATCGGTACAATGATCGCTGTGTTTACATCCCACATGTCGACAACCTCGCGAGCCAAGTCAATATACTTGATTTGCTTATCTTGTAATAGAAGTTGGTGTTTACCTAACCTTATTTGTTGGGTACCTACAATGTCCCAAAAATCGTCCCCCCAACAAGATATCTATGTTGGAGGGACAATGGAACCCAGGGTCTGCAAGATCCAAATCAGCAGGCAATCCTAGGCCTAAAACATTAACATTTAATTGCAATAAGTTTTTGTTTGAGTCAATAAACTTCATCAACATCATCATTTCAGGCAAATACGTCCCCTGCTGGACATAGCCCCCCCCCAAGGGTCGTCAAACTGTTCGGTCCTGTGCGTTTCGCATCCACCGGACTCCCGCAGCCTTGACCAGGTCGTCGCTCCACTTAGTAAGAGCCCACTCCAAAACTCTTCGGCCTCAACGGCCATCCGTAAACTTACTCAGTAATAATAGTAAATCAAAATGGCCACTTACTATCACGTTGAATACATTACCAGCACAAACAAACAATAAACACGATCCTGTATTAATTCTGTGATTATCATGAAGCCAAACACGGCTTGATTAGAACGATTGTTTACCAAGTTTTGGTGGTACGCCAACTAAGTCCACATAATCTCTACGTGGAATCATGTAGCTGGATATTTATAGAACCTTACCTTTATTCATTAGTAGGCTCCGGGAAATCAATTGCCTAATCTACATATTCTGCCTCATTTCCAGAGAAGTTTGGATTTTGTTCTGTTTTCGGCGATAAGGTGAGTGTTGCTCACCTACGGACATTTTTTTTTGTGGTAAATCATCCAATGACCAGTCCTGCTCTGGGTGAAGCTAGAGGGCTTTTACTGACTAAAACCGACCCGTGTTCCTTCAGTAGCTTGTGCCAGGGCCGCGGTTACTCTCTTTCAAATTTATCCGCGATCCTCACCTACTGACCTGGGAATCACGTACGTCTTTGCCCTGATTAAATTCTTCGGTCATTTGCATAGCTGGTATGTCGGTATGTCTTTCAGCAGTTTTAGCATGGCATGCCGAACCTTCTTCAATGCCTTAAAGATAACTAGTAGATGTCGTCAAAATCTTTCTCCCCTTGTCCCATGTTACTTTTGCCTTGTCAACTGTCACTTTGTCATTTACTCCATTGTCTTTCACATTCACACAGTCTGTCAATCTTTTCTATAAACTCCCTTTTCCTTGCTATCCATAATCATCATAATCAACCTTTTTTACCCGACTGCCGAAGGAGGGTAATGTGTTTATCAGTCTATGTATGTATGTTTGTTCCTATGTGGCGTTCTAGAGACCAAACGCGTTGGCCGATTTTGATGATTCTTACGTCAATCGATTCTTCCTAATCCTGCGAAAAAACTAAAATGGCGGATTTTGGGCGCCATTTTGTGGGGCAATTTTTTTTTTCCATACCTATCGTATGGGTTATCAAAATAAAGGATTTTAAGAGGCGATTTCAAAAATATATAACACTTATATGTTTAAATGTACCTAATTCTAAAAAAAAATAAAAAAGCATCTCGTTTTGGTCCGCAAGCTCGCGAATATGTATCCTTCGACTGCACAGCATGATTTTGTTCTTGTTTACGTCTTTTTAGTTTGCTTTTTAAGCAGTCGGGTATTTTGGTTTTTTTAATTAACTTTTTTTAATGTTCCCACTGCTGGCACACAGCACAGGCCTTCTCTCTGTGAGAGGGAATTGGCCGTAATCCACCACGCGGGCCCAATGTGGGTAGGATATAACATGTCTTAGAATTTTTGGTTCTAGGATATGCCGGTTTCCTCACGAAGTTTTCCTTCGCCGTATAGCAGTTGATTGAATTTGGGATTATTTGTTATTGATTGAATTGTCGCTACGTAACTTAGTAAAAGTTCTTTATTTACGAAATTTATAGCTTCTCGTGACGGGGACTTTAGAGACTGTTATAGCTTAAAACAATTGCCAACATAATAAATAGTGAAGGATTTAGTAGCCTGCCAACTAATTCGGAATAATCTCTCTGCGAAATCAAGCATGACAGTGTTTCCGCGAAGATAATCCTGCTATATTCAGCGACCAGCGACTGTCGTAAGATTTAGGAGTGTTTCTAGTAAAATGGATAACAGCATCCAACTGTATTCTAATATTATCTTAAGTGACTACTAATCTATGTCACGGAATTCCAACTCCAGTCCAGTCTTTATAAAGCGGTTTAATGTTAAAAATTCATTCAACATGAATTATGCCATAAGTTTCGTTCTGAAACCCATGTCCATGCTGTCCATGACTCAAGAGTTTTCCTTTTATTTTTTACTATCCGGTTAGACTGGAAGCCAGGCCTTGTTGGACTGCCTGTTTAACTGACCTCCAGAACTTAATTATTTACTGGATAATACGGTATTTAAGGGGGGTTTTGCCATAATCACCACGCTTGGCAGGCGGGTTGGCGATCTCACTACGGTTGATACAAGTGCACAGAGAATACTGCTGCCCATTCTCTGGTAAGTCCTTTAGTCGCCTCTTACGACAACCACGGCAAGATATTAGCCTTCCCAGGCGCTATTCTTTACGTTCGACACCATACAGTACAGTACTAATGTAGACATCCACAAGAGAACAAGGGCTACCGACAAAGCCCGAAGAATTGCCAAACTTAAGTGGCAGTGGGCAGATGGTGGGAAGCACGGATGATCGATGGGGCCGAAAAGAGTGGTGACCGTGAACCGGAAGATACTGCTTTGGAATGCCTCCCACCAGGGGGACAGATGACCTGCCGGGCGAGCACGGCCTACTGTGACAGGCTTGAGTCACAAATTATTATTGAGGCACAGTTTGGGTGCTAAAATGCGTGACTCAAGCCTATCACAGACGCCGTGCTCGCCCATCTGGTGAGGGTAGCGGGAGTCCGCTGGACCACTGGACACACACACCACCGTTTGGTGGCCTATGTCCAGCAGTGGACGTCTTTCGGCTGATATTATGATGATGATGACGATATCTAAGAGCGAGGTGAAATCTGGTGCAAATCTCTTACATGTTCTACAAATTGGTCCAAAACTCAAACAAGTCGTGTTGTCCAGAGCAGCCCATAGCGGAAGAGGCTTATAAATATGAAGGCAAACTGACCGATTAAAGAAAACTTTCGGCTAATCAAAAACGTAATTAATTTATTATAATCGCTTATTTTAACAAAATTACAACGGCAAAATCGAAAGTGTTTACCAAATTATCTAGTTAATGAGACCGGTTCATTCAATTGAATGAAACAATTTATCGTTCGGTCTATTTCGGTCGCGAATGAAAGTGAATTAGCAGCAGTATTTCGGTCAGCCACTCCTTTGCGAGTGAATTTGTTAATGAGTGGTTAAAAGCCTCTGTGTTAAAGTTACATAGAACTTTGTTGTTTGGAACTTTAACTGGTTCATAACGCTTTTATGTGTGAAGTATTTTCTGTGGACAACTTTTAATAGCTTGAGTTTTCAACAATGCTGAAACACATCATGACATTTTCTGCTGTTGTTATTTTTCTTTGGAACCACTTTTCAGTAGCTCTCCTATAATATTATCACAGTTTTCATGTTCTTATGTGCAGACTTTAGATTTTAGACTCATGATATCATTTGTATTTGTTAAAAACGGGACCCTATTACTAAGACTTCACTGTCCGTCTGTCTGTCTGTCACCAGGCAGTATCTCATGAACCGTGATAGCTAGACAGTTGAAATTTTCACAGATGATGTATTTCTGTTGCCATTATAAAAACAAATCCAAAAACAGAATAAAATAGCTCCCATACAACAAACGTGAATTTTTGCCGTTTTGTGCGATAATGGTACGGAACCCTTCGTGCGCGAGTCCGACTCGCACTTGGCCGGTTTTTGTATTTGTTATTTAGTAAAGAACTTTTTAGGCGTTATCTTGTGGTAGTCTGTTGTGTTTGACTTTATTTTGATAAAATGATTTCAATTGTGTTAGTACTATGTTCTCAAAAACCTTGAAGAAAACATCGTGAGGAAACCGGCATGTCCTAGACCCAAAATTCGAAGACATGTAACATCCACCAACTCGCACTGGACCCGCGTGGTGGATTACGGCCCATCCCAGCAGTGGGAACATTAATGTGGAATGAGTTAATGAGTGTAACGAACGTATCCATAGGTGGGAGTGAAAGGGACGGAGGAAGAATGGGAAGATGGCGAGCTGTACAAGGAACGACGAAGGAGACGGACGTGTCATTTAAGTTTTTTTATAAAGATGTATTTGAGTTTACTAAAATAAACTAGTTTCCAAGCGAATTACTATCTAATTTCATCACTAGATCCCACATTAATAGGCTAATGATGATGATGATATGTTCTCAATTACAAACAGCAATGACTACTTCCAAGGCCGTCTTAAACTATGCTGGGGCCCTTGGGCACACAAGAATGTGGGGCCCTTGGGCACACATGAATTTGGGGCCCATTTGTAAATCAAAGAAAGCGAACTATACTAACATTTTTCTACTATGATCTTCTATTTATTATGGGTAACAAAATAAATAATATAATATGTCATTAATGATATTAGTATGCTGCTGGTTTTTTGATTACGATTACGATAGTGATTTGACTTGATTTTGCCTTAATTTGGTTAAATAAAATCGTCATAAATTTGAATTAAATTTTAAGGCAAAAGTAAGTTTTATTTTCGCCCCGGGTGCTCAATGTTACCGTGACCGACAAAAATGTTTTGAAAATAAATGTGAGAGAAATTGTCGGTCCTTCGGGGCTCCCTGAGGTTGGGGGCCTTGGGCACGGGCCCCGTGTGCCCTTATGATAAAGACGGTACTGACTACTTCGTTATTCTTGTAAAACAAACCTAACCATACTCAACCCGACTGCGCTGTTCTCTGTACTGTTTTACATTAAGACTTATTTACCACAGCAACAACTGTTAATGTAATGAGAAATTGTAGGGTTAACGTTAGCACTTAACCTGTATCGGCTGCTATCGATAACGTAATGTTCTTTATACAGGCTGTTCTAAAAGGATTGGACTATACAGGCTGAGGTTTAAGATGTTGAAAGGTTTGAAGCCGATTTCTAGACGAGACTATAAAGTTTATGAGTCTGTTATGGACGTGTTTTGAGGTGTGTGGAAAGTATCTGGAGTGGGCTGGTTATAGAACACTAGGTCTTTCCTGCGGCTTCATTTCCTTGTTATATATCACTAAATTTGCCCATATTTTTTTAACTTGTTGTCTCAGGACCTTGATTTTTATACACCTACTAATAGGGACTTAAGACTTCAGTATCTGGTATAAATTTCAACTTGCTAGGTACACCCATTCCTGAGAAAATCGTTGGTGACACACAGACAGACGGACAAGTGAGTGATCTTATAAGGATTCCTTTTTTACCTTTGGAGGTACGGAACCCTAAAAATACAGTTGAATTGATAAACTCCTCTTTTTTGAAGTCGGTTAAAAAGGTAGCTTTCCTGCTATAAAGAAATTTCGTAAATGGATCAACATCTCCTTCCCTTTTAACAAACAAATATATACTACCAGTTTTACTTTTTTATAATGTTAGTTTAGATAAAAATCCTCATCTAAGTAACTGCCTACGTGCCTAAGTGGATCGTATTACATTCCGTTCCATTCATCAATAATCTGATGAATGGAACGGAATTTAATAAGCTCAAAAAGAATAAAACTTTTAAACATGTTTGCAATAAAAGAAATGAGACATAAAAAATGATAGCTCCATTTTACTCTGCTCATTCATCACAATTTAAACTAAGTACACAATATTTGACCAACGTTTTTTGTCCGTATATTATACTGAATCATACTCTTTAATTTCAATACAAAACCGTTAGCAATTTACAGAAGAATCAACCAATAATGATTGTCTATTTTAATGATACTCTAATATGCTCAAACTTAAAATGGCGACCTAAATTCGACTTTCAAGCCGTAAAGATAAGAATTAAGGCAATCTAAACAGAATGAGTAGTACAATCGAGAATTATGAAGATTGGCGTAAGTGGCACAGTAAAGTAAGCCATTGTTCGATGGTGTACTCTTTGCTGATTCGAATTTCGAATCTTTTGAATCGAATCGGTGTTCGGTTGAAGTAGACGAAAGATTTTTGGCGCGAGTCTCTCTCTTTACATAGTCTAGAAAGTCTATGACCAGTGTGTGTTGCCAGTTTTAACCAGTGTTTGTTGCTATGACTCTGAGATGTGGTCGCTCACAATGGGCCTCATCAGAAAGTATATAGTCACCCAAAGGGCAATGGAGACGGATCAAATCAGAAATGTAGAGATCTGCAAGAGAACCAGGGTTACCGATATAGCCCGAAGAATTGCCAAACTTAAGTGGCAGTGGGCAGGGCACATTGCTCACAGAACGGATGGCCGATGGGGCAGCAAAGTTCTGGAGTGGCGACCGCGAACCGAAAGACGTTGCATTGGAAGGCCTCCCACCATTTGGACCGATGACCTGGTGAAGGTTGCGGGGATCCGCTGGATGCGAGACGCACGGGACCGATCAATGTGGCGACGCTTGGGAGAGGCCTATGTCAAGCAGTGCACGTCTTTCGGCTGATATGATGACTAGCCGAAGAGTCAGTATTATGAATCCTCAGCCTTTTTAATGTTCTCACTGCAGGAATACAGGCCTCTTCTGTGTTAGAGGGAATGGGCCGTAAACCAGCACGTGGGCCCAGTGCGGGTTGGAGGATGTCACATGTCTTCGAATTTTTGGTTCTAGGACATCTGTTTCCTCACGATGTTTTCCTACCGTTTTTAGAGCATAATTACGAAAATTATGAATAAAAACTACACCATCACTACCCCTAAGGCACTTTTGTCTCAGGGACAAAAGTGCCTTAGGGGTAATGCTCAGTTTTTCACGGAAATGTCACGGGACCGAAGATCAAAAAACTAGTTTAAAATATTCTGTTGCTCCAATGCGTTTCCCATCCTAGTACGTTTATATTTCAACTTGTCATATAAAATGAGTTATTTAATTATGTATTCTAATTATAATCGTTATAAAAACATGGGAAACTAACTTAATGAGTTTTTTATTCATTGCCAAGACATTGATATCAAGTTTTTTAATGTCCTCATTATTTATTAGTCATTACGTTCATTACAATAGTTTATTGACCTCAATTTGGAACTGCGTCAGAGGTACCCACACTACCTACCTACTCTAAAACCTTTTGTAGATCAGATTCCAGTTGAGTGAGTACTAGAAAAAGAAGGATCAAAGACACCGGAACAGAACACAGAACTTCAGAGAACTGATATCTTTATCAGTTCTCTAGGTATCTGTGAGCTTATTAATTATTCTAACCCAAAGAAGTACACTACGGTTTGGTGAACATATTCCTCTCTTAAACGTCAGCGGGCGACGCTGACGTTTAAGAGAGGAATATGTTACAAAGTCATCACCTTCATCATATCTTTGGTCCACCTTGTGGGAGGCCTTTCACTACTCTCACTCTCTGCATACGCGTTCACAGCACCAAAACTTTTTGCCCATGTTTTCTGCGAGCAATGTGCCACTGAGCAGGGCTTTTTTTTTTGGGTTGTAAATCATCCAATGTCTTCTCCCGCTCTGGGTGAAGCGGGAGGGCGTGTCAGACAGTAACTCTCTTTCAAATTTATCCGCGACCCTGACAGGAAGCAGGGCTACTCTCTGACAAAGTTTGCCAATTATTCGGGTTATGTTGTTAACTATGTACTTACTTCTTGTGCTCAACTGAAATAGTAATAAGCCAAAAGTTTTGCGAGCATTGTGCCTTGTCCACTGTCACTTAAGTTTGGCAATAGGGTTGTTTTCTAGGTAGATAAATTAAAATTCTGTTTAGTCCGTCAGAGAGATTATCAAATAATATTGGACACGTATTTTTTGCTTTATATAATAAATAAATTAGTAGCAGTAAGTTCAGGAGTGGGGGCTTCTGACGTCATTTTGTCAGTATAAACTGGAGCACACAGTGACGTGACACGATATTTCAACGCACTGTATCTTCCTTATTTTTTGTTAACGTGGCAAAAAAAAAATACGTGTCCAATATTTTTAGGTTATCTAACAAACGGACTAAATAGATATTTTTTGTCAACTACCCTATTCTGCGGGTTGTATTTACTTTGATACTGCCACTTAAACTGAATAATAAATAGCTCCTGTTAAACCTTGACTACAACACTACAAACTTAACTAGCAAAGTGTTAACCTATATTTGTTATCGAGTAACCGTGTCGCAATATTTACAGTCGAACGTTCTCACGGCGAATGGAACCGATTCCGTTAATAGTTACAAGTTGGGCCTTTAGTTACGGACATAGTTTTTGTTTGTTATTCTAGTTTGGCAGTGGTTATTTACTTATTTAAGTGTCCACTTGAGTTGTGTAATGAATATTTTAGTGTTGGTTTGTTTAAATATAGAACCCAATTAATTAGGTAGCGGTTATGAGACTGCAAGATAAAATGCTTGGCTCACGCGAATACATAGTGGTAGAGGGCGAGTTTTAGGCGGGCAGAGCGTAAAATAGACATGAGTTTTTTTCAAATTTTACGGTAATAAAGCCATGATGTGTACGGTACCTAATGATGCAAAGTAATTAAGACGACGATAGTCGCTAAAGAACTTGATGGACCAAAACGCGTACTCGTTTCACATCCGCGCGACCCGAAATTCAGTAGATTTTGTACTTTCCTTATTCTAAGGCTCAAAAAAAAGGTTCAGATCAAAATGTAGATAATTAAATTGTCTTTGAGATTGTGACAATTTCATTAAAATACGCTCGGCGGTGCTGGTGCGATTGTCTTGTTTTTGACCGTGTTAGACATAACTTTACAAATTAATTACACTATGTAATAAGTATAAAAAAAAAGTAAAAAAAATCTTACATCTAATTATTAAGAAAATGGTCTTAAGTAACATATATTTTTTTTTAAAAATTACAAGGCGTTTAGATGTGATTCTCATTTTAAAATCAGCTACTGAGGGCTATCTGCGCCTTAATAACATTTCGTAATAGTAACGTAATCTAATTAATGAATTGACAGAATTTATAGTTTTATTATAAAATCAACGCAATATAAGAAACAGCTACCATTTAAGGTATTTTCTTAAAGAAATTTCTCATTAGTAACTAAATATATACGAAATGAACCTCAATTTACTTCAATCGATCTGTAATTCAAATTCCAATTTTATTGACATGTTTTATAGTAGTCGTAAAGTTAAAAGTTGAGAACTATCTTTGTCAGCGGAGTTGGGTAAACGATTTACAACGATACTCCATCATGATGCAACACTGGGACTTTTACAGACGCAGTCGCTGATTAATTTCTACTTTTTATTAGTTAATGTCTAGACATTCTGTTGCAACATTTTTGAGACGTGTTAGCCGAAGCTTCTGGCTTAGTTATACCAGGTGCACTGGTAGATCTTCTAGGTTAGGCATTGATTGCCGTGAACTGTCTGTGGATGGGTAACCATCCAGTACATACTGAGACCCGCAGGCTTATTTCGTAAATAACAACCGGCCAAGTGCGAGTCGGACTCGCGCTCGAAGGGTTCTGTACTATTATCGCAAAAAAAACGGCAAAAAATCACATTTATTGTATGGGAGCCCCACTTAAATATTGTAATTTATTCTGTTTTTAGTATTTGTTGTTATAGCGGCAACAGAAATACATCATCTGTGTTTTACGGTTCATGAGATACAGCCTGGTGAGAGACAGACAGACGGACAGTTGGGTACGGAACTCTAAAAACAGCAAACAACAATCATCGCGCGATCAAAAGCTTTATGTCATAAAAGTCTGCATTACCTACAGTGTAGGTATGGTAGGTCCTACACAATTGTTTGCTTATCGCTCGCTGTTTGTCAAATGCACCTTTTTCTAAATAAAACCGCCAAAAACTCTTAAAACTTCTGTATTGAAAAGCAATTATTGCGCAAAAATCGCTATCGTTTTGCCCTTGGAAGATACGTAATACACCTGCCGAGTTCCTCGGTAAGCACATTGTGGATTTTCGACAGCAGTCTGAAGCCAGTTAATCATCAGCTTGTCAGCTGGTAGGCATTGAGGTAACTTATTTTGCCTCATTCAATTTAATCAACCGATTTCAAAAAGACGTACAAAAACATACAGTCGAAATGAAAACCTCTCTCATTTCGACTGTATGTTTTTGTACGTTTGTTACGCGATTACTCCGCCAATTATGAACCTATTTTTCTATTTGTTGCTTCGCATGTGGTCCCATTCAAATTTGATCAAGATCTCACAAGTAGTTTTAAATTTATCCTTAATAATGCCTAGTTTCATGGTAATAATTATAAGGTATTCAAACTAAAAGGAGAACAAAATAATTAAACCGACTTCCAAAACAAAACACTACAAAGAGAAAAATAACTTTCTTTTCGGAAGTCGGTGTCAAAAACGAATAATGTACTGCTTTTTTCTTGGAAGTCGTTTCTTTTTTTGTTAAATTGTATTTTTCTAACTAAGAGAATTATAAAGAATAATAAATGTACATGGCAGTTGATAATTTTTGAGAACGCTAAGCTATTTTTTCTTTGTCAAATTATGATCATGCGAATATAAAAGATTTGATGTAGATGTTTATATTCGCTGCGTTTTAAATTATTCTAATGAACACTTAGACTAAAAATAAAGAAGTTATCTAACTGCAAATAGTAGATACTAAACTCAGACATATTACGGCATATTACGTGAGTCAGTGTTTAAATTTTAAGTGTCCAATCGTTTTTATGAGTGTGGTTTAATTTACAATAGTTTAGTTTTATTGTTACTACATTTTAATTTTAAGTTCTAGCTCGTGGCTAAATAATAACAGCCGCACTGGTCGATCATCAAGGTTAAGCAACGCTTGACGAGGTCGGTCCGTGGGTGGGTGACCATTTCAACATACCGAGTTTCCTCCGTGCCTCGGAAAGCACGTTAAGCCGTTGGTCCCGGCTGTCATTTGAAGATCTTTGACAGTCGTTACGAGTAGTCAGAAGCTTGAGATCTGACACCAGTCTTGCCAAGGGGCAAGGGAAACCGTGTTAACCAGTTACTGGGTTGTGAAGTTCAGATAGGCAGTCGCTCCATGTAAAACACTGGTATTCAGCTGAATCCGGTAATACTGGAAGCCGACCCCTATATAGTTGTGAAAAAAGCTTAGGCAGATAGAAAGTGTTCTAAGAGTTGAGATTTTGTGGCACCTGAAACTTTGTTATTGATAATAATTAAAGCTTGATAGAAATAAATACACAGTTTAAAGAGATCTATCACAAAGACCTGTCTTGTTGTTCTTATGTGTTATGTGGAAAAACTTTTATTTGATGTATAAAATCGCTATATACCTACGGTAGTGCAACGCGCTATGTAACTTACAAAAACATTGTGCTAAGGCCATCTGTTTGATTGGGTTATATCTTCTCCTAGTCTGTAATAACATCCACTATATCGAAGTGTTGCTTGAACATGACATTTGAAGGTGCCAACTCTTTTTCTATAAAAGAGTATCAGTATAAGTATCTCTTCATTCTTTATTTTACACCAAAACAATACATTTACACAATGTGAAAAGAATTTTCATGCACGGAGGCGAGCTTAACTCCAAATCGTCGCCTTAGACTGAAAATCTCGGGAATGCATTTTTGCTCAAATATATTTTATTGCGTTTCTAGGAAGAAAACATGAAGAAGAAACAAAAAGAAACTGTATCGAACAATTCTGGATATAAAAACGGGTTAAATTTTCATATTAATTTATTAAAAAAACATAAAAGACGTGGTACAAAAATATTACAGCACGCAGTTTTTTTTCTCCTGAAAAGTTACTTCTTTTACACTTACGAGGTTTTCACATTAAGGCGTCGAAATTGAATTTTCTTCCAACAAACCTTTGAATGATAGATATCATATAATAATAAAGGCCGTAATCCAGTGCAGACGTTAACAGTAAGAGAGGTACTAATTACTAATTCTTTATGATGTACCTGCGTAAAGGTAAAACAAAAGTAGAAGCCGGAAAGCCCAAGTCCAAACTAGTAAGCGTCTATCCGGTCGGTGACTGACTAAACAAGGCATAATGACTCCTGACAAAGACTCTTTGGTGCCATTCGGGATGAACGGACATCCTTCCAACTCCTGATTACTTCCTCCCATTTTCTTTTGAGGATAATTTGAACAAAGGACTTTCAACGAACACAAATTAGTTGAAGGAAATAAAACATGACTGAAATGAAAACCATAAGGTCTTATCCCAATATCCGACATTAATGGCGGGTAACTTTTTACCCGACTGCCGAAGGAGGGTAATGTGTTTATCAGTCTATGTATGTATGTATGTGTGTTCCTATGTGGCGTTCTAGAGACCAAACGCGTTGGCCGATTTTGATGATTCTGACGTCAATCGATTCGTCTTAATCCTGCGAGTTTCACTGCCTACATTAAAATTGGAAAAAACAAAAATGGCGGATTTTGGGCGCCATTTTGTGAGAGAAAAAAAATTTTTTTTCTCCCAAACCCATCGTGTGGGGTATCAAAATAAAGGATTTTAAGAGGCGATTTCAAAAATTTATAACACTTATATGTTTAAATGTACCTAATTCAAAAAAAAAAACTAAAAAGTTGTAAATAAAAAAGGTTAATTAAAAAAATCTAAAAACCCGACTGCTTACAAAGCAAACTAAAAAGACGTAAACAAGAAGAAAATCATGCTGTGCAGTCGGAGGATACATCCGGTTTTGGTCCGCCAGCTCGGGAATATGTATCCTCCGACTGCATAGCATGATTTTCTTCTTGTTTACGTCTTTTTAGTTTGCTTTTTAAGCAGTCGGGTTTTTTGATTTTTTTAATTAACTTTTACTAACCCTTGAATTGCAACTGGTAACACTCGATGTATGGGTGTTTAACACAAATCATTCAAAATAAAATTCTTTATTTAAAACAAACGGATCTTTGTGTCCCTGAATTTGGCTCTGAGAACTATTGTACAAGAAACAGTTTGTCATCGAGTATACTGCATACAGTAAGCGAGATAGCACGATGCGACAAACGTAAGCGAGTGAAAGAGGCAGTTATACAATGCTATCTTCTACTTCAATATTGACACAAAAATAGCAACTGCGCAGGGTCTTGCAGCCAACTTCAGAGACACAAAGATCCACTGTGTACTATATATGAAATGTAATATCGCTTGTCAATACATCCAATGATCCCAAACACGGTGATGCTATCTTTCCTATTGCCACCTTTCGGCTCCATCATGAGGCCAGCTCCATAGTACTAGTACATATAGTAGAAGTAGTACATATAATAATACAATATTTGCAATATTACATAAGTACCCCAATATTCCGCTTAATCGGATGCCAGTAAGTGCTTGAAAAATCGATAAAAAATACCATTCTCATCAATAACCTATAAAAAATAAAGGCATCGTGGTAACTAAAAAAAAACAAAAGCTTGTTTACATAGAGGTCACGTGATATCATAACAATAATTGTTACATTTTTACATCCTCTCAGTGAAAGTAATTCAGATGTAAAAGTTTACGTAAGAGAACATTAAAATTGGTTTTATTAACCGTACATTACCAGTAATGAGAACGATTTTAAGTTGTTATGATTATGCATTTATTGATTTCTTTTATGAAAACAACTTGTATATATTAAAAAAAAAACCATATTCACAGTTTAATAAATTTATTCGTTAAATATTATTATTTTAAAAACAAGCTTTTTTCGTATTCTTCTCAGCATACCTTATCATTTCAAATCAATCAAATCAAATCAAATGTTTTTTATTCCACATAGGCCTACATGGGCACTTATAAAACGTCGACAAAAGGTGCATGGTTCGGGTTAGTAGTTTCCTATGGAGAAGAACCGGCAAGAAACTCCACGGTTACTCTTTAAAAAAAATTGGTTTGTTTTTACAATATTTCCACGTTACAGTATTAGTGCTTAGATATGGGGGGACAACGTAGGCCCGAAAATAAGTCGTAAGAAACTAAAAAAAAAATTGTATAAACGAGAGAGTTAACAAATGTTAACAAGCGTCTAGAAATCTAGAAGGCCTACAATGTTCACACATTCACAAAACAATCAGTAAAAGAACTATACAAAGGAAAAAATAAATAAAAATATATAACAAGACTAAATTTAACATGTGGCACAAATGTTGTTATCAGTGTTGTAACTATTCATAGCAAAGGGCTATAAAGATTATTGAAATCATTGTAAAAAGTCTAATTAAAAGAAAGAAAAAAAAGTAAAAATGAGATTGAGAATAGTTAGAGACATCCACATATTTGTGCCGTTTATGAGTTGCCCATCACTGTTTGTCTAAAGCAGTGATGGGCAAAGTACGGCCCGCGAAAGCATCGCCAACGGTCCTACGTGAATATTATATGGCCCGCGATAATTATATTTTGACGGTACATAAGTATAAAGTAGATTCTACTTAGTAGAATAATAGACGCATAGGTAAAGGTAGCGCAGCATACAATGGTAAGCCAGTATGTCTTATATCTAATGAAGAAGCAGTGGCGGTATTTAAAGATTTTAACCTCGCTCACTATTTTAACACCAAGCAATGCTAAAACCAAATATGCTTTGATGAATGACGCAGAAAAAATGGTGGTCAAAGAAATATGTTTAAAAAGCAAATTCTGGCCCTCCTCTGAAATTTCTTAAACTTTCTGGCCTCCCATTAAGAAAGTTTGCCCACCACTGGTCTAAAGCCTCTAATCAATAGGGAATCCCCCTATTGGCATAACATTTTAATAAGGGTTTCGCATAACTTTTATTCGCATAATAATACTGTGGCATAATGCAAAGCTTACCATAACTGTCATTTGATCTAATTTGTCTTGGCATAATTTGAAGTTGCATAAATTTTGAAAGCAAAATCTTTTTTGAATCAGTTTTTTTTTTTACCATGCCAAATTAGACCAAATGACAGTTATGCTAACCTTAGGTCTTATGTTCTTAAATTATTTACTATAATTTGGGGATTACTCTATTGCATATATTAAGTATTGTTAAGGTGCGATTTGTTTTTATATGAGCTATATCGTATATATCATTTTGCATTTATAACATTATGCTTTATAAAATTATCATTACTATTATGCCAACAGTATTCATGGCAAAATATTTATGCCCAATAAAATTTCGTTATGCCAATATAAATTATGTCTATATATTTTATGTTTATCATTAGTAAACCTAGTCAATACTATCTTCAAGATCATAGTTAATACCGTATTCTATTGTGTAAATAAAACTAAGAGTAAAATGCCATCGTGTTCGGGTATCTTAATAAGTATTTTCGTAACCCAGGTGAGAGTAACATTTGATTGGCCAAGTTAGCTCTAAGACCACGACTAACTGTTTCCTTATGACTTTTATATCACAAACTTGTAACAAACTTGCTAACAGCCACGCCTTTTGAAATGGACTACGTTTATTAGGTACTAGCTTCTACCAGCGGCTTCGCCCATTTGAAAGTTGGCAACTGTTCCAGGGGAACGTTATGTATATGTACCGAAAGACGTCCACTGCTGAACACAGGCCTCCACCAAGTGTCGCCACTTAGGGCTAGTAACCATCACCACGTCACGACGTCGTTAACGTGGTACAAGGCGGTGTCGCGGCGCGATGTTTCGATGTAACGTGCTAATGCACGGTACGGCAACGACGCCGCGCAAACTAGATTATCGTTCCACCACTAGGGAGGCCTTCCAACGCAAGGTCATCCTGAACGCGGTCGCCACTCCACAACTTTTCGGCCCCATCGACCATCCGTTCTGCGAGCAATGTGCATTGAGCATAATTCTTCGGTTTAAAAAGTATCCTATTTCCTAGCCCAGGACATGGTCTATCCGTATACCAAGTTTCATCCTAAACCGTTCAGCCGTTAAGACGTGAAATGGTAACAAACAGACCGATAGACAGTAAGTTAGAGTTACTTTCGCAATTAGTACAAGTATGGATTGGTACTTTATAGATTTTCCTTCGAGGGAAATACTAGTCGAAAAAGTTGATAAGATAAGTCCTTAGCCGGTTTATCAGCGAAAGTGTTATTAATATTTATTTTTAGAGTGCTGCGAGTCGTGTTTGCTAATGATATTGATTGCTTAAGCAATGTAATTTTCTGACGATTTTACGACGATTTGTTAATCACACTATTCTTAATTTAAATTTTTTGAAAACTATTTTATCTACGCTCACAAGGTAATGTTCCAAATACGAATTCGAAAAATATTGTATAAACACGTACTTTATATTCGTGGATAGGTAAAATTAAAAAAAAAAACCATTATAATTCAACATTTTCCTTCGATTTTCAAACAACTGCATCATAAAATAACTTTTTAATTTTTACAGCACACTTTCACTTTTTAATTTTCTGGCGCGTATGGGCTCATGTCATTGTCAGTTGTCTGTGGATGCGCGCGCTGCGCAATGAGAATCTAAATTGCCCGCCATACCATACCACATATTTTTTCCCTTTCCACTTTTGTTTTATTTCAACTGTATGAGTGAAGATAAAGTAGTGTATGCAATAGCATATAATTAGGTATTAAAACACTCGCGTAATATTATTATCAAATTCGGCTTCGCCTCATGTGATAAACCTACGCTCGTGTTTTAATAACCCCTATTATATGACCATTGCATAAACTACTATTCTACTTTTTAGTTTGGATTTCTATTAAAGCGTGTTTTTTTAGTTTTTGAACTATTATTTGTTTTTCTTTCTTTGATAGCATATCACTTATCTTTACCCTCAGTCCTTGAAATAAACTTTCTTCAAATTACAATGTAAAATTTCAAGTCACTCTCAACTCATGAAAACTTGATAGACATGCAAGATACGAATGAAAAAGTAAAATCCTGAGTTCTGGTCCAAAAATTCCCCATTACATTTAATCGATAAACTCGTCACCTACCATCTGGACATTTGCCTTCCCATGTCCAATTAATATCGATTTCTCTGACAAAATTGTTTGTTTCGAAATTCGAATTGTCGATCGCTTTCTTTCCACATGCGTTCTTTATGGTCAATATTTTATTTTTAACTACATCGTGTAGGTTCTAACAGAGTCGGCGTCGGCGTGCGAGGGTTATGTAAATGTGTGGAATAAAGTTGTATATTATAAAATCGTAAGTGTGTAAAACGTCACGTCAAACGTGACCGGTTTGATGAGACGGATGACACGTTTGTCAGTTGTCACGTAATGTTTTGGTAATAGACTTTTGTTTTGATTAAGTTTTAATGCGTAAAGAGGGGTATGAACGTTGGCCTATTGTAATGTAGAAGATCAAGAGGAAATACGGTCGCAGAGCTCCGACTGAATGACTTTGCCCTAGTTATCTGGCCCCTCACTTTCAATACATCTGCGACAACCACAATAAAAATCTACGATCTTCCAATAACCGTCTCCTTCAATGTCCTACTCACCGCACTGACTTCATTCACCGTTCTTTCTTCGTCCAGTCTATTTCTCTGTGGAATACGCTCCCCCAGGAAATCAGGATGGCAACCACCGACTAACCTTCAAAGTCAAAGTTCGCGAACACATTCGCAAGAAGTTTGCAGCAGTATCGTCACAGCGCTATTTTTTTTTCCAATTATCTATTTCTACTAATTGTTTAGGTATATTCTTATATTTAATTTATTATTGATTATGTAAATTATATTATATTTATGTATTGTATATACATTTAAATCCATTCATAATTGCGATTGCACCTACCACTATTTATCTCTGCATCACCCAAAGGTTGACTGGTAGAAAATGCCTAAGGCATTAAGTCCGCCTCTGTACATTTGTGTGCTTAAAGTATTAAATAAATAAATAAATTTCCTTAGTAAAAAGTCATAATTCGAGGTTTGGCTCTCGCCTATTGCCTCCTCCAATATTGGACCAATTTGTAAGATATTCCATAAACTAAATGAGAAATATATATACAGTGCCCCTATGCTTTCCTTTTTGTTTATACGTTATCTTTAGAAACACTAGAACCCTCAAAAGATTCTCAAAATTGCGCTGTCAACAGAGACCTAGCGTACAAATTTGACAACTATAAATGAAAAAAAGAAAACATAGGGGCACAATATATCTTCGTTTGTTTTATATAATTATTTTTCAGTTTATGGAGTATCTTTTAAATTGGTCCAATATTGGCGGAGGAAATAGGCGAGAGCCAAACCTCGAAATATAACTTTTTACTTACGAAATTCAGTCGGATGACTGCGACCGCATTTCCTCTAAACGATTATTGCATTTTAATATTTGAAGATTTTTACTTGTTTGTGGTGTATGGTTGGTTGAATGAATTGAACGAAAAACGTCGATTAAATTCCTAAAAAACAATTCTCGTATTTAAAAAAAGTTCAAATTCGAGACGCAATGTCATCTCGGCGACAATCAATGTCAAAATCTTGTATACATGCAGGGAATGAGATTTTTGACAGAATGCGATTTCGAAACGAAAATGCGAAAGTTCTTTTAAGATACGGGAATTACTACGATCTTGATTATTATGATGATTATTTATAAATTCAGTTTTTAAACTACATTCTTCATAATATATTAACTCACATATCTACACGACAATCAATGACAAGAAACTTCGTAGGTGTATCGAGAGATCGTCTCGTACGACAAACCAATTTATTTTCTTACTATACCGGAAGATAAAAATTTATGACACGACTTTATTCACTGTCAGTTCTTATTTCTTACGCGTGTCTCGATATTTATTACAAAAAAAGGATTTATTCCGTTCTAATACCAACAACTAATACCACTAGTATTTGTCTCAACTTTTATTTATTTTCTATTCAATTTTAAACTAATACCAAAACAAGTTCAAAGATATAAGGTACAGTCAGTAAAAATGATTTGTATGCAAAAAGATTTTTTTTTTGCGTTTATCTGATTTTTTTTTTAAATTATATGTCTTCCTATTACATACAAATCATTTTTACTGACTGATTTTTTTGACTGACCTTATATCTTCGAACTTGTTTTGGTATTAGTTTAAAATAGAATAGAAAATAAATATGAGTTGAAACAAATACCAGTGGTATTAATTTTGGTATAAGTTTGGTAAAGTCGTATACAATTTACTTAAAACAATTACCAATATTAACCATTGTTCCGTTTCGCAAAATCAAATCAGTTCGATTTTAAGACAGAAGCTGAGGCTACATAAGACAGCGATTAGCGATGCTAGTGCCAACATCTAAATAAAAAACTGTGGCCACGTTTAAACCTACGCGGAAATCCGATGATAACATGGCTATATTACGAAGCGGTGATTTCACACTGAAAATTTTCTAATAAACAAATATTGCTCACAATATATTGGGCATGCATCGGAGTCATGTTCGTCAATGTTATTTAATTTCCATAAATCGTATACTTACACTTACTTAAAGTAGTTACAGTGGATATTTGTGTCTCTGAAGTTGGCTGCAAAACCCCTGCGCAGTTGCTATTATTGTGTCAATGTATATTATTATGGCTGCGACACAGTCTCACTAAAGCGGCCATTTCCGAACACAATTAATATAATTGTAAACATGTTTTTGTTCCAAATAAATAAAATAAATTAATGTTGAAGTAGAAGATAGAATTCTATAACTGCCTCTTTCACTCGCTTACCTTTGTCGCATCGTCCTATCTCGCTTACTCTATGCAGTATACTCGATGACAAACTGTTTTTTGCGCAATGGTTCGCAGAGCCAACTTCAGAGACACGCTGGGACTACTATACAGCAGTCTAATGTAGCCTCAGCCTAAAGGCGTATCTTAGATATCAAGAAACATTTCGCAAGCGGTCGCCTGCGCCGGGAACCGAGTGAACTTTAGCTGGTAAAGTAATAAAGATCGCAGCGACAGGTGAAGGGGTCAAGCCCTGGTGAGCACTCGAGATACGTCGCCTGATAGGTGATGCAAACTGTTTTAGAGATTTGTAAGTGAAAACCGATGGACGATTTGTTATAGTATTGTTTACGAGAAAGTTGTGGGACTTCTTGTTTATTTTGCTTGCTTTTGTGGCGTTAGACTTAAGAGTTACTGCTCGGTATACCGAACCAGACCTGGGGCTCAAAGTGACATCTATCACCGATAAAGATTTGATAACTTGACATTTGTGCATGCCAATCCGATGATTTTTTGGCATATGGTATATCGGATAGAATGCAATTTTATCTAGGACCTCTGAAATATACAGCGTATTTCAGATTGGTGATACAAAATATACAAAATACTGTGAAACTGTCCACCCCCACTTCTACATTAATCATTTTATAAAAGACTTTATGATCGTCTCGTAATTATACAGAAAACTATTCCGAATTGGATAATCAGTTTCAAACAACACAACACAAGAACATAGTATATTCCTTTGCAAATAACCTAAGATCGGAAATGAATTTTTCATTTAATATCCTTATATCGATTCTGGTTAATCTTGTTTTGTAGGATTTATTTAGCCTATCAGGGGAGTAAGAAAACATGTTGGGTCATCTCCGAGTCACATCGCCATTTTGTAGCCGTGGCTCCGACGGGCTATACGATAGGCTATAAAAATAACTTTTATCTCAGTCGAGGCTTAGCTATATATTATTTACATCTGGTCTTTTCAACATGAAAATTAAATAAAGAAATGGGATTTAGAGGAAGTGGTTTTATGGAAGGGTCTTTATAGGCCCCCTTGAACACTTTGCCTCGAATTTACGCACGATATGAGACGATATTTGAAATTTCTATTTTCATAATTCGCGTCCATCTCAACGAGTTCAAATACAAGAAATGCTATCCTAAGAAATGGAGTTATTGCTTAATAAAACACTGAATAAATATAGTCAGTGTTCTTCAACGATGCTTTTGGTGTGGTGTCAAATCAAAATAAGTAAAAACTGACGGAAATGACAAACTCACATTGCGACACAAAATAATTACAGAGAACAGAACATTAATTTGAATCTAACACCCAAGGCATATTCGTAAATGATAGTGTTTGAGCATAAATTATATGCAACACTAGACCCATAGACCATACACTACTTGATAACAGGAAAAGGTGTCAAACTAAAATTAATTTGATTGCTTCAAGATTACCGAGCAATAAGGCCGGGGGACACGAGCAGCAATTCCTGCAAGTTCCACAACAGGTGATAATTGTGGGTAGTTGGACTTTCACCCGTGTGTACACCGTGTAGCCTGGGGCTTATTGCGATTGCCGTCCCCTTCAATTGAAATTGTTCTGCAGTTAGATTTAGTTTGTTTAACTAACTGATCACGATAAACTGGGCTTTGTTAGGTTTAACCGTTGCTTGTGTTCTGTGATTTGTATTTAGATTAATTGGTTGCAGTAATGTTTAATTTGATTTGTTGCAAAATATAAAATGATTGTCAGACTAATGGCTTGTTAGATAAAGATTGAAGATATCGTTTCAAATCTGTACATCCAAAACTCTTTGATATGAGAAATAACCATACCAACTAAACTATAAATATATCATAACTAAATAGACCATCAGAGTTTCCGGTGGTAGCGTGTTAGACGCCCGTAAAGGCCGTAACATTTCCAAAATACGTTGTCCGATGTTAACTATATCAGAACAGCTACATTCAGGCTAAAGACAGCGTCTTATAAATTAACGCACAGAAATAAACAAATAAACAACGCAAAAAGATTTAAAAAACGGTTCCACTTGAAAGAGGGGCGGACATAAGCTGTCGATAATGTTGATGAACATGAAGCTAACATTAAAGATAAAGATCAAAAGTCTGTCATTAACCAAGCACTATATCACAGGTTGTAAAAGGTTAGCTCCATATATAACGAAATCACTTATAAGTTAGCGTCTATTGTTCTTGTAGAGTTATTAGAATTATCGCGTAATGATACATTTGCATTTTTAGTACTTAAATGTATCTTCCGTATGATTATTATTGACACCAGGAAATCAATTGGTCTGATCTATCTTGACCAAGCATTGGAGCTGAAGTGGCAAATCATAATTGTTTAGTTGAGCATGTAGAAATCCACTGCAGTAAGGTTTGTACAGTAGCCTGACCTTGCTAAAATTGTCACGCTTCGACTTAGAAAAAAATAAATTATGGACGTTTGTGGTTTTCAGTGCATAAAAATTTGCTACTCATCATCGTTTTTCTAACTTTACAAAATATCTACGTGCTTTTAAGCCTGACCTGATGATTTTCCTATAAGATTGAATACTGCCTATGGATTCCGTATAACATCATCACCTGTCTCAGTTTTACTCTTTCGTTCCAGTTCTACTACTTCTCATTTCTTGCGATTCATGATCAATAGTTCAATATCGATGCCAAAAAAATTTAAATTATTCTTAAACCGTTACCGTTCAAAGCCGTGACCTCCTGCATGTTTGAACTTTGCTATTCAGTTCGACATAAATTCACTTGCTTACGAATTACAAGATCGGCCGTCTAGATCTTCAAGATTATCTGTATTTATTTGCCTGTCATTTGTTTTCGCAAAGTTACCTATATATTTATACGTTCTTCATTTGTTTTCACAATGATACCAATGTTACATTCTTCCTTATCCATATTTATTCGTTCTTCTTTTGTTTTTGCTTTCAAAAGTATAATATTCATTCTTATTACTTTTGCTGTATTGTTACGCAATGCAAAAGGGTTGATTCTAAATATAGCAGCAGGTGCGTGTACGATATTGTGATTTTGTACGGCTTCAGTACGGTCGAGTGGTAATTACTGGACATGCAAGTGGTATTGAATAAGAATAATTGTATATGAGTCACTGGAACACTAGATATTATGAGGTTATTAGAAAAGAGTTTGACAACGAGTGAACCTTATTGGTATTTCTTTTGTAGGATTATCTAGACTTTTCACAGGTGATAGGTGTGAGCATTAGTTTATTTTGTCTGTCTCTAGCTAGACCATCGTAGATGAAATCAAGCATTTTGATAATTATATGGTCATCACATCAATCATGTAATTTATCTAAGAACTCGTCAACGTTTGCGTCAATCATAGGATTTTGAGAGAGAGTAAAATAGTAAAAAAAACCGGCTAATGCATGTCCTCCTCCATTTTGAAGTCGGTTAATACACGAGTAAGTAGTCAAAGATCTGTAGAGGATGCAAAAATAATAAAAAACCAATTATAAAAATGTAAGAGGAAATTAAAAGTAGTTACTTTTAGAGTCGAAAACAGATCGTGTTATACTTTCGAAAATTTTAGCATTCGTTACACATTTTAGTGTTTGCTTCCGTTTCTCACTGAATATTTAAATGGTGTGAGAGTAACATACGGCTTTGAAATGAGAGCGATTTTAATAAATTAATTATAAAAATAATTAGGCGAATGAAAATTTGTATGACAGGTTTTGATAATGGCGGTATTTGTCATTATTGGCTGTCGTAATTAAAACATCGTTTCTTATGTTCTTGAATGTGAGGAACAAGTTCGCATGTCATTGGATCATATTAAGGCCATAAAATAATAATTAGACGACTTTGAGTTGATATTTAATGATGTTTGATGGCAGTTGTCCTTGACTGTCATAATTAAAATCAGTTGCTAAGTCCTTGAGAAACAAGTTCGCATGAAATTTGTAAATAATAAGGTCATATATATACATATAGAAATATGGACGTAAGTCGTAAGGAATGGACATTTTGTTGCAGAGTTTGGATATAAACGTAAAAATATGAATGAATTTCATGCATTTATATTGAAATATGTTTTACTACTAGATTTGGTTGGCAATTCTCTCGTTCTTTTAGTAACGTCGTATTGATGTACAGAAATATAAATCTGCATATGATTATTTTTCTTTAAATCTCTTTTAACTACGAGGATGTTCAAATCACCTAGTAAAACAGATAAGCATACTAATAAAAAAATCCAAAGAATTTTAATTAGCTCATCTAGAATCGATTAATCAAATACCATAGAATATAATTAATCATCATTTACATTTCTGTTTAAATGAGAAAGATGGCATACTTTTATTATGATGAAGAGGATGTGAAACCTTGAGAAGGCAGGATGCTTTGATAAGAGGAAGATGAATGATATACAAGTATACAGAGACACGCGATCCTCAGCCTCATTAGAGTGTAACGATGACTGATAAGAAGATGCAATCAAACTGCATTCAACGGCAAATGATATTGAGCACAAGATGAGGCTTGAACCATATCTTTCAGTAACCACTGCTGATTCTATCTGACTGGTGAGGGCCCCGTTAGTTCCGCTGGATGGTCGAAGTGGCGAAGATTTGGGTCCAGCTGCCTGAACGTCTTTCGTCTGAATTGTCGATAATATAATAGCAAATATGTAAAGCAACAGAAAAGCTTGTTAATAGTCTTTCTCGAATGGAATGAAATTCCATCGGAGCAGTTTTTAACAGACTTCCCTTAAAAGGAGGAGGTTCTATGTTCGTCTTTATTTATGTTATTATGTTTTTTTTTTATGTTCCCCGATATCTCCTTCAATTGTGGACCGATTTTGAAAGTTCTTTTTTTGTTTGAAAATGTATGTTCCAAAATTGGTCTCATTTTAATTTGGTGAAGATCTGTTGAAGAACTTCGAAGATATACAACAGAACTCTTCAATAAATAACGGCAAATATCTCGGGATTGCTGCAATCGCATGTCTGTTTATTGTTTATACCATTTAATAACATAACATCACGCCAGTACGCTCTTAAGGGTTACACAGATCTCTCATTTTATTGGTTATGTTCAAGTTTCATGATATTCGGGCAATCTATTCTGGCGTTACCAAACAACTTGCCTATTTGGTAGGTAAAACTAAAAAGTGAAATATAAAAATCTTTTTTGCAAAAAAATACTATCGACTTCCAAATAAAAAACTACAAAGTGAAAAATAACTTTATTTCTGGAAGTCGGTGTCTATAATGCAAAAAAATGGTACCTAAGAAAGACACCGACTTCCAATAATAAAGTTATTTTTCACTTTGTAGTTTTTTATTTGGAAGTCGGTAGTATTTTTTTGAAAACATGTTTTTTTTTTCTTCTCTTACCACCAATGGTCCAGTATTTTGAGAATAATAGAATACTATTATTGGCGGATTTTACCTTCAATTCGTTTCCTTTTTTTTCAAAGAGCTGAGTTCTTGTAATTAGCTAGCCTATCTCAGTGACTATTCTCTTCACACCTAACCTAAATTATATTAAACTACTTCAAAACAGAAATCACGCTATATATAATTTCTCACGATACGTTTACTGGTTACACTTGCTTGCATTTCAATCATCGCGTGATGAGAAGTGATCTCAACGATTGATTGGTCGATAGCTTCATTAAGTTTTGCAATCGATTTATTTATAGAATCTAGAACAGTTTTGTTGTTTGATGGCTTCAGGAAACTAGCTTATAACCTTATTTCTTTATATTGCTACTCTACCTGGTCATTGGCCATCCGCTACTAATTCTTGCCGGATATGTTGACTCATCATGGGAACGGGCAATGTTGCGATTCTTGAGAGAGGCCTATGTTCTGTAATGGAAGTATTTCGGCTGAATGACGGTGATGATGTTTATCTTGACCATAGATCGATCCACGTCGCACGTGTCACACCATTTGCACAATAGATATTCAATTATTGTTCCGGATCAATCGAGGGATTCTACGGAATCTCCATGAACCTGTACAACTGTGCTATCAACTGCAGTTTTATCTTCACTGTTATTTGTGAAAACCACTTATTTTATAGCATCTGTTAACCGTTATTTACCGCCATCTACAAAGCATCATTCATTTTATTCAACTTAGCTTTTAAAACTAATACCTATGTGTCTATAACATTAAAATAAAATAATTTTATTTTATTAGGTTTTGACATATTGTTTATAATTAATTGTATATTATTTGTTACAAGTGTTTTTATGTGTTGTTTGTAAGTTCCTGAATATACGATTGTATTATTATTTAATATTAACTACTTTTGTATTTTTTTCACTACTCATAAATTCACAGTAAAAATATACAGAACGTTGATATGAAACTAATTAATACTGTTGCTAATTAGTAAGATTGCGGATGCATGACCTTGCCAAGAAATCATACTCTCAATCTTGCAGACGGAAAGATGCAATTTGATGTAGATGCAGTAGCAGCTGCCGGAACTGCTAATAGGTTATTAAAACCGGTAATAAATGAATTGCAGAAGATTATGAAAGGTAATTAATTATAACTAGGTTATAAATAAAAATTGTACAAGATTTCAATAGGTATGGCCAATATTTTAGGTTCTCTTCAAGGACCTCTTCCTCGAATCAATCGCCAAGACAACGGAAAAAATCCCAGCGATTAGTTTCAATTAAAAATAAGATGGAACTGTCAATTTCATTGATTCAAGTGGAGGAAATGACTTAGATTATATAGGGGTAAGTATATATAGCAGTAGCAAATTCAGATCAACAGTCGAAAAATAACAACTTACTTTTTGTTGTAACTTAATAATATTGTGTAGATCATGTTTTTTCCTGAAAGCCAAACAGGCTGTATGATACCGGTCTCTCACTTGTTGAATTTCTGACGTCATAAACCATGTATTGAGGAAAATACTCCCCAATGATTCAGAAAGGGGCTACAATATTCATGATAAAGGCCTATTGTGATATTAAATATTTTCCCCCTATATTCGAAGTCATGTCCTCCATTAGGACTCCGCCTCCTATCATCAAAATGTCAGTTATAGGCTTATTCTAGCCATTTTAAACCCTGACGGAAAAAGGGATATTATAGGTTTGACGTGTGTTGCTATAAGTTTGAGCGCCTAAACGGATGAACCGATTTTGATTTAGTTTGTTTGTTTGAAAGGTGACTTCGTCGACAGTGTTCTTAGCTATGTTTGAATAAAATCGGTTTAGCTGTTCAAAAGTTATTCGCATTTTACTCTTTGAATCTGGATTTTTTCGCAAGATATCGTGTCATTATTACGTGTTTCGATAGATTGTCGATTGAAGCGTGTCTGCTACTAGGTATAAGTAGTTTAAAAACCGGCCAAGTGCGAGTCGGACTCGCACACGAAGGGTTCCGTACCATTATCGCAAAACACTACAAAAAAATCACGTTTGTTGTATGGGAGCCCAACTTAATTTATTTTATTTTAATTTAATAATTATTATTTTTTGAAGAGAATATACAACTAAATATTCTGTGAATATTTCAAGTGTCTACCTGTTGCCGTTATTAATATCGAGCAAAAAACGGCAAAAATATCACGTTTGTTGTATGGGAGCCCCCCTTAAATATTAATTTTATACTGTTTTTAGTATTTGTTGTTATAGCGGCAACAGAAATACATCATCTGTGAAAATTTCAACTGTCTAACTATCACGGTTCATGAGATACAGCCTGGTGACAGACAGACAGACAGACAGACAGACGGACAGCGAAGTCTCAGTAATAGGGTCCCGTTTTAACCCTTTGGGTACGGAAGCCTAAAAAGCATGAAATAAAAATTTAAATCGGGGTTTTTTATAATTGTAATTTTATAAAGAAAGAAAGAAATAATATTTATTTGTGACCCGCACAGGAGACACGAGAAATAAGCATAAAAATTAAACAATAACAAAAATAAAAAACCCCGTGCGAGACCAAAAAGGCTCCTATCTCAGTATGTGCAGCGATATCCTAAAAAGGAAATAACGCTGCGCTGATATTCTGATAGGGCCCACAGTTGATGCCACGGACACACTTACGGAAACGGAAAATACTTAAATAATAAAAAATAAAATAGTATATATAAATAACAAAAGAAATATAATAAACACAGAAGGTGATTCAAAATGTGTGTACGTATATAAAAAAAACATATTAAATGTAGGTAGACCTATGTAGATCATTTGTCGAAACCATAGACAAATGGTCGATCTTGTATAGATTGACTTTAATCGAGTGGAGATCCTTCAAAGTGACTTGGAATATGGGCCTGAGCTTACATTTGATTATGTGCAGGTTAATGTTTTTAATTTACACATAGAATCCTCGATATTAACTAAACATATTCAGAATGTTATGTAAGCAATTACTCTTACATTGTACAACATGCTACTAACTACTGGATTCCCATACACACGTGCCTTTTAAACGATGACTAACACTTTAAACATGTTCTTACATATAATATTAAACTTCACAGTAAAACCTTTATTCAGAATAATCAGTTATTCATACAATAAAGTGTTTATTCGCAAAAGCTTTGACCCTGAAAAAGCACATGCTTGCATTGGACTCAGTTTGCAAGAAAGTAACAGTATTATTGCAACATCTGTTCTCTGACGTCATTATGTAAGTGTATCAAGAAAGGTAATTGCAGAAGTGACACTCAAATCAGGATTAAAGAGTCTCTCGGATAAGTTTTCGTACGCAAAGGAAAGATGGATGAATTGTGTGAGTAATGAAAATAAAGTAGAGTGTATAATAGCGTAACGGTTGACGGGATAATGGAAGAAAAAACCATGTTGCGCCAAGTAACATAGGACAATAGGAAGATAATGAAGATTTAGTAGGAGAGAGCCGGTCATACATAAAGAATCTCGTAAAACTCGCTAGTAGGTCCGAGGATGATTAAGAAGAAAGGGAAGACAGGGAAGAAGTTTCAACCATTTCTTCCTCCATGACTAATCGGGATCCGTGTACCTAAATGCCAAACACCAGTTAGTTACTTGAAATGGACCTTTAGAAGAATCGAAAGTGCGTAGACTTCTTGCGTGGGCTTTCTGTACCACTTTTATTTTGTGACACAACAGCGTGACAGACGAACCATTCGGGCGCTGGTCGGCCTTAGTAATGAGAATTGCAATTAAATTAATATTAAGTTGGTACAAGTTGTAGCAACGGTTTTCGAAGATTAACCAGTCAAGTTCCGATTAATAGACCGAAGACTAATTTCACCACAACATTGGCTTTCTTGTCAATACCCAGATAGAGAAAATAATACAATGAGAAAATCAGAAAATGAAAATAATTACGTACCACCCATCGCCGTGTTAACTGACTTTTTAAAACCTTCAGCAATTATGCTAATATCATGGAAATAAAATTGATTCGCGTGCCGTTCAGTGAACAAGAAAACCTTGCATGTACGTGTATCATGTACCTACACTCAGTAAGGTACAGTAATCGCTGTAATGCTTTTAAATCCATTCGTTCCACGGAAGTGTGAGTCAGCAAGCCTTGTCGTTTCCACGTGGTCTTCAGAATCACTCGAAATATAATCTATAAAATACTGACTAAGACTCAAGCCGAAAATGGCGCGGCACTTATCAAGACCAAATTCAAAATAAGAATAAAACACGATCTTTTCAAAATAGTACTTATAATTGATAAAATACTCTTTTGATGTGCAAAGGCTAACACCGGCCAAAAATGGCGCGGTAATTCCAAAACAAAATTCAAAATAGAAAATACCAATTTTTTTTTTTTTCGGATGCCTTTAAGTGAGAAATGTCGTAGATATGGTCAATCTCTATTGACATTTTCCTTTATGGGTACCAAGGAGTTAAGAACTGGTTGGGATTCATTTGAAGTGGCCAAACGTGTTTCGTGCGCAAACATTTTAGCGGAACGAAGACAAAGGAGAATTTTTGTTTGGGTTGGTCGCATCCGGAAACGACAGTTGTACAATTGATTGCCTGATGCAGTCAATAATACAGACAGTTGAAAACAGGAATGGTTGGTTTGAACTCCCACGTGAGTGAATCATTTCGGCTTTTAACTTCTTTCAAAGCTAACCATACAACGTAGCTGTATTATTGACACCAAAAGTTTAGTTCAACTTTAATAGTAGTTTATGCAACGGTCATTTAATAGAGGTCATTAAAACCCGAGTGTATCACACGAGTGCTTTAATACCTAATTATATGCCGTTGCATACACTATCTTATCTTCACTCATACAGTTGAAATAAAACAAAAGTGGAAACGGAAAATAATATGTGGTATGGCGGGCAATTTTGATTCTTATTTCGATTCGCACATCCATAGACAATGACACTATCTTTCTACATTAAGTCAATGAGCCCATATGCGCCAATAAATTAAAAAGTAAAAGTGTGCTATAAAAATTAAAAAGTTATTTTATGATGCAGTTGAAAATCGAAGGAAAATGTTGCACAGTAATGGTTATTTTTAAAAATTTTCCTATCCAGGAAAAAAAAGTACGTGTTTTATACAATTTTTTTTTCGATTTTCTAATAAGTTCAGAAGAAAAATCTGCCATTATTCTTTACGAACTGTGTCGCAATGAATATGGATTTTCTCTAGCTTACGGAAATTTTAGAAAAAGAAAGCAATCACGTTCAAACGATAATGAAGAAAATGAGCATATTAAACTTGATTGACTAAACTAACTTGTACTCAAACCACGGTCAAACGGATATTGATACTAAAACACGAAGAAATCTAAACATAATTTATATCCAGTTATTAGTATCTGTAGGCAATCGCCCACACGGTCTTATTTTATCTTCAGATTTAGAGCAAACATTCGTTTGTTAGACAAACAATTGTCAAACAGTTGGCCATAGACAGATAGCATCAGCTTCCAGGTACAATTATTACATTAATTACATATTATATTGTTGTAACTAATGATAAATGGTTGGTATTATGTATGTCCATTTGGAAAGTACCGGAAGCCACGTATGGCCTGGAGGAAGACAGAGACAATCATCGTATTTTATTTATGTGCTAGTGTTGTCCATCATTTTTAATGTTATTGGTTTTCATAGCGTTGTCTATGCTTTGTTTAACGTCATTAAGCTTTGTCTTTAACCTAACAATTACTTGTTTTATTCTATTAGGATTTATTTTTATTATGTCTAATTAATGTTATATTATCTTTTGTTTCAGGTAATTTGGATTGCCGGCTATTAGACACCATTACCAATGGTCGTTCTTGTAAGTTGTTTGTTACCTATCTCGAACAAAACAGGATATGAACACGATAAAATGGTTTAAGTTATAAAATTTCAAAGTTTCTTTCCTATCTCGTACAGATGACAATAATTATTTTTAATTTTAGGACTTAGGAAAGTGACTTTCATTAATTTGTTGATATACAGTTATTTTCTTTATAAGTGAGTAATAATAACAAAGCCATGCCTTCAATAATACCAAAACAAAAAGCACGCAACTAAGACATATTCTCGCGACACACAAACGCGACCTTCGGAATCCAGCGCGGATGAGGTAACCGAGATGCAACCAACTTGTTAGGTAATCGATATAATCGAGAAATAGCGAGCTAGACTCATTCGAGTATCTAATCGAGTTCTATTAGCAACACGTTTCTTCATTTAAAAATCGAACGTGCTCTAAATATTGAGGCGTTGATTGGATAAGATACGCTGTTACTGTTAGGCTAAATTGAGACGAAGCAATTATGAATTTCGAACTCTTGTTTTTTTTTCTGCTTTAACTAACTGTCATTTCGCAACTCAACGTTTTGATTTCTTTACAATTTGTTTGTTATGATGGGTATTTCCACAATTAACAGGTCGCCAGTTGTCACTCGGAACGACACGGAAAGATTATAAAGTATCGAATTTTGATCCGTGTTATTGTAGAAGAAAATTATTGTGTTCACGTTTCACAATTTGTAGAAAGTTTATTTTATAAAAGTACGTTGTTTTTGCAATAATACTGTGGCAGGTATTTTGTTGACTTCAAAATGATGATGACTAAATCAAGTTGCACGAATTTCGATATAAAAAGACATTAGCTTCGTTAATAACGTGTTTAGTAACTAGATATAACTTTGTTCTGTCTAAAGACCTTGCGAGTCTCGTTTACAGGATACAAAAAACGCATTAGAGTCTATTATAATCATCTTTTCGTAGTAATAATGTGTAGTTAGTGCTCTAGAGTCTAAATATTAGTCTATTTCCTTTCCATTTATACTTCCTAATTTAATATCTAACATCACAAACCACACTGGTTTGTGCTTGCGGCTTTGTTTGCTCGAAAAACTACCCAAATGAATCACACTCCTGGGTTAAAAAGTACCCTCCACGGTCCAATTTCCTCCTTCTCCAAGCCTTTATCTACATATCTCTTAAGTATATCAATATACATCTAAATTGGTTCAGCGGTTTAGGCATGAAGCACTTTTTTCATAATACTAAACTAAGCTGCACAGTTAATACCTTTGCGTGTTATCTTCCAAATAGTGTAGTGACTAACACATTGATGCTACACAGCCTGGTAACCCAATTCGTGATACAAACTTTTTGCACAACTGGCAACACAACATCTTTATTATTCTTTTATCCGGTTTCTTATAACGATATCAACGGATATAAAGTCATTATATTAGTGCATTGTGCTTGAAATGTGCATTACTTTCTCAGCATTCATGCTATACCGTGACACATAGCAAAATTTTCGCACCACGGCGTTTCACGGAACCGTGTGATAACTAACCTGCATTACTATGTGAAATTAGATCAAGAGCAATGTGGAGCGATACTTAATTACATCGTTGTCATTGGACACAATCGCTTCCTGTATTAACATCTTTATTTTATGGTTATTTTCTCTTGGGTGTGAATTAGCATGCTTTTGTTTGAAGGGAAAAAGCGTAGGTAATTGTAGAGGAAACAATAAGCACTATTTGCGATGACATTTAGTGCTGTATATTTTGCTATGGGTTGTAATAAAAGAGTTTAAGATAAAAACTGTTTGCATTGATGCAGTCACGCGAATGACACATTCCCCTCCCTAAATCATAATTTGAAATTCGAACACGCATTGCAAAATTCGTGGGAAAACAAAAATGGCGGCGCGTTCGAATTGACACATGACACAACATATAAAAGTTACGTTATTTCAAGTACTTATTAGCATTCTGCTTAGTTCGGTAACGGCACTCAGGCACTGTTCAATAAGTAGGCAGAGAACGTATGTAGCATGTTATGGACATTGTTACGGTGGTTTCAAAACGGTCATCGATTGTACGAACGTAGACGTTATTTGAGAAAACGGTGCATCGTATTCACGGTCCGCTTCACTTACAATAACCATACGTTTTGTTGATGCTTTAACACAATGCTTTGTTTCGATATAAGACTGGATTTGTAGCAATAATTTCTATTCCAATTCGTAATACCCAACGTCAGTAATCTCGTCTATGATCTTCTCTGTGCAGAGCCTGAGTTTTAATTTTTACCTCTTGAAAAGAAAATGAGATTTTGATTTCTCAGTTTTCAGACTAGCATTGAAATATCTGAATTCTGTCTTCTTCACAACATTCAGTGTGTTCTTCAAGAAACACACCTTTGTAACAAAAGGCTTTGCAAACACATGTTTGGTTCGATATTGAACTTAGCATGTAGGTGTTCAACGTATAACTAGGATAGGTGACGTCATTCCGGAAACCTAGATTCCTCGGCCAATTTATGTAGTAGGAGCGCCCGTTACAATAGATTGAACTTAAAAGCGTTGTAAAGCGGTTTTGAAGAACAATGACTAATACTCATACATCTATGCTGAAATAACTTTAAGCTTATCAGTCAGGAATGGTAAGAAAGAAAATAGAGTCTGCGATACCGTGATAATTGACAGGTAGAAAAAACGTGTTTAGCTGACCCCAAATAATATGTATCAAGATTATGATTTTCGAAGGGGTAAAAGACTTTATCTACTCTCATATCGTAATATTCGAATTATAAACTTCAAAACGAGTTTATATTGACATACTTTATAAACACAATACCTCTTCGTCATAGTTATTATTTAAATTTCTGTTTTATTTAGAATATGATATTTATTATAATATTTATTAGTCTATTGTTTTAGAAATTATTTATGTATTTTATTAGTTAGATAGTTTATTAATATCCGAAATTTAATTATTGTTCATTTTTATTTATTTTTTGTACTCCTACCACTATTGTGTCCTTTTTAACCCAAAGGTTGACTGGTAGAGAATGCCTTGCTGCATTAAGTCCGCCTATGTATGACCATTGTACATGAAGTTTAAATAAATAAATAAATACCGAAATTTAAAAATAGAATCTTATTATAACACTTTTTCTCTAACAAAATAATGCTATAATACAATTTTTTTTCTATTACGATACAGGACAAATCCAAGAAGTTAATCACAAGGAGTTTTCATCAATTATTTTTTGTAATGCCATTTTTATAGTACCTATTTAAAAAGATTTGATTCCAATTTTTACTTGTCTATGACAATGCCCGCTTCAGGCTTAGCACGCACTGCGATATTTATTCGCGCGAATTTTGTCTCTTTCTAGATGTTCATAGAGCTCAAAATATTCGCGCGAATTAAATTCGCGCCGCGGTGCGGTGGATTCTGTGGCAAAACACGGATTTCTTGCGGTATTATTTCTGCACGATGTTTTACCGCAATGCGTGCAACTTCATACAATTCCATAGGTCGCAGAATAGGCGAAAAAAATTCGCACGAATAAAAATCGCAGTGCGTGCTAAACCTTAGCGCATGCGCAATGCGGTGATGTGCTGGGTTTTGGCGCCATTCATATTTTGCAGGTTTAGTTGTATTGAATTTCATGATTTTTTTGAATTCTTGCTTAAAAATGTCTGATATCAGTGAATGTGAAGAATATTTGACTTCGCCCGATATTTTAGATGCGGCGAAGGAAATTACTCATCATTTTTTACCAGCAAAGTCGAGAACATTATATGATAAATGCTATCACGACTTTATGGCATGGAAAATGCAAGAAAGGTATTTAGTAGGTTCAATCCCAATGGATGAGTGTAGATAAAGTAGTGTATGAAACTGCACATAACTAGGTATTAAAACATTCGTGTGAATACTATTAAAAACCTCGCCTACGGCTCGGTTTTTTAAACACACACTCATGTTTTAATACCCCTTATTATGCAACAGTTTCATAAACTACTATTCTGTAGTTGTTGTTAGTTCCTGAAGTTACGCCAGATTTAGATTGATATATTAGGGCCATTTTCTTCTCTATAGTCGTGACAATTTAAGAAGTAGGATTTGACAGCTATAAATATAAATACTTAATAATAAATAAATACGATTCTCGTTGTAATGTGTATGGGTAACACAGTAATTAATTAGGATCATGAATTTGATTTTTCAATTTCTTACGTGCAAAGTTGTCGCGGCATATAAAAATGAGAAACCTCATCGGACTTCTTTGATTGTTACGATTATAATCAAGCATGCTAGGACAGTGCGTTGTAGCTTTTGTTTCGCTCTTATATCCATATTTTTAACCAGCTTAGCGTTCATCATAGTCGTCGTACCCCGTCCCCTACTTTCTTGGGGTCGGCTTTCAGTCAAACCTTCAGTTCAGTTATTTCAGTCAAGACTTACTGCCAGTATTTTGCAAGGAGCGCCTACATATCTATCCAAAATTACCACAAACCCGTGACGTACCTGACTAATGATACCCATTGATACCAGCGTACTGTCTTTGTCCTGTTGAATCGTAACTCTAATATGTATCTACTTGTTTATCTTATTTTTTTTTCATCGACGTGCGGCTTGTACGAGTATCATATCATAGTTACCCGTTTAATGAAAAAGTGTTATATTCTGTGCCCGTATCGCTATCCGCTCTAGAAATCTTTTGACGGCTTCTCTGTTTACCGAGATTGTCAGTATCAGATGTCTTTTGTTTCTCGCGTTTGTCATCACGCCTTGTTGCTGTTTGATGTCGGTCATCTTTTATGCCGTTTTTGTTTTGTTTAGTTACTTAAGAATATAGAAGTAGGTAGCAGAGGTTAGTTAGGTTTATCACTATGTAACAGTTTTGTTTAACATACCGCTTGTAAAGTCTAAAACCATAAAGATAGTTTCAATGGCATTGGTCGATAGTCGTAACACTTCTAGACGAGAAGTGTAATAAATAAAAATCGTAAAATTTTCAAATTCGTCCACTAAAATACCGTATATATGTAATAATTTACCCAGCTTCATTACGTTCTTTTCTTTTAAGAACGTTTCAATCCATCGCAACCTCTTTTGTTGTAATTTGCAGACTGTCAAGATCAAGACCTTGAGCTCTGCAACACTGTTGATGAAATATTTCGACATCGTGCTCAAATTCTTTATGGACTTCGAGACTGTTATTTATTTATTATGTTCTTGTTTGTTTTATGTTGTTGTTCCTTTGGAAATTATTATTTTGTATCATTTGGTACGATAAGCATACAATTCTTGATCGAATTCTGGAATGAGAAACTAGTAAGTAGCCCATCTACCATACTTTACTTTCTTATCATCATGCTAGCTATTTTTCCAATTCGTTTGCCAATCTGACCTGCATTACGATAAGCGCAAACATTCTATTGATATTTTTCCTATTTCTGGAACAAAGTTCTTCTCTATTTAAGAGGGAAATCTTACCTTCTGTGAAAACCAGAATGTTAGATGTACAAGTACATTGAATTTAACATTAAACTAAGGTGTGAAGCGTCATGTTTGATATAAATACCCAACTGCTCTACTTTCTACAAGAATAGATAAAATAGGAAGAGAAACAAAAGAAAATGAAGCTAAAACACCGCTCTTTACCGCAGTGTAAATCGCATAAGGCGCCGAACTAGGCAGTACCCGTAATATCTTAGCCTCATAATGTTGTCATCAGCCGGCCGTTGCGAAACCGCGGTCAGTGGTGATTCATACTATTATGAATGGGAAGCCACAGTAAATCCATTCCTAACAAGGCTAGGTTAGTATCTAGCATGTAATAGTAGTTATTATTAAGATCTAAATGGTTCGGACTTCAACGCATTCTTTGAAGTTAAAAGATACACCTGAAAGCATTTGTAACTTCTAATAATTTGCGAATGTTGAGCACCATTTCGATACTTGAATCTTGGTTTTTGATGCTTCTTTCTTGATCTTTAGTAAAGAAATACCTAAAGAATCTTGTACCCAATTGATATTTTCTAAATGAATATTGGTTTTAAATACGCCAGTTTATTTCTGTCCGAAGTTTAAAGCCAAAGATCAATCCAATGCACCATAGGAGAAAGACATTGTCGGAGAGACACTATAGCGTCTTTTCCTTTGGGTTTCATTTCATCTTGTGAATCTTCTGTTGCTATCATTTTTGTGAGGTCCAGTTTCGTACCTACTACCTACCACATCGCGTTTTCTCTGTTAGTCAAATGTTTGTTTTACCGACCGGGTGGGAATGTAAAATAAAGTGCACTTTATGACATGTACTTGGACTGTTTGCTACGATTCTGTGTGTAATTGTAACAGTTCTTGTGATGTTTCTGTTAGTATGAGACTTGTTTCACATCTCTTTATTTTGAGTGAACTTTTACGTAGTTATGTATGTTAATTTCTTACTTTTCTACGTATTTCGGAACTTGCTGTGATAAAGTTTCGACTTTTGAACATTTGAACCAAAAACTGGTTACATTACTTCGTACTTATGCGTTCGTAAAGTTTTCCACAATTTTCACTTCGTATTCGCTTGCGTCTTTTTCCGAATTGAATAATATTTCGCCTTAGTTATTTAACTGAATCCTTGCAAACGTCTAATTTTGATCGCCTGATATTTCTTTGGTATTGCACTAAGTATTTCAATCATAAGATCTTAGATATATTTATCTATCTAAGATGCCTCAGATGAAGTTTGGTACTTTGGAGATAAGTGATTCATTTTTGCTTTCAAAAATAATAATTGTTCCTACCAGTCATTCTTTGTAATGGTGAATATTTCGCAACCCATCCGAATGGAAAATTCATCAGTTATAACAAGACACTAACTGAATATAAATGTGAATGAATTTCATACGCATGACGAAGCCATTGTTACGTGCTATTATTTAGATAGGCAAAATTTTGGTGGTACTGTGAACATTCCACCTTGGTAGACCAAGATACTTGGTAGGAGTTGCTACCGTTTGGATGCGGTAAATCTGAAACCGGTATATCAGTTTACATTTATCACTTCTCGTCGCCGTCTGCCTCTGTTTGTTTCTCCCCTTACTTCTAAACCACACATATATAATAATTGGTCCCATGCAAAGACTTGGTGGGTTGCTAATATATTTTAAAAGTAGATAAACAGTTAAACACCCTTAATGTGTGTGTGTTGAGTGTTCACAAAAGTTCTGTTGCTTTCAATCACGTCAATGCCTTGGTTGGTATATTTCTTCTTTGATATATGTTGCTTACTGTCAGATATAGCGTGAGCGTCTTATATCGTGGAAACAATATGACAATCATTAATACTAACTTCATTGTCCATTATGACTACTACCTTTGCTTATATCGTATCGTGTGACTCGTGTGGAGTAGCTAAAGCCAAATTAACAAATAAAATCACGTCACAGCAATAAAACAATACACTGTGAATAATCCGACCCATCAATTCTTATGGGAATATCGATATACGAATTACGCCTTCATGGTTAGTTTGATGATCATACGGACTTGCATATATGGCATCCAATTTACCTTGATCTTCCATGGCGGCGCCACTTTCTTTAGAAACAAGCTATGCTCTGTCAAAAGCAGTACTTGAATTTTTATTCTCTTTTCTCCGTGGGTCATGAGTTCAAGATATTATACTGGTCACGGTGATCTTACGTAATGTATCGTTTTCAGTGTAATAACAGTATTGTTTGAATATGACACGAATTTTATGAAGGTACAAAGATGTTGTGTAATTCTTTTGAATTTATTCAAATGACTGTTTAATTACGATGAAGTCTTGTTCGAAGAAAGGAGTGAATGGTGGACCTTGGTGTTACCTTTTTGGTTGGACATCTTTATCGGACATAAAATCTTTCAATGTGAATGGCGTGGCGACTCCTTATACAGATCTGTGTTGCATTGCACTTGATGATTTGATCTTAATATTGTTTGCTTGATCTTATGATGTTACTGAGGACATTGGGAACTTAGGCACTATACAAAGTGATATTTCATCAGCGATCTTCTTAAGGTAAAACGATAAGGGTGACGTAGGTTGTATTACGGAGTCCATAATGTTTGGGATTGACCGTGACGTTCAAGCGGCACTTGTCAATCGTGTGCATTTTGAACATCGTGTTATCGTTATCGCAGACAGAATGTAATTTGTCATTTTGTCTAGGACTTTCCTGGCTTGTTTCTGTCAATAGAATAGAGATTTTGAGTTTGGGAGCTTTTCAGCAAACGCTTTAGTTCTATATCTAGTTTAGAACATCTCACGATTTCAGCATAGCTTTAATCCATACTATAATAATATTATAAATTCGGAAGTAAGAAAGTTACTATACTATAAGGAATATAAGGAGATAGGCTACTTTATGAATAAAAAACTGGCCTAGTGCGAGTCGGACTCGCACACGAAGGGTTCCGTACCATTATCGCAAAACACTGCATAAAAATCACGTTTGTTGTATGGGAGCCCCCCTTAATTTATTTTATTTTAATTTATTAATTATTATTTTTTGAAGTAAATATACAACTAAACATTCTGTGAATATTTCAAGCGTCTACCTGTTGCCGTTATTAATATCGAGCAATAAACAGCAAAAATATCACGTTTGTTGTATGGGAGCCCCCCTTTAATATTTATTTTATACTGTTTTTAGTATTTGTTGTTATAGCGGCAACAGAAATACATCATCTGTGAAAATTTCAACTGTCTAGCTATCACGGTTCATGAGATACAGCCTGGAGACAGACGGACAGACAGACAGACAGACAGACAGACGGATCGCGAAGTCTTAGTAATAGGGTCCCGTTTTTACCCTTTGGGTACGGAACCCTAAAAAAGAAATGTAAGTAGTGTAGGGTTGGGTTGAGTAGGTAAGGTAGAGTATGTAGCGTAGGTAGGTAGTTAGGTAGGGTAGATCGGTAGGTAGGGTAGGTAGGTAGGGCAGGTAGATAGGTTAGGCAGGGTAGAGAGGTAGGTAGGGTAGAGTAGGGTAGGTAGGTAGGGCAGGTAGATAGGTTAGGCAGGGTAGAGAGGTAGGTAGGGTAGAGTAGGGTAGGTAGGTAGCCAGTTGACGGGAGCGAAGCTACGGGGAACAGCTAGTATGCTCTATAATTACTACATCTTTTGAAATGACTGAATCAATAACAATAAAGTCTAGATTTCGCTAGTTTCTTTATTAACGTTTTAGTGCTGTTTCTGTCAGTGTTATCACCTTGTTCCGCGTATTTCGTTAGATTACCATAAAAAAGTGATTGTAAAGCCAACTCCAAAGCGACTTCATTGTTGATTCGACAGCTGTCGTGGCGTGTTTGGCGCTGTCACGCGAATCCTTGCCGAATTGTACGTGACTCTGGGGTTCTAGGAAACTTTTGGGCTATGCTAATGAGGAATTCGTAGACGAAATTCTGTATAAAGCTATAACTTTAAAATATAGAGGTTCAGGGTTCTGTTGATGGATCCTTAACGACTAAGGATTAGCGTAATAACAACGGCAGTAAAATTAAAATGGGTTTTGGTAAAAATAGATATATTTACATACTGTCTTGGCCATAGCTTATGAACTACAGCTTCTGCTAGCAGCTTCGCCCAAGTGATATTCGGAAATGATTCCACGGGCACATATTACTGGGATACAAAGTAGCCTATGTGCTATTACAGACTATAATTTATTTCTGTGCCAAATTTCATTCAGATCCGTTCAGCCGTTTTATTGTGATTGAGTAACACATACACACATCCATACAAACTTGTCCATTTATCATATAAGATTTATCAATGAACTATTTATCAACAGTATGTAAATAGTGTCTGTGGCTGGCCCAAAATTGTATCTTATGACCATATGTGTATATTAATAAATCTCAATAGTGTAATAGTGCTGCATTGTCTGTTACCTATCTTGATTTATTTGATGTGCAAATTTCGATACTTACAACAACTGTCGAAGTTACCTTAACTTGATTAAAACGTGCTTCTTAATTGTTATTAATCTCTTACACCACGCTGTCTCGTGGGAGGATGTTATCACAACATCCTCTAGAGATAAGCCTGTGTTTGTTTTACTACGCATTCTTTCCTACATATCTATGTCATGGACCAAGTGATTAATACGGCATTATTCATAATGCCCGATATGAGTAGGCAATATGCTAAAAACTATTGAAATAATTAATTTGACCGGGCTTTCTGCATAATGCTCATGCATATTGCTCGCTCACTTCAGCTCCCGTCATCCCCTTCGAACCCAACCTATCCGTGTCGGGATACCCTAAGCTGCCGAGCTCGCTTCGCTCGCTCTTGGACTAATTCATTGACCATAACTATAGAATTGCCCTACCATTACGTAGCATTATTCATAATCACCAAACAATGTGATAAATATAAAAGTGTAAATCAGTAGGTATTCATTACACTGCCCGATTTGACTTGACTTGATTCATAATGATTCAGAGTGCACTGATTAATCACTTGGTCCATGACATCTATAATTTAAGCACTGGATTATTTCAGGAGAATATTTGATTTCATAATTTTTATCGTATCATAAACTTCATCATCGTCATCCACGGCTCAATAACGCTTGTTCTGCTTAACATAGACCTCTTTGTTGTGTTGTGCCGGTTCTACCTGCGATGGCAACAATATCGTCTTCGTTTGCTCATCTTGCTGCCAGACTGGATAAACTCAGATGACCTTATATTGCAAATACAGACTTCGGTTGGTTAGTAATCCTATATGCAAACGCAGTTCCATGAACTAATTAAATCATTTATTCAAATGGTGCACATCACATACTATGTCAAATGAATATTTATCAAGCATTTTCCCAGCTCTCTTCACAACAAGATTAGAATGCATACCACGTTTTAAATCTAGAAATAAACCTAAATTGATTAATTCAGTGTGCATGCACGCATGTATAATTCTGTTATTTTCTGTTCTATCCTATCCACGTTCTGTTTAATTATTTCATCCAAGTAGCACACATCTTTGCCTATGTTTTAATTTCTGTTTGTCTTATGTTTTGTATTCTTTTCACGTTTGCCTAGAAGAGCTTGTTCAAATGCCTAAGTTTCCTTTCTTAATTTGTACGTGATTATCTCATTAGTAATCAGGGTACTACTAATGCTTAACTTTAATCCGGGAAAACTGTGTACTTTCAACACCACCAAGCAGCCTAAGTTGACTGGTAGAGAATACCTAAGGCAACAAATCTGCCACATTTATGTTGCAAAAAGTTTATTTAATGAAGAGATAAAGGCATATAGACATTTAGGCATAAATATAAGCATAGAAAATATTCGAAAATATATTACAAGGAATAATAACATATAAAAAATATATATTACAAGGAATAATAACATATAGAAAAATATATATTACGAGCAAAGAGGAGGACTTACAAGTGGTAGGACTTGGGCTCAAACCCAGGCAGGCGCTTTACTTTGTGAAAATTATCTCATCAGCACTGCTCTCAAAAGGGCAAATCATACCAAAAATTCGAACACATGTGACATCCACCAACCCGCACTGGGCCCGCGTGGTGGATTACGGCTCATTCCCTCTCACAGAGAGGAGGCCTGTGTCCCAGCAGTGGGAAAATTAAAAAGCTGATGATGATGACAAGCGATTATTTGCTTTAATTATTTACACCAATACTGGCATCTTTACGAGCGATGTCAAAACTTGACTTTTAAAGAAAAAAAAAGTTTTATTTTCGATTGGTTCAAAAATGTTATTACCGGCAAAGAATACTAACTAAATATAGCCCTATAAACGAAATTGAATTTTTTAAAGGTAGCGTGTTTGCCTGTTGTTGTAAAGCTAATCGTAGTAAAACTGTTTCCATATTTCATAATTTCCTGGTAAGACGGAGGGTGGTTCCACCCTTCGTGTTTGGACAGGGTGTGTTTTGAAGGGCCTTCCATTTCTTTTAGGGTAGAATGAAAAATACTTTCGTTGATAATAGATGTTTTATTACTTCTTTATTATTATGTCTAGTTAACAAGAAATCTATTTTCAATTAGTTTTTTATATTGAAGTTTTGAAGGGTTTGGTTGTGTGTTAAAGGTCCTTGTGTGCAATAGGGATGTTTCCTAGGTAAAAAAAAACCGGCCAAGTGCGAGTCAGACTCGCACACGAAGGGTTCCGTACCATTATCGCAAAACACTGCAAAAAAATCACGTTTGTTGTATGGGAGCCCCCTTAAATATTTATTTTATACTGTAGTATTTGTTGTTATAGCGGCAACACACTGTCTAGCTATCACGGTTTATGAGATACAGCCTGGTGACAGACGGACAGACAGACAGACAGACAGACGGATCGCGAAGTCTTAGTAATAGGGTCCCGTTATTACCCTTTGGGTACGGAACCCTAAAAATATAATTTTATTTAGTCCGCCTGTGAGACTATCAAATAATATTGAACTCGTATTTTTTGCTTTATCAAATAAACAAAAATTGACGCATGAAAGTTCAGGAGTGGAGGCTAGTGACGTCACTTTGTCAGTACACCGTGACGCCAAAAGATATTTCAAAGCACTGTAACGTCCCAATTTTTAGTTTACGTGGCAATAGAAAAATTAATGCCCAATATTTTTAGGTTATCTAATTGACGGACTTAATAGATATTTTATGTCAACTCATCATCATCATCATCAGCCCATAGCAGTCCACTGCTGGACATAGGCCTCTCCAATTGTACGCCATTTCATTCGATTTTCGGCAACTGTCATCCAGCTGCTACCAGCCACCCTGCGAAGGTCGTCACTGCACCTAGCCTGAGGGCGCCCTACCTTACGTTTACCAGTTCGCGGCCTCCACTCAAGAACACGTTTACCCCAACGGTCATCGGTTCTACGACTTATATGGCCGGCCCATTGCCACTTCAGCTTACTTAATCTGTGAGCTATGTCGACAACTTTGCTTCTCTGCCGGATCACCTCATTTCAGATTCGATCCCTTAGAGAGACTCCGAGCATAGCCCTTTCCATAGCTCGCTGAGCTACTTTGAACTGATGATCCAGCCGTATTTTGAGTGTCCACGTCTCGGCACCGTAGGTCATAACAGGTAGGACGCACTGGTTGAAGACTTTAGTCTTCAGGCTTTGCGGGATGCGCGACGAGAAGACTCGACTTTATGTCAACCACTCTATTTGATGTCCAAATTATATGTTTCCTTTTGTAATCTTTGACGATAACTTCGTGTAAAAAATACTCGTGGCATTACTCATTACATAGATACTTCACATACTTAATGACCTCTTCAAACAAACAAAAATTAATTACAGCTTCTTCACATTAAGTTTGTTTAAACACAATTAAAAAGATAGCGGTGTTTGTAAAGCATCCAAGATGCAATTTGAAGTCAAACTTCTTTACGTCAAACAAAACACGCGTCATGCTTATGTCTTATGGTTAAGGTTTAAAATCGCGTGAAGGGTCTGTATCTAATAGTAAATGTATTGTGTGGTCTGTATGTATGCGTGACCCTTCAATTGAATGCTGATAGATAAATATTGTGTTTACACTTTCGCTCTCTGTAGTGACCTGTGCCTACAGACGAAAAGAAAAGTTTCTGTTTTTCATGTCGTTTTGGGACAATACTTTAAGGTTTTTTTTTAAATAAACCTGCGTCTGAATCAATTTTATTTAATAATAGCTTTTTCGTCTATGGTGCATTAGCACTTCGAACATACTGGATAAAAGCTATCCTATGTGTTTCCCAAAGTCTCAAACTATCTCCATACCAAATTTCATCTAACATGGTTCAGTGGTTTGAAACGTGAAAACTTGAAAAGGTAAGACAGACACACAGGGTTACTTTGGTATGGAAGTATGGATTACAAGGTCTTTTTTTCCAATTTAAAATCCAGAATTTTCAATGAGAATAAAAAACAAACAAAGTCGAACATAGAACCTCCTCCTTTTTAGGAAGTCGGTTAAAAGATTCGGCTTTACTCCATGACTATATTAATAATGAAATTGGGCAGTGGGTCCAGTCGACCTATTCAAAATGTGATTGGGTTGAGTGGTCCCGCGGGTCCATTTCGAGTGGATCCAGTTGACCAAAGACTCACGTCCATTTTTCCCAAATTTATTTTTATATTATTTTAAAGCCTTATTACGACTTATTCATTGGTAATATTTGTTCTGCTCTTGCAAAACTGTTTGCCTTCGCTTTTCAAAACTGCATAGCAAGTTGCTTTTATTTTTTTTGTAGTTTTAAACTATAGAAACTTGAGCAGCTTTTTTACATCAAGAGGCTTTCGAAAGTCAGGTATTCTCCACCCTTCATCATTCTCGTAGATCAGCTCATCTCTTGGCGTTTACCGTCAAGTGGATTTGTGGTTTTGACATGACCTGACCAGCAAAAAAAAAATGGACGGTAACGGCCCAAGTATTTATCGCTACTGTCACTTCTAATTTGCGATTCACTCAATCATAACGCTTGTAAAGCCCGGATGTTTCACAAAAGAAAGTTCAAATAAAAACTAAATAATAATCTAAAGCAAATGAAGTCTGACGTAGGATGTACCGCCATACTTGGTAAAGATCCATAGAGAATTTCTTTTCTGTATTAATCTTCATTAGTTTAGAATAAATTGGACAGTATTATGCAAGAGTCGTTTAGATAAATTGTTTACGATGATCTTTGCTATGTTTTGAATGGCTTGAATGAATGTTTACATAACTTCTGATTGGTTTTGGTTACCTCTGACTGTGATGCTCCCGGTGTTTTGAGTGTAATTCAAATAACTTTCAATGTTACATTCTCTTGAATATTTTTATAATCGTAACCATTACTTAACGATTTTCTATTTGTGTGTCCATCCAGTGGTCCTTATCCCATTGTTGGACATAGGCTCGCTCCCGATGACTTTAATTTTTTATGATCCAGGGCGTATTTGGAGCGACCAATTCGTTTGTTTTGTCTGGTATTAATTCATCACATCAAATCATGCTGGGAGGCTGGACTCTGGAGGACTCTGTGAGAGGGAATGGGCCGTAATCCACCACGCGGGCCCAGTGCGGGTTGGTGGATGTTACATGTCTTAGAATTTTTGGTTCTAGGACGGCATGTCCTAGAACCTACTTACACTGTACAACTTAGAATGTACTATGCAAATCTGGGTTAAAATCAGCAAGCAGTTAGCAATTAATCAAACACGGCACCCACTAACCGGCTTCTTAATATCGTGTCCTATTAAGTTAGGGCTTCAAATCGCCTACGACACGCACTTTAGTAGCCCAAAATATGTGTTAGCTGGATTTTGTGCCACTATAATGTTTGTAATTTAGTGCGCATTGGCAGCAACTTCGAGGAATGGTAGGAAGCTGAAATAGTAGGTGGCCTTTGATGAAACGCAAGACACCTAAGGTCTTTAAAATCTATACTAATATTATAAAGAGGTAAAGTTTGTGAGGTTGTAGGGGGTAATCTCTGGATCTACTAAACCGATTTAGATGAAATTGGGCATGGAGATAGTTTGAGACCCTGGGAAGGATATAGTTTGTATTCCCTTGGAATGATAAAACACTTTTTACGCGGGAGAAGCCGCGGGCAGAAGCTAGTGCTAGATAAATATGAAACTACACTAACAAAAAAAACCGGCCAAGTGCGAGTCGGACTCGCACACGAAGGGTTCCGTACCATTATCGCAAAACACTGCATAAAAATCACGTTTGTTGTATGGGAGCCCCCCTTAATTTATTTTATTTTAATTTATTAATTATTATTTTTTGATGTAAATATACAACTAAACATTCTGTAAATATTTCAAGCGTCTACCTGTTGCCGTTATTAATATCGAGCAAAAAACGGCAAAAATATCACGTTTATTGTATGGGAGCCCCCCTTAGATATTTATTTTACACTGTTTTTAGTATTTGTTGTTATAGCGGCAACAGAAATACATCATCTGTGAAAATTTCAACTGTCTAGCTATCACGGTTCATGAGATACAGCCTGGAGACAGACGGACAGACAGACAGACAGACGGATCGCGAAGTCTTAGTAATAGGATCCCGTTTTTACCCTTTGGGTACGGAACCCTAAAAAGGACATAAAAATAGTTCATACTCAAACAAGAATCTATTTGTATATGAAATAAGACTGAAGACTCTTGGGGCATTTGCACAGAGGTGAAATGTTTCGGAAAACACCTACAAACCCTCTGCTCTGATTAAGCATCATTTTCGGAAAACACAAACAGTAAAGAATATTTTCCTTATAAATTCTGGAAATATCACTTACGAACTTAACCTTGATATGGGCAGTACATCCTTCTACAAAACGTTTATGGCAAATGATTAATTTTGGAGCAAATCTGTTCACACTTGCCACATGAAAAAGCCTGGAATACCTGATTGAGATTCGCGCTTACCAGGGAATCATTGCACAGAGGAGGAAGTAACTCAACTGTGGGCTGCCAATTATGTTAAAGACAAATACATAATTGGCATAGTAATATAATTTTCTTCCAACTATGAAGTAATGTTAACAGTAATCACTACAAAACCGATCACAAAGGACGTATTTTTTGCTTAGAACCAAAAAAGTGCAGAAATGTTATATGAAATCTCATCGTTGCACAGTTTTTCATTAATGCACTGTTTTTTAGACATAAATTTACCACAGAGGTTTAATGTTTCCCATTAAGTTTAATATAAAATGTATGCATTAGGTCAAAAAACTCGATTTTGCCGATTTTTATTTTTAGCTAGTACAGCTGAAAATAAAAATCGGCTGATTAAAATCGAGTTGATCAAAAAAAAAAAACAAACGTCAACAAAAAAAAGTCGCAGGATAAATATTTATCATTAACTTGAGTTTTTATTTTGAGTAGGTATATTTTATCACGGTAGGTAAATTGGTAGTTAAAAGTAGAGTAGATTACGCACTTCGCTAAAGTGAGTAATTAATGCACTCGTGTGAATTTAGTGCCCTCGCGTGCGCTCGGGCACCAACATAACACTCATGCATTAATAAGTCCCTTTGCGCACGATGCAACAATCTACTATTACTGCTCAAAATACCTTTATTAGTAATGATCTTTCTGCTAAGGTCAAAGGGACATAATATAACATAATGTGTTTCGTAACCATTTTATGGCATTTAGTATGACAACGTGTGGGTGGTCTAGGGAAATCGGTGAAGAAAAGCTTGTAGAAAGCTTTTATGTATGGACGTTGTGAAATTGAAATTTTAAAATGGTTGTCTATGTTTGTGGATTTATCTAAACGTGTTAGCTATTGTGCTGTGATGCAGTTTTATTTATTATGTACAATTTTTATTTATTTAGTATATTTTTTAGCCTTTGCATATTTAATGTTGATCCCTAACAGTGTTTATTTGGGCCTTGAGATTTTATTGCTTTAACAAATTCCTACACTTGTGAAAATAATATTAGTACTTAAAGGTGCTGCTTATGCCATTCCTTGACGTACTCTTAGAGCAAAAGCGAAAAGAACCTTTTGATTTAGGATCATATTAAGGGCCTTCCAACGCTTTAGTGCCGTAAAACGGTTACTTTCTAAAGCATACTCCTTAAGTAACGGCTAGATAAAAATTATAGAAAAACAAAAAAAAAAATGTTCTAGTGCATTATTTGTGAAACGTGGTTTTTTCGTGTAACTAATAGTGTTGGTTAAAAAAAAATAACAATACGATATTTTTTCGCTACTTTTGGATACTCCTCCAAAACGACTTGGATGTTTACAATTATTTTTACACAGAAAAAATTATGGCTAGAATTTCTTCTTAACTGTAATAGCATAAGTAAATCAAAGAATATTTTGCAAACAAAACTATCCAAAAAAACATTGAGACATTTCTACGCCTTAAATACCTTGACGAAAACGTTTTATGATGGTACTGCAACAATTTGAATCTCCATACAAGAAAACAATTAAGTTTTATAATCCAATTTATTCACATCCGTGGCCTTCTCAATTAAAATTGAATAATACTTATAACATTCTTGAACGATTAAATGACTAATATTACGTGCCTTATGTAACTCCCACCAATATCTCAGACACACGTATTAAAAACCATAACTAAACCTTTACCATAGCAACTGCATATTATAACAGTGATCAAAGTTCCGTAAAGTCACAGTATAAATATGGACGAACAGTATGGCAACTATAGCCCTCGCCAAACTTCTTGGCCGCCCTGAAGTTGGCTACAATGGCTGCGCAGTAGAAAATCTCTTACAAGACAGCACCGTTTCCTACCTCGCGCATCCGGTAATCCAACTTCAGGGCGGCCAAGAAGTTTGGCGAGGGCTATACCTACAAACGCTCGAAACGGCACTCTTACAAAACATGCGCAGCGACGAGACCCCTAAGCGGCCCTGACAGCATCGCGAAAACTGCTTATAGGTCTCGTTGATGCGCATGCTTGTGTGAGAGTGCCGTTTCGAGCGTTTGTCTGTATTTTTACTGTGGTACAGTTTTACTATAACTATTCAAGTCAATAAATCGAAAGTATACCTTAGCAAATAATTATAATTAACATCTTTAATGATCTAATAACTGCCTTCATTTAGTAAACCATTGAAATCGGATTAACCATTAAATTGGTTTATTATATCGTTAATTGATGTTTGTATGTAATTAAGCGTTTGTACCATGGTGCAATTAGTGGGTGAGTGGACTATGTTCGATGTATGAAGACAAATGGGGGCTTTCTATTATAAGTAAGCGTTGCCGCCCGGATACAGGGGCTTTGTTTTGTACACGTGGGTAGACAATCGGTTTGATAGTTATTCTATTAAGAGTTAATGGCTTAATTAGGAGTGACACGTGTCGTTGCGTTAGTCACAGTCATCAACCTATTACTGAGATAGAAATGGTTTTTAAGCTATTGCATAGCTTTTATCGCGGGCTTTGAGCGCGGCGACCGAATCAAGAAATTCCGTAACGAAAAAAAACCTGACACCCCGAACTGCTCCGAAATCGGACGATGGATTCCGAGTGTGTGAGCGGGTGAGGGGGAAGGTAAAGAGTTAACGGAGGGAGGAGGGCGTTATGCTATCTTGTTCCGGCCTGAAGAGACAGGAGGCAGGGGGGCAAGAGAAGTTTTTACAACTGATGGATGAACATTTTTTAATTGAGATTTAGCATAAATAAAAAATAAATAAATAATTATAATTGCATAAGTTGATAAAAAATGCTATGCAATAGCTTTACCGCGGCAGTCCCCGAGTGCCACACGTCTTTTTTTGTTTATTTTTCTCGCTAAAAGCATTTTCTTTGTCATCAATGTCATATAAAAACAAGTAGAGGAAAATCGTTTACAGTTTCTCCAGGGATGTGCCTTAATAGGCGTTTCACTGAGGTGGTTCCGGGGTGGTATTTTATTTTTTAATTATAGATAGGCTTGCGCTTGACCACTATCTCACCTGATGGTAAGCGATGATGTGGTCGACGGTGTAACACGCTTGCCTAGAAGTAACCTATTCACTCTTGACTTAAATACCCCGAGGTTGTAGCTATCTGGAAACACAGAATACTACTAGGTACTATATGTGCTAATGGTAATTACCGGGGTCGATTCAGTGAGGTAAAAATCCCACACTCCTTGGTCTTTTTTCTCAAAAGTTCAGGCGCCTTTTGAAGGTTTCACCCCGATAACAAAGAAAAAAGGTATCTATTGTTACAAAGACCTAGCGAAAGAATTTCAGCCTACGCGAAATTGACAAAAACAATGCACGAATATATTACATATTTTACGGCCCAAGTAATTTCCATAACGTAGCATAACTTTTACGTTTACATAACATCCGTTGTTTTAACCCAGATTTTTAACAATAAAACGTAACCTATATGCAAATATGTTGAAAACTTTAGTCTTCGATTGTACTTTAAATGGCCATAATAGGTAACTATGGCTTGTGAAAGTCACTTTGACTTAATGATTTTCGACTGATTGTTTTCGTTACTTCTAACTAGATTGATTGGCAGTGTCTTATTAGGCTTTATTGTTGTTTTAAACATTGTTACAGTTTTTTTATTCTGGGCTTACATATACTTATTTGATTAACTGTTTATTAAATCCTTGTAGTATTCTTTCCTTGCTCATTAACTATAAACTCATCAAACATCGTCTCAAAAACGAGAATTAAAAGCCTGGGGGGTGACCATAAGCTCTTAGAGTAAGGTTATTTAGAGTGTTGAACTTTCCTATATTGCCTAGTTGCCTACTTCGATTCAAAAATCGTTTTCACGTCAAAAGGCGCATTTCACCAACGCGCCAGTGCGTTTCAGATCTGTCAGTGTCAATCAATATTCCACAGCAATGATGACATTGACAGCTCTTTAGTTTAGAGATGTGTCACGTTCAGTTTCATCTGTGAAAAATGTACTGAAGTTGACATGTCAGTTGTTTTCGAACAAACGGCGCCACCCCAGAGTGGTTCTATAGCGTACGTTCAAAAACAAGTTCCGGAACGACAAGTGCCAAAGTTTTTTGTTCTGATTTTAATTACGCAATGTTTTTTTACGAGTGAATATATTTTTACTGCTGTAAACTCAATTATCAACTTGTAATGGCGTGTTATTTGATTTTTGTGTAATACCAGAATCTACCGGATTTAAATTGCGTAAGTTGAGATTTTGGGAAATGCTTGCGATCAGAGGCAAAAGCCTCTGGTTTAATTTTTAATAAAAAATGTTGATATCTTAAATGAATTCTGTTACACATGTAATGTGTTTGTGAATTAGCAACTAGGAAATCTAAGCGTATGTGCTAATCGTATTATCGCAGCCAGATTAGTATGCGAGGACATAATTGGGATTCGATCTTATGGGTTGTTAATTTGCATCAGTAAAGTTCATTAGTTAATGTTGAATTGAAAGTAGGTTTACTTAATTAAACATCTTACCTTTAAATTATATCAGTGTAGGTAATGTTTGATTGAGTTGCTTGCCCAAAAACTCCAAAGATGTACTTACTCACTGAGCCAAGATAGCTATAGAATAAGCCTACTGATATTTGACTTAAAACTCACTACCATTCTCTTCCTTAATCTAGTAAAAACTGCCCTAATTTCAGATTCGATGAATTTGATCAATCATACGGATATGTCTAAACGCCTAGTTGACACTTCGCGTGACCTAAAGGCTGGCTTTACCTCTTGGTCAGAGGATAAGCATTGCCATACAACGTGGCAATGCTGCTACTCTTTTGGGCACAATACCAGAGGATAACATGGATGTGGTGGAGATTTCGACGCCATATTTTAGAATTGTATATTTTGAGAATTAATTAATTAGTCGTTTTTGTTTTAAGTGTATATGTTTATAGATGTATGGCCGGTTTCAGATTTAAATATTTGAGGTTACGAACGTGTCAAACCCTACGTCAGAGCTAAATTTTGACAGGTTTTCAGGCTAAAGTATAGTTTGACAAATACTCAACTCGTTCTTAACCTCAAATACTTAAATCAGAAACCGGCCATTAGTTAATTAAGTATTTTATACACTGTGTTTATTTTTATCTATGTAAGTAAATAAATGGATGCGTATCTCTTAGGTGAAAAAAATCCATACGGATACATTATGTCAACTAAAGAATATCGACTGCAGCACATCACTAACTTTCATTCAACTGTGACAACGTAGTTGCCAGCGAAGAAAAAGACTTCCAAAACCATTATTCTATTTTTAAAAATCAAACTTTAATAACGTGAAGCAAGTCCAATTTCAAAATTTTAGTCTCGGTGCGTTCAGATTAGAAGCAGAGCGAGTCATTGCATTCCTTTCTATGAGGAATATTGTTTTTTTTTTTTTACTTTTTTGGGCCAACGTCGGCCAGGATTCGTCTTGGTGTACAAGTGTTTCTGAAGGTGCGTTGATTGCGTTATCGATACAGGATGTTTCTAGGTGGCCAGTATTAAGTTTCTGTTGGCCTATGACCTTTTTGGACAGGAATTTATCGATTAAGATTGAAGGTTAGGATAGCGTTGAAGTTTTCATGGTGTCGCTGGGTTATAAAGCCTTGAAATTAAGATTGGTTTAGTAATCGTTGGCAATGGTGCCATGGCAAATCCGGGTTCGATACAGGAAACTGTTATGATGTTAAAGGGCCTTTTTGCGCAAAAACCATACTTCATTACTGCACGCAAAAGTGAGCACGTTACATTTATTAATAGAGTGGTCTATGAAACAAAATGCTCGTCATTGCTACATCCGTTCTCTTACTAAATCACTTCTAATTCATATAACCCATAAAGCTAATCTTAACTGGTAGTTAGTAAATTGTTATAATAAAGTTTCCCGTTAAGCTATAAATTATCAATTAGACATTCTGGCCGTAATGTTGGTCCTACACTTATCTAGATGAGCATCTTAATCGATTGCCCGTATTCGTTGGTCTTGGTAAGTTGGTACACTTGGCTTCGAAGAAAGTTTTAGTTGCTTCTGTTTTGTTCTGCACGTGAGGTTTTGTGTCTTAGGTACTTAGATTATTTTCTAATGTATTTGCAGTTCAATTTAATTTAATTCAGGCAAAGCAGGATACAAACAGCTATATAGAATTTTAAAGGTTTATACGCCCTGGAAGTGGCGAATAGATTTAGAACTTTTTTGTCAGGATAGTATTTGATATTAGCTGCTTATAACTTCTTGACTGCTGTAACGGCACAGGCGTAAAGTTTAGCAAACGTGCCAATTGTTCAATATTTGTTAATAGGTTACGCAATAGCAACCTTTCTAAAATTAATCTCCTTTGGAATAGACAAACTTATCTCTATAATATTTTGCGCATTCATTTTCCACATTCCAATCCCTAGCGTTTGTGGCAAGCCCCTTTATCTAACCAAATTTTATCAAAATGCCCACACTAGGACCTCCTACATCCTTACATCCTGCAAGCGAGAGATCCTTTGATCTCTTAGATAATTACACCATTGTGATACGATCCGCTGCGCCGGAGTGCCCGACTTTGGTCCAAGGAGTCCCTATTATCAGCGGGCATAAACATTCCTGATTATATCTAGTGTTTTATGATGGTTCAACACGAAGGTGGGTAGTTGTCTCTTTTGTTTTGACGTTTTGTCTGGTTTGTTTCGAATTGATTGTTTTTTTTTTGTTTGATACTCAATTACCGTTACTAATGAGGTCTCAAGGCCCACTTGCACGAAAAACTTAACTAAGAGTTATTTGCTAACACGAGATTAAATTGTCAAGCAGGTAGATTTCACTGTCTGGTAGTTTTCAGTATTTATTGAATCAAGGGTAGTATTATACCTACTATTAGACGTTCAAAGAAAATACGTGGTTTCCTTTTATCCGTAAGAAATGTAATTACACCATTGGCTTTGGTCCGAGGAGTTCCTGTTATCGGCCGGGAGACTAAGGAATATTCCTGATTTATATCTTGTATTTTATGATGCTTCAACGGAAGATTCAACGCGAAGGAAAGTTGTCGGAGGTTTATGCGGTGTGAATGTCTTTTGTTTTGACGTTTTGTTAGGACCCTGCTTTGTTGAGAATCGATAGATTTTTTTTGTGTGTAGTCAATTATAACTAATCGAGCCAGGAATGGACATTATATTTCTTTAGAAATAAATGTAGTTATAACGTGGTTTTCAGAGTATTTTTGAGAACACTGAAAAACACCTTTGTATCTAACATTCACCTGAATGGTGAGGTCTCTTTAAATTAATGTTGAACCTACATTGGGTCTACCATTCAAAGACGTATTTCCATGTTGTACCTACTGACTTAAAAAACGGAGTAGTATCCTTACCTAGCTATAAATTCTGCCTTTTTACTAAGCTAATATTAGAGTTTAAAAAATATTAACTATAAATCCTCTACGCATATTCCACAATGCAACTAACGTATTATTCCTTCGTAAAACAAATAACTCTCCAGTCATAACTCCACCGTGTGGTCGTCGTCCTATCGTTGCGCCCGCGCCGCTTTTTATTTGCTCTGTCCTTTTAGGGAGCCCATTCAACGAGAACTGGATATAAGAATGAATTGCTTTTTGTTACGGTAACAGATATTTTTTTGTTCAATTTTGTCGGTTTATTTTTAGATTTCGATGAAAAAGTGTGATTAGCTATCAGTGTGATTGATTTAAAGAAGTATTTATTAATAACTTAGTTGTTTTCAATTTATGTTAGAACATGTCGCACATAACGTGTACAATGCAAGGATATTTTTGCCGCGGAACTTACTTACTGCCATTTTGTTTCTATAATGTGATTTTTTATTTCGTGGACTAAACTGACATTTGGGGGGTTGTCACTTTATCGTTACATTAAAATAGTGTCGTACCCTAACTATCCTGAGTGATCGAAAGTTAATCGAAAATCGAAGTAAATCGAAAATGAAACTATTTCACGGCATAAAAAAATAATTTGTTTAGAAACTAGCGGCCCATATTTAGTTTCTACTCATTTATGTCAGACTTAATTTTATCGATTGCATTTATTTTATTGTTGTTTTCATATTTAACACAATAAAAGTTCATGTACTATGTGTATGAATACTCAATACTGTTATATTTAAATATATTACGTTCATATTCATATAACATTTATTTACACCAATTAGTAAAAACAAATTCAGGAGTCATGTCACATCGATTCGATGAATCACTTATTATTGAGCCTTACCTACAACACTATGCTCCGCGCTTGCAACATTTTCAAAAAATAAGGTCAATAGCAGCTGTCAGTTTAGTCCACGAAATTAAAAATCACAGTTTACAATACAATTTCCATAGACAATAACACAAATGTTTACCATCAGCGCCCCCTGGCAATGCACTATATCTCTCAAAGAATATAGTGTTCATATTTTTTTTTTGTGAAAATAATACAGCTTTAGAAAGAAATCTCACCTGCCATATATTCATAATTTTTTTTGACAGATAACCATCACATTCAACATCCTGTTTTGCTGATGTCAACCGCTGTCCTAAATAAGCAATATTTTTAGATCCATATCGTAGATTTCAGTTTGCTTTGACGTTCATTAATGAGAAGGCGATGAAGAACACATAGCAGTTGTTTCTATCATCAAAGAAATTGCTTTTTTTTTTTTTTATTATAGATAGGCTCGCGCTTGACCACTATCTCACCTGATGCGAAGCGATGATGTGGTCGACGGTGTAACACGCTTGCCTAGAAGGAACCTATTCACTCTTGACTTAAAGACTCCGAGGTTGTAGCTATCTGGAAACACAGACTCCGGCAGGGAATTCCACTCCTTAGCTGTACGCATAATGAAAGTATTTCCAAAACGTTTAGTGCGTATGGGTGGGATGTCCACCATGTATCGATGGCGCATCGCCGTACGTCTTGTAGTCCGATGATGAAACGGGCTAGGCGGAATTAGATCATGCTTTCTACCACATTTTGTTAAAATAATAACAGAAAGCTAGTAATTTTCGTAAGGCTAAAGCGAATAGGACTTAAAACATCTAGCACATCTAGCGAAAAAAAACTGGCCAAGTGCGAGTCGGACTCGCGTTCGAAGGGTTCCGTACCATTATTGCAAAAACGCCAAAAGCACGTTTGTTATATGGGAAACTTAAATATTTATTTTATTCTGTTTTTAGTAGGTATTTATTGTTAACGCGGCAAGAAATACATCATCTGTGAAAGTTTCAACTGTCTAGCTATCACGGTTCATGAGATACAGCTTGGTGACAGACAGACAGATAGATAGACGGATCGTGGAGTCTTAGTAATAGGGTACCGTTTTTACGGCACCCTAAAAATGATTTATTTACCTAAAGCTATAAATACTTTTACTATTAATTAAATATTTTATTAGAAAATCTTAAATGATCGGAAAGCTTTTAATATAACTAATTAAGTGGTATTACAGTTTTCTTTCAGCAAATTCAATTTCTTCAAAACCTACTATAATTTCTACCATAACTCGAATCTATTGTCTCACTCACCGCTGCCTAAAATGATTGATATCTCACACTATTCAATTAACTTCAAAATAATTACCGTTAAAATTCTCTTGTTATAATTTAGTCGATTTTCACTTTTTTATCGATAAGCGTTATATCACATCCCTTTCTCCTGTCAGTATAACAACACTATTGTTGGTACGTTTTTGCCAAAACACTTTTATCGAATAACAAGTTCCTCATTAGCTTATCTGTGGCATTGGATGAAAGTAACACCGTAACACTATGGTGATCTGATAACCTTTTAGCTAAATGGTATCTAATTTAGAAGCTGAAGCGTTAGCGATTTAGTTTTATACTGATACTTAACTTATAAAAAACAATCAACAAACTCTTACTTTGTGACAAGTACCTACCGTACAAAATACCACACAGCATCGATCGAGGTAAATAAATAATTTTTAATTAATTAAAACAAATTAAAATGATACTATCGTTAAAGTGTAGGTACAAACTTTTTTGTCCCATTTTTTCCCAGCTCGTTTTCACTGTGCCACCGTCTTTCCTGGAGTCACTTGGTGGGCGGACAGAGTCCCCAATCTGACCACCCGCAACCCCGAATTTCCGCCTACTTTTGGTGCAGGCGGGGTGGCACTTTATTGTCCTAGGAAAAATGAAGTTTTTAATGTAAAACGATTATTAAGCACTGGAAAAGTGAATAAGATATATTAGAATTCCACAAAAATATCTACTGTAAACCGACTTTAGCTTTCAAATCAATCATTATTCCAAAAAACCGGCCAAGTGCGAGTCGGACTCGCGCACGAAGGGTTCCGTACCATTATCGCAAAAAACGGCAAAAAAATCACGTTTGTTGTATGGGAGCCCTACTTAAATATTTATTTTATTCTGTTTTTAGTATTTGTTGTTATAGCGGCAACAGAAATACATCATCTGTGAAAATTTCAACTGTGTAGCTATCACGGTTCATGAGATACAGCCTGGTGACAGACAGACAGACAGACAGACAGACAGACAGACGGACAACGAAGTCTCAGTAATAGGGTCCCGTTTTTACCCTTTGGGTACGGAACCCTAAAAAGACATATTTAAGCAGTTACCATTCTTTACCAACAAAGAGTAAACAGAAATATGTACTCCTCGCTTTCCTCTGTAACTCAAAACTTAAACCACAAAGTAACACCAGAGGCCACACTTAACAAAACACTCTTCACAAAATCACGTTCCATTGTCTGCTATGAGAACCCCTAATCATCATCACGACATGACGCATCAAAAGTCTTTACACCGACACTTTACATCTAAGTAAACATATTATAATTAAGAGTGCCATGTACTTGATCGCTTACTTAGACAAGAAACAAAATTAAACAAAGCATTGTAACAATGATAGATGTGGTTTGGATGTTTATCTAATAATGATCATCCGTGTGAAGAAAGTAGCTGAATTGTGCGTTAAGTTTTTTTTCTCAGGAGTCAATAGATGTTTTTATGAGAATTACAGGAAGTCTTTCTCAAACTCTTTGGTTTTAATTACAATATTTTATCTACCCTTTTCTCCACTTTCGTCATCAATCATCATTCGCTTTTCCAAATTTATTTGGGGTTTCCACAGCGTCTTTTTTAACCCCCGAAGGAAAAAGCGGGGTGTTATAAGTTTGACGTGTGTTGCTGTGTATCTGTGTGTTTGTCTGTGGTATCATAGCTCCTTAACGGATGAACCGAATTTTGTTTTTGTTGTTTGAAAGGTGACTTTGTCGAGAGTGTTCTTAGCTATGTTTGATTAAAATCGGTTTAGCCGTTCAGAAGTTATCCGCATTTTACTCTTTGAATCTAGGTTTTTTCGCAAGATGTCGTGTCATAATTACGTGTTTCGATAGATTGACGATTGAAGCGGATCTACTACTAGATAAATTATGTAGTGTGAATTAAAAATGTCGGGGGTTATTTAAATTTTACTTGTCTTCCATATATCTTCACTGAGTCGTCACCTCAGGGTTAATTTGCTTCCTAGCCATATCATCAACCATTCTGCCGGTAACAAAGTCTGAAATGGATGCTTTTGCGTCTATAATGTTTTGGTTAACTTCAGCTTTGAACAACAAAAGGTAAAGGTAAAAAAATGAGAATTACATCTTTCCATAAAAAGTTTGGTAATTAATGTCGAAAATTCTAACCTTTACGAGAGAGAATCCACCTGCCCAAGGCCTTCATTATATCAATAGAATTTATTTCAATCTCATTCACTGTGTTCCGTCAAGTAACGATGATTGATACTTCTCTATAATTATGAACCACCTTAATTTCATTCCGAAGCACACTCGTTATATAGTCTTCATCAATGAACGTAAAAAAAGGGAGTGTAAGACTTTCATTGTGAAAATTATTTCCTATACAGTTATTAAAATTTATTCCCATTTCAATCTATGCTTTAATGACTTATTTAAGGGAAAGTAAAGCCTACAATATATTGTTTTTTTCACATTGTTTAAAGAATTAGAATATGTTTCGCACGAAACGATCGTGATAACAGTATTTACTTTCGTTTCGTTTAAATTAAATAACTCATTCATCTTTAATCTGTCAGAACCCATCTTTACTTTTACCCGCTTGTTAATCATATAACCATTAGAAATTTCGTGTAACGTTGATTACTTGAAAGTGTGTGCAAAGTTTATATTCATGTGGTCCCAGGCTGAGAATGGACCACCCACTGTGATACTACAATGGCGCTGCTGTGTCTACGGAAGTCATATTATTTGCGACAGAGGAACGCCCCTATGCTTCAGCAATTACTACCATTGTGAAGATGTTGTCGGCTAATTTGAGAACCGCTATCTTCTGTTCAATGTCCACCGTATCAAAGGCTTCAGAGAAAACTTTCGGGGATTATTTCATTTCTGCTGGTTTGGTTCCGTGGGCAGAAGCATATTATATCTTCGAAATATCATCAATAACAATATCTGTTTCCAATTTCGATTAATTTTGATGTAGTTTTATGTTCTTTTATTTTGCAAGTGTTGTATCAATTTGATCATCAAAAAAACTGGTTTCTAGTCTTTCAAGTTTGTCTTAGGTCACAACAGGTCAAACGTCACTTATTAATTTTAATCCGTAGCTGGATACAGTTCATCTTCCTGATACAATCTTCCTTATATGTCAAAGTGCACCTAATTAGTTGACCCATCACGTGGTAAGATTATGTTAGCTTTAACCATTTCCTTTTCTGACCTTAGGGGGTAATGAGAAGTCTTCTTTAGATCTGACATCTGTGAAGGAAGAATGTTGAAACTTTGAAAGTAAGAACAATGCTATCTGTTGATTGTCTAGACTCAGGTTGTAAGGGTCACGTTAGTTATTATATCTTATCGTTTCTTTGGCTAGATAATAACCTGCCTTATTAGCGTTGTTGTTTTGTCTTTCAATTGTCTTCTCACATTTGGAAGATCCATTTCTTTTATTGTTTTGCTGTCTTCAAGATTGATTTTCATTTCTGGATTTCTCAGGACTCTTGTAACAATTTTTGTGTAATATGAGTTTGAGTTCTCATGAAACCTTATGCATGACTGTTCCATGAATATTTAGAATATGTGCTAATAATAATTACTGTCATCTTATTTGATGGAATATATATATACATAGTTGCTAGCTTCCAACCGTTTTACATCCTCCAATACCTTGTTTTAACAGGTTTCTCTCCTACATCTAGGACGCAAAACAATATAGTGAAGTGGCTGTAAATTCAACAAAATTAATATTCGCTGTACATGGTATTATCAGTGTATTATCTTAGAGCCATAAATAAGCTATAATGCGTTTACCGTTAGAACAGTAGACGGATCAAATTGGTGTACATTGTGGAGGTCAGTTTGACCCATAGCTCTCGTTTTATGGGTTACCAGTAGAAAGTAAACGCCATGTTTACTTACAGTATTGGAAAGAGTTTTCGACAAATATTTTTTTTCACCTGTAGTATGTTTTGGTGTGTTGAATAACTTGTATATAAACATGTTAAGTGGTTTTATATAAATAGTTGCTGTTTTGCTGCTATTTGTGGTGGTTTTAGCGGACATCCGGTAATTAATTGGTATTCAAACATTTAATATAACCAAGGCTATTAGGTAAGGCGCCATGCCGAGGTTCAAGTTCATTGTCACCGTTTATAAGTTAGCTGTTGTGCAATAGCTTATTTGCATTTTAAAAACTATGGTGATGACTGATGATGTATTGGGGCATTCAATTTATCAATCAATACAGTCTATCGCAGCCCGCTGCTGGGCGTAAGCCGGTCTTAAGGAGATCGTTATGGAAATACGAATTAAATCCGGATGCATTTTGCGACCCAGTTATTCGTATCCTTCTTGGACTGAGTAAAAGCTAGTAAACATTTCTGGAATTCTTAGACCTTCTAGGAGTTTATTTGGTCTGAACCTTACCAGCTGTGTCCCAACACTGTCAGCTAAACACGGAACCGCGCAGTAAACCCTAAAAAAAATATAGATACCACCATAGAAACAAATATAGCAGCTCACAATGACCATTAAAATTAATGCCAATTTTTATCCGTGGTGCTAGGCACCTGGGCTTATCCCAGTTGTACGACCCTTTCTGCCTATTGACCTTGTTTGTTCTGTCTCCTGCTTGATAAGGAGGGAAGTGGTTTGGTGGTTTTTTTTATATTTTCCTACTCCTCCGTTATTCTTTTCTGATAAATTTCGTTGCGGGATCCAAGACAGTTAAATTCATTCTCCGGGACTTCGTCAAGCTTCATTGCCTGGGCGCTTTTCTGGTGGTCGCCACTGTTGATTCTGGCTTTCAGGAGTTGCAGGAGTTTAGGAATAGTGCGGTGAGATTGTCCCAAAAAAAAGATACCACCATACCGTACCATTTTAGAACAAACGCCAAAAAAAGAAGGTACCATCATACCGTACCGTACCAACTAGCCGGCAGCGGGCGCGTGTCGCAGCGATTTGTCGTGTAAATCCGCAAATTGGTGTGAAACTGTCAAGGAAAATTGCAACTTTCCAATCGTGTTGCAGTCGGTCGCCCTTGGTGACGTACAGTGAAAACAATTGATCGTTTGGAGAAAGTATTTAGGCTACGTTATGTGATAAGGGCTCGGCTTAAGAGTAAAACATAGTCTTTTTTCTCTCTTTATGTACCCAGTTGTTTATATTGAGCGCTACCGGTGTACAGTCTCGTGTTTTCACTTTCGTTTTTGAGTTTGTTTAGTTAGATTGTTATGTTGGTTCTGAACGGGTTGCTTAATATTAAGGAGTGTGTTTTGAAAGTCTTGTGGACAAGTAAACTTGAAAATGTTTTCTTGAAATGTGAGAAAGTTATTGCTCCGGTGCGGAGGTGTTCTACGAAAACAGCATTTTGCATTGACCATTCAAAATATACATATTGAGAATTCTTATTTTTTTGTTGCAATGGCAGTGTATGACTTTAACGTATGAAAGTAAATGAAGCAAAAGGATCGCAAGGATCGTACAGATATGCCACCTGATACGAACCTTACTTTTGTAGTTTCTCCTACTCCCATGGGCACTTTTTGACACTAGTATACGTATGTATGTAATGCCAGTGTATTCATAACACTTAAGAATACAGATAATTTCAAAGCCTTTCCCAAGGCATTTGATGATGAATGTGTTCAAAGAGATATACAAAAAAAAAGAAATTATTAGTGAGCTAGTTAATCGATGTAATCACTTAATCAACAAACAAGCTAACATTCAGCAATAAGAATCTCCATTAATTGCGCCAATTTCACGCCAAAAGCCAATAACATAAACAACCATGGTAGCACCGATTGTCTGAAGTGCGTAAGTTAATTAAAATATTTCATAGCACACGAGTCTTAAGTAAATTACCTTCCGTATTGCTTGTTATGTAATATGCTCATCGGAGATCGCAAATTGGATGCGTTCGCGTAACTTTACGGCCCTAGATGTTGTTGGGGATACTCTCTTAGTATTTGCGTAAGATATAATTGATTTGCTTTTGAAAAATATAGAGCAAGGAAAAGTCTATTGAAAGACCCTTTTGAGCTCGTGGTGCCAGAACAGGAACACTTAAAATTGTTAACAATCCTTCAAGTCAAATGATAAAATTCTAGGCAGATTTGTAGATGTCCCTGTTTGGGCACGGCTGGCGTACAAAAGTGATGTAGATTTTGTGGCCAAATAGGTAAAAAATCGTGAGAAAAGTTTGAGTATGAATATGGTTAATAAGAGTAGGGGAAGATTGAAGTTGGACGGCAAAGGTGAAATATGATATATTATCTAGAAAGAAGGAATATTGGATGACGAGTAATAGATAAGTATGGGAGAAGGCATATTGCGCTGATCCAAATGCTAGATTCAACTATGGAAGACACTGTTGAGGTTGCATACAATTTTCAAAGATTTAGCGATTATAATTAAATAGTTCGTCTTAAGCCAATGTTGCGGGAAGGCGGTGGATGCGAGACGCACGGGATCGGTCAAGGTGGTGACGCCTGGGGGAGGCCTATGTACAGCAGCGGACGTCTTTCGGCTGCAATGGTGATGATGATGAAGCCAATGTGGTTCCTATTCCTGGGCTCTTCTTCTTCTTTTTCGAGTCTATTGGTATGGGTCATTAGATAGTTATTGTGAGGGATCAAGGGTCAGGTTATTTAGTGTGACGATTATAGCATTCGTAGGTACTTAGTAGTGTAGCTGCCTATCGTTAATTGCCAAGCAACGAGGAAAGGTGAATTCATTTAGAAAAGCTTGTTTAGATCCTTCTGCAGCGGATGCATTCAGTCATCATTGACGGGTTTCCTCAATTTATTCTTAATCCTTAATTGCACTATCTTCAAGTTAAATAATGCTTATTATCGGAAGGAAGCCGGTTTTATTGGTGTTTATCTTTCTAGACCTGTTTTACGTGTCTCTTGTGTAAGTTATTGTTAAAGGTGCTCTTCATAACGTTATTGAGTCCTTGCCTGAGTTTATTGGGTAATTTGGTCTTCTCGACTGTAGCTATTTGAAACGACTTTAATTTTTCCGGTCAAAAAAACCGGTCTTGTCTCGAATGTCTAGAACCTTTTTCTAGACATGTGGCATCCACTAACCAGCGAGCGCTGGAGGAGGAACGGGACCTATTTCAATACGTGGGGTGTTGAAATAGGTCCCGTTCCTCCTCTAAGACAGAAGATATTGGTCTCTCCAGTGGGAATTTTACAGGCTGATTCATCATCATCAGCTTTTTAATGTACCCACTGCTGGGACACAGGCCTCCTCTCTGTGAGACAGAACGGGCCGTTATCCACCACGCGGGCCCAGTGCGGGTTGGTAGATGTCACAACTCTTCGAAATTTTGGTTCTAGGACATGCCGGTTTCTTCAAGATGTTTTGCTTCACCATTTTTGTGTGCAGTGGTGATGAAATAATTAACTCAAAGTAAACTTCCAGCCTGGGTTCGAACCCACGACCTACAACTTTTAAGTCACGGTCGTTTTCACTGGGTCACCACTGCTCACAGGCTGATTATACTAAGGCCACGTTCACATTAGGTCGGACCGGCAATTTAACCGTTGGCCGACTATCGGGATGGTGTTCACACTATAAGCTGCCGGTCTGACGTAATGTGAACACCTCCGTCGCAAAACAGCTGTGAGTTGGCTTCTATGTACAATGGACGATGACGACGTTCCTAAGGAGTTTAAGAGAGTCTTCTTCAAGAGAACTCATAACTTCTATATTAATTTCGGCCTCCATGTTTATAAACGCGTCCTCCCTGCGTGTACGCCGGCGAAACTTCTGGCAGGTGGGTGAGAGGCGGGCGGGTGGCTTCGCCTTTACGAGCCGACAAGTTTAAACAGTGCAAAGCAGCGTGCCAACATTATATCCGGCCCGACAGAAATGTGGCTGAATGTCCGGTAAATGTGTCGTTGCCGACAGTTTTATCGGATCACCCTAATGTGAACAGCGCTATTGAAATACATAATGCCAATTTGCTTTCGACAGCTTTGTGTTCCGGTAAAACTGTCGGTCCGACCTAGAGTGAACCCACCCTAACATAAGTGATATACAGTTCCCGTGAGAAATTCTGTCATATACGTTACATTACGCCACAGCAATTAGTAGTACCTAATTGAAACATAACGTTACGTAGTGATTGGTACTTGTGCTGATCATATCTGCTTCCTTTGTAAAACTTATCAATCGTTGACGTGTCCGGTGAAAGCCTGAATGATTGATTGAACTCTTAAATTCCCTAACATATCCTGTTTTGGTCTTGGTGTTATTAAGATCGAAATATTGGAGCTAAAAGTGATTCTGTTCGTTTCAGCCTGAAACAAGAAAATCACGGCTTTGAATGTCCATATTGTCCATATGCTACTTATTGATTAGGTAACACCCAGATTCTGAATTGAGAATTTGAAGTTGATAGCTTGTTAAACTCTACTTTAGAATGAGAACTTCATTATCACTTAAATTCTCAATTCCGAAACTGGGTATTAGAATATGAATCCTCATCATTTCAGCCAAAAGACTTCCACTGGCTCCTGCCAGTGGACGTCCTACATAGGCTTCCCCCAAGCGTCGCCACACTGATCGGTCCCATGCGTCTCGCATCCACCGGAGCCTTGACCAGGTCGTCCCTCCACCACTGAATAAATAATTGCCTCCACCTAGTGGGAGGCTTTCCAACGCAACGTCTTTAGGTTCGCGGTCGCCACTCAAGAACTTTTCGGCCCCAACGGCCATCCGTTCTGCAAGCAATGTGCCCTTCCCACTGCCACTTAAATTTGGCAATTCTTCGGGCTGTGTCGGTAACACTGGTTCTCTTGCGGATGTCTTCATTTCTGATTCGATTACGCCTTTTCAATCTACTGCTATTGTTTGTTTTCTGAATATCTTTTCTAACAATGTCTTTTTCTTTAATTCCAGGACCGACCGGCAAAGATCAACGCGGCAAAGAAAAACAGAACCGCCGCCCAAAATGTGACCACCGAAAGAGTAACCAAAACTTCAAGCAACCTTCAAATTCATGAGTCCTTCAAGATTACATGATCCAACAATATTTATTGTACTTATTAACTTTAGAAAACGAATCTAGTCGCCATAGCACTATTTAAACGAAGCAATTTTAGACTTTATCACTTAGACAATACGGTTGAAGATCGTATTGAAGTACAAAGATTAAGGAATTGAGAGACAGACAGTACAAACGACTCTAGGGGCGCTAATGTTGATTTATCAGTAAATTGATTTGATTAGAAGGTCCCTGAGATAAAACGAACAAGATGTCCACAAGTAAGTAGATAATCTATATTTCTATACTTAATATTATATAGAGGAAAGAATTGTATTTTTACCCGACTGCCGAAGGAGGGTAATGTGTTTATCAGTCTATGTATATGTATGTTTGTTCCTATGTGGCGTTCCAGAGACCAAACGCGCTGGCCGATTTTGATGATTCTTACGTCAATCGATTCGTCTTAATCCTGCGAGTGTCACTCGCTACATTAAAATTGGAAAAAACAAAAATGACGGATTTTGGGCGCCATTTTGTGGGAAAAAAAATTTTTTCTTCCAAACCCATCGTGTGGGGTATCAAAATAAAGGGTTTTAAAAGGCGATTTCAAAAATATATAACACTTATATGTTTAAATGTACATAATTCTAAAAAAAAATAACTAAAAAGCTGTAAATAAAAAAAGTTAATTAAAAAAATCAAAAAAACCGACTGCTTAAAAAGCAACCTAAAAAGCTCTAAAATCTGCTGCTGAAAGAAAAAATGCAGCATGATTTTCTTCTTGTTTACGTCTTTTTAGTTTGCTTTTTAAGCAGTCGGGTTTTTTGATATTTTTAATATTTTTTTTTTTATATGTTTGTATGTAACGAATAAACTTAAAAACTACTGGAACGATTTCAAAAATTCTTTCACCGTTGGGAAGCTACACTATCCCCGGGTGACATAGGCTTTTTATCCCTGTATTCCCACGGGAACGGGTACAATGCGGGTAAAACCGCGAGGCATCCGCTAGTATTCATATATTTTGACCGTAATACCGATATTCATGAGGCTTCGATGCGCTGTGTGTGGCTTAAAATAATCCCATAGTAAACATAATGAAATATAGCGCACATAATTTGAGTAGCGCAGTAATCTGAATACCTTTTATGTAACTTCTTCGTAGACTGCATTTGTTATTATAATCTTAAAACGATGTTACACCGGGTTTATTTTACTTGATCTGAATATCATAATAAAGAGCAGTGGTGGCCCAGTGGTATCGGCCGCGAATTACAAGTTGTAGGTCGTGGGTTCGAGCCCAGGCAGGCGCTTTACTTTGTGTAAATTATTTCGTCACCACTGCTCTCAAAACGGTGAAAGAAAACATCGTGAGGAAACCGACATGTCCTAAATAGAACCAAATGTTCGAAGACATGTGACATCCACCAACCCGCACTGTGGGCCCGCGTGGTGGATTACGGCCCATTCCCTCTCACAGAAAGGAGGCCTGTGCCCCAGCAGGAGGAACATTAATAGGCTGATGATGTGATGTGATGATGTGAATATCATACGAAAGGTAAAAACCTGATTTGAGATATTCCTTAGTAAGTGAGATCTCAACCTCAACCAAAGGCCATAACCCAACTGCCGAAGGAGGGTAATGTGTTTATCAGTCTATGTATGTAAGTATGTATGTATGTATGTTTGTTCCTATGTGGCGTTCTAGAGACCAAACGCGTAGGCCGATTTTGATGATTCTTTGATTCTTACGTCAATCGATTCGTCTTAACCCTGCGAGAGTCACTTGGCTACATTAAAATTGGAAAAGTAAGAATAGGCGGATTTTGGGCGCCATTTTGTGGGGGAAACAAATTTATTTTTCTTGCATCGTGAGGGTTATCAAAATAAAAGGTTTTAAGAGGTGATTTCAAAAATATATAACACTTATATGTTTTAATGTATATAATTCTAAAAAAAAATAACTAAAAAGTTGTAAATAAAATAAATAAAAATAAAAATTCAAAAAACCCGACTGTTTAAAAAGCGAACTTAAAAGACGTAAACAAGTAGAAAATCATGCTGTGCAGTCGGAGGATACATCTGGTTTTGGTCAGCCAGCTCGCTAATATGTATCCTCCGACTGCACAGCATGATTTTCTTCTTGTTTACGTCTTCTTCTTCTTCTTTTAGTTCGCTTTTTAAACAGTCGGGTTTTTTGATTTTTTTAATTATCTTTTTTTTTTTCACATTATGATTACTAGGTACTCAAACTTCTAAACAAGAAAAAAATAGTTACTCTAAGACCGCAATTAATTTGCACTTTGGCCCTCACAAACAATCTTTAGGTTTCATAATTATCATCTTCCTTCTTGAGAAAAAAATGTAAGATTTTAATCCAAACCCATGTTTCATATTTCAGGTTTCGAACACTCTTCAATGAAGAGTAGCTTCTCGTTGTCATCGTTGAGGAGCGCGCCCGCGCCGCCTGGTGGCCGCTGCGAGCAACTCGAGCGGCCATACCATAGTCTTACTAAAAAGAGGTACGGTATTGTTTTGTATTATAGCTGAGTTAAACTTGATGAAGAATAAATCAATCAACGCAGTACACTGCATTGAAAATACACCCGCAGCCTAAATTCGTAACTGAATTCGGCAAATCAAAGGGTTTTGACTCCATCAATCGACCAATCACATGCGACATGAAAGACGCGATATATGGAATGCAATTGCAGTAAACAGGGCTTGTAACGCATGACCAGTACCGTCTTTACCATAAAGGCACACGGGGCCCGTGCCCAGGGCCCCCAACCTCAGGGGGCCCCGAAGGACCGACAATTTATCTCACATTTATTCTCAAAACATTTTCGCCGGGCACAGTAATAGAGAGCACCCGGACCGAAAATAAGACTTACACTTGTCTTAAAACTCATGACAAAATTATGACGATTTAATTAACCAAATTAAGGCAAAATCAAGTCAAACTTTGCCTTTTTAGAGTTCCGTACCTCAAAAGGTAAAAAAAGGAACCCTTATTAAATAGAAGATCATAGTAGAAAAATGTTAGTATAATTCGCTTTTTTTACTTTCCAAAAGGGCCCCAAATTCTTGAGTGCCCCCGGCATAATTTAAGACGGCCTTGCGCATGACCTAACAAGAATGAATTACTACAGCTAACTAACTACACTCGATTTCTGTTCTTACTGCTGAGAACGTAAACAAGCGGTGTTATTGTCATTGAACTTTATATAAGTTCAAACAAGTTCACAGTTTCATTAAATCTAGTTACATACTTTCACTAAACAGCTGTTAGTATTGTCACGGAGTCCCAGCGCTAACAAAGAAAATTTGGTCCATATAAATGCCACTAGATGGCGCGATATGCATCGATTTGTTATTGTGTTGTGTGTAAAATTAACATTTTCTTGAATTGATCATAAAAATATTATGTTATTTTTTTAATCAACTCCTAAGCACAAAATTATGGAATATTGAGGTTATTCACATTTCAAAGATTATTCGAAACTGATCATTTAATATTGATTCCAATAGATGGGGCGGTTTTAAATTTATGAGGCATGCCACTCGATTGTTTAAATTTGTATTGTAACACATTTTGGTGCAATGAAACGGTACGAAAATAATACTTTAAAACAAATCGTCATAATATTTAAAGAAAAAAATATTCACGAACCGAGTCCATAAGAGCCAGCCCATTACCAACAACAAACATCTGTTTTTTTTTTCAGGAAGGAGCCATGTCGCGAAGCTTGGCGTCGAAGCTGGGGCTCCGCCGCAAGTGGTGGCAGCGCCGGCGACGACCTGTGGCCGCTGCTGCAGCACCACTACGACTACATCATGGACAACCAGATCATCGACAGCTGCAAGGTGAAGAATTTTTTAGCGGCAATAGCCCCTTCATCTTTTCGGATCTAGAATATAATAGAGTAGTTTACACACACGACACGTATGTCTTCTTTTGACACGTAAACATAAAGTGAATATGATATAATGCGTTGAAATATCGTGTGACGTCACGCCGTTAGTAAACTTTATACTGACTTAGTGACGTCACAAGCCCCCACTCCTCCACTTTGATGCGCTGTAACTTTGTCAATTTTTATTGTTTTGGTAAAGCAAAAAATACGTGTACAATATTATTCGGAAATCTCACTTACGGACTAAATATCATATTTCTACCCAGGAAACATCCCTATTAGGCGAATAGTTGACTTAGGTGAATAGATATCGCTTCTAAACGCGATGCACTCAGAGGTCGTTTTGCCTCTGTGTGTTTTGCGAAATCTTATTTCCAAAAACCGGCCAAGTGCGAGTTGGACCCGCACACGAAGGGTTCCGTACCATTATCGCAAAACACTGCAAAAATATCACGTTTGTTGAATGGGAGCCCCCCTTACTTTATTTTATTTTAATTAAATAATTATTATTTTTGAAGTGAATATACAATTAAACATTCTGTGAATATTTCAAGCGTCTACCTGTTGCCGTTATTAATATCGAGCAAAAAACGGCCAAAAAATCACGTTTGTTGTATGGGAGCCCACATTAATTTATTTTATTTTAATTTAATAATAATTATTTTTTTAAGTAAATATATAACTAAACATTCTGTGAATATTTCAAGCGTCTACCTGTTGCCGTTATTAATATCGAGCAAAAAACGGCAAAAATATCACGTTTGTTGTATAGGAGCCCCCCTTTAATATTTATTTTATACTGTTTTTAGTATTTGTTGTTATAGCGGCAACAGAAATACATCATCTGTGAAAATTTCAACTGTCTAGCTATTACGGTTTATGAGATATAGCCAAGTGATCGCGAAGTCTTAGTAATAGGGTCCCGTTTTTACCCTTTGGGTACGGAACCCTAAAAAGGCTACTATAGTAGACCATCCTAAAAGCAAAAGGATAAAGCATCTGCTAAAATGCCAAGTAGTAGTATCTAAAGATCTGGTTGACGGTAGCAGTGCCTCATTGTGTCTCAAAATTACACTGGCTTTTGTTTTTTTTTACTGAATAATTCTGACTCTTGTATTACAAGCCTCATATTTTATTAGATTGATAATTTTTTCGGTCTTCTGTCATGACATTTATTTGCCGTATGACGTCTCTGTCTTATACCAGTTATTTCTGTCTATATAAAAAAAAGCTTTTTTACAAAAAAATACTACCGACTTCCAAATAAGAAAACTAGAAAGTGAAAAATAACTTTATTTTTGGAAGTCGGTGTCTTTGGTAGGTACCAAATTTTTAAGTTATGGACACCGACTTCCAAAAATAAAGTTATTTTTCACTTTCTAGTTTTCTTATTTGGAAGTCGGTAGTATTTTTTTGTAAAAAAGCTTTTTATTTTTCACTTTTTAGGTGTACCTACCTAATAGGGAAGTAGTTAAGTAAGTACCTATAATGACAGAATAGATTACCCGAATAACATGAAAAATGAATATAACCGGTGAAATGAGAGATCTGCATACCCCTTTCGAGCGTACTGGCGTGATGTTATGTTATGAAATAGTATAAACAATAAAAAAACATGCGATTGCAGCAATCCCGAGAGATTTGCCGTTATTTATTGAAGAGTTCTGTTGTATATCTCCGAAGTTCTTTATCAGATCTTCACCAAATTAAAATGGGACCAATTTCGGAATATAATCTTTCAAACAAAAAAAGAATTTTCAAAATCGGTCCACAATTGACGGAGATATCGGTGAACATACATAAAAAAAAAAAAAAAAAAAAAATACATAATGTCGAACATAGAACCTCCTCCTTTTTTGGTAGTCGGTTAATAAGTATTATAGACCTAGATACACCTAATTGTTAAGTTTTATTTGAAAACTTGGATCCTCTATCATGCTTTAAAAGCTAATCATCTTCCACTCATTCCAGGAAGCAAACGGCGAGCTCCTCCTCCACAGCTCCTCCCTCCACGGCTGTCCTCGCCTGCTGAACCCGACCTCAGGCTTCAACCGCCAGTGGTCGCTCAGCCAGCTGGTGGCGGAGTTCAACGAGCTGTGCCAGTGGCTCACCCACGTGCAGGAGGAGATTTATTCTAGTCCCGAGAACTTGTCCAGCAGGAAACTAAGGACGGTGAGTGGTTATGTTATCTAGGTTCTAGCAGTGGGCTTCAAATAGAATATAATAACTTTATTTATATAAGAAAAGAAAACATACAAATACATGGATTCCCTGACTCCTGTGCTTGGTGATTGACCTGTTTTACAGGAGCCAGTGCATTCTTCCAGGGAGGAATTACAATTTATTATTATGCAAATTAACTGGGTAATAACTAAAGTAAATATTAATAAAAAAGAAACATAGCATAGCCAGCTTAACTTAGTCATTCAAATCAAAGTCAGGCGCGAGTGTGTGAGTGAGTGTATTTGTGTATGTGTGTGTGTGTGGAGGCAGGAACCACATATAACCGATTTTGTCTAAGCTCAACCATAATTTAATTTAATTCTTGGCTTGGCTGAGAAAAGGGTCTGGGGATGTCAGTAAAATCCTGCCCAATTACTTGTTACATCCAGTATTGTTCATGCCAAATTCTGATTACATAAAACAACTTTTCCCTTTTTTGATGCTTTTTAATCAGTAAAATTTGGAACCACTAAAACACTTCGGATTTTACTCTTGTTCATTTAACCTTAGGGGTTGGCAGTTTTAGGCTATCCGGCCATGCAAACAGGATATAAAGAAGATATCTAATACCATATGTGTTGTTCACAGAGTCGTATGTCGGAGTTGGTGTCAGTAGAACCGCGCCGCGCCAAGTTCATCGAGCAGGCCACCGCTATACTCGAACGTATACCTGAAGCCAGTGCTGAAGTAAGTAGTTTACAATTTATGTGATACAGTTCAGTTATATTTGTTAACGTGGCAACCACAGATATAAAGCTAACTAGATTACGCGATTGTATGCACTTCGCGTGTCAAAAAGGCAGTAAAGTTACGATCAATGATCGTAATTTGAGCTTTTCATTTAGCATTATCGACACCGGAAATCCACTGAAATCTAGAAAAATGCCTTTTTATGCCTTAATGAGCTGTAAAGACTATAAAAAAAGTTGGCCGAGGCATTGGAAATGTTTTCTTTCATTGGTAAGTAAATTTGTTTTTAAATTGTGTGTGAAAAAGTGGCTCGCTTGGTTTTCATACAGATGGAGGGACTTGCGTTGTCTAGTTAGATTTATGTCTGTGTTGGCAACACCAAACACAGGTGACAAACACTGTGATCCACACAAGCACTTGAAGCTGCGTTAAATGCACCTAGCTTTGGAGGTTTCAGACATCCTATAGGCGATATCTCCAAATTCATCAAAAAATTGAAGCTGAAAATATTATGAATATAGCTGGCGTTATAAAATTCGACGTTATCGACGTGAATTAAGAATATATGCCTCACAACTTCCAATTACTGAGCGTTGGTTTGATCATGAACGTTATAATTTATTTTTTTTATTTTATTTCTCAGGTGACGTGGCGAATAGAACATTTGAATGTGAAGTGGGAAGGTCTCCGGTTGCTACTTAGTCCTGAGCAGCAGCATCGAGAGGGAGACAGTTCTGACACAGTTGGTTAGTACGCTTTATATATCTGAATTACAATATTAAATTACATCTATTGGCTGTGGTGAAGGTGCTTTGCAGGAACTATCTCCGGAATAGTTCGTCGTAGAGTTTTACCCTCTTACTAATAAACGCGGAATAAAGTTATACCAGATATAACAAAGAAATACCCATACATTTTCATAGGTTTATACTTGGTATAACTTTATTCCGCGTTTATTTGTAAGAGGGTTAGAGTATGTCTTAGGGCGAATTATTTTCAATTTGAGCATAGCGCCATCTATGAACAAGTTATGGTAGTTCAATCTATATCTATAGATTTATAGTGTTGCCGCTAGATGGCGATGTTGCTACTATAGTTTATGGAGACAGAAACAATATATAGATGGCGTTTTTAAAAACGCCATCTCTATATATCGTTTTTAATATCGCAAACAATTGTTTTTCAACTAAAAAACATATTGACTTTTATTAGGGCGGTTACGCACTACATCCGATACTAATCCCAGGAATGTCGGTCCGAAGTAGCCGTAGTACTTCTTGTAGAGGAGGTTACGCTGCGTTCTGTATCCGAGCTCCGTCCGATTGAAATCTGTAGATTTCCTCTCTGTAGAATTCGGATCTCGGATTCGGATGATAAAGATCGGATGCAGTGCGTGGCAGTGTAGCCGCCATGCAGTAAAATCATTCTAATTACAATGTGGGCCAACAATTAGAATGATTTTACTGAATAAAATAAATTACCTTCTTTCTGTGCCTTATCTTTAAACTGCTTACTCTATTTTCTTCGTAAGTGAATTAATACGTAATTTTTCTTGTCTTGTCCACCAGACACCGCTCACGAGTTACGCTGCCTCCGTCGCTGGCTGCACTGCATGGAGGGTCGCCTGCCGCCGCCGTCGTTAGCAGCCGCCCGAGGAGCTCCCTACCACGAGCTGTTGAGGAAACTCAGTGAACACAAGGTAGGAATAGTTTGTACTGGTGTCCGCAAATCTACGTCTAAGTGCGTTTTTTGCTTATGGGTGGGTATAAATGATCAATCGATCCACCTCTTCTACTCAAGGAAGGTCAGCAGCGCCTTGATGTAACTGACTTTCTCTCGTAGGGTAACTGGGTAACCGAATTTTTCTGCCCTGTATACAGGGACTACTGGGCTACTTAGGAGCAGATGTGTTGCTGTCTTGCCCTTCTACATACACACTCTGCAGAGTGTTGTTAGACAGTAAAAGCTAGATTTAGCTCTAAAGAACCTTGACGCGAACCTTGCTTGACCACAGTGAAGTGCAATTGGTAAAAGAAACGGCGACTGAATAAAGGTATAAATGAAGAAGTAGAAGAAGGTATAAATGTGAACAGATAAACCAGATCGTAATCATTCATTGGTCGTTGTTTCATCGTTTGTCGCGGAACGGTGAGAGTATTTAGTTTTCACGATATTCATCTATTTGTAATAGCTTCATTTGTCGCCACATTAGAGGTACGCAATCGATTTTGAGACCATATCAGGCAAAAAAGTGATTTTTGCCCAATCAGATGAATCTGAAGAAAGGTATATTTAACCATGTAACCTTTAAAATAGGCCTAAGAATTACGTGTTAATTGCCCTCACGCTGCTATTTTTCAACCTGATAAAGTCCTTAGATGTCACTTAGAAATACAAGCAGCCGAGAAATACAACTTTATTTTAAAACGGTGACAAATAAGGATGTATTTTGCAGAACAAACTGCATGTAGTGAGCAATATTACTGTCAATAAGGATAATAAAATGTTTGCAGCCTGTTTATCAATCATTTGATTTGTTACTTACAAATGCAAGCGCAAATGAATGCTAACCAATGTAAAGAACTTCAACAAATGTAATGAAGACAATTAGGAATGGATGCTTTACTTTGGAATAGCTCTCGCCAAACTTCTTGGCTGCCCTGAAGTTAGCTACAATGGCTGCGCAGTAGTTAATCTCATACAAAAACAGCACCGATCTGCGCCTTGCACATCGGTAAGCTAACTACAGAACGGCCTAGAAGTTTGGCGAGAAATATATGTTCATAGGTATCTATGGAACGGAATTTGAAGTACTTTGTCTAATATTTGTTTATGGCTTATAATACTCGTATGGCGAAAATACGCCAACATAACAGTTCAAATGAATAGTAAGATACAGCTTGATTCAAACTTAATGATGGCTATGAATTTCGTAATTCGCATCGCATTATCCCTCAACCCTGGTGTCACATCCTCTACTGCGCAGTGATTCGCGGTGTTCCTAGCCGCTTTTACGTTCGCATAAAACTTTACTCAGGTATTTATTTATACAACATTTAATTCTTATTTATGTATAAACTGAACAGATATTTCTAAAATTATTTCATGATTTATATTTGTTGAATAAGTGGGGTGTAATCAGCTGCTTCGGTAAGCACGTGTAGTAATGATTAAAACGCAGGTAAAATAGCATATAAAATTGATTTGTGGAAACCAATACTTTTATTATAATTTGTCTTGGTTTTCTACACCTAAAGACGGACACCCAACCCGATGAAAGAAAACTTTGTTTCAAATAAATTGCACTAGATGGCGTGATAAGCTTCAATTTGTTATTGAGTTTTGTGAAATATTAATTTAAGATTTTCTAGAGACGATCTAAAAAATATATGTTCTCCTAAGAACAAAATTAAGGAACATTGGGTTCATAATTCACATTTTAAAGATTATTTGAAGGATCATTTAAAATTGATTCCAATAGATGGTGCGTTTTTAAATAAATTTCTGAAAGTATTCAACAACATTTTTTAAATATCTCTCTATTTTTTATGTTTAGTACAATGAAACAGTAAAAACGTGCAACAAATACTATAAATTGTTTTATCGTCGCTGTATTTAAAAATAAAAGTATTCACGAACCGAGTAAACCCCTTTTACTTGCAAGTCGCTGCAAACACCATCTATATCCGTGGAACGGAACCGAACGCGATCGATGTTCTTAGAAAAATAATCAGTTTAATCAGACGAAAAACGCTGGTGTCGTTGGTACGGTTTCGGGATCTGTATATATTATATTATCTGTGACCTAACTTACTAGATTTGTTTCAAAAAGTTTTGTGCGACATGTTTTCATATTTCGTTCCGTAGTTCATAGTGGAATGTCCATCTAAATCCAAGGGTGAAAAGTTGAAGAGAGCCCTGGAGAAGTTCACAAAATATTGAAGTTATTAATTTTAATACAAAGAAAACATTATTATCTTTATAACACTACGAGCAACTACTTTGAAACATTTTTGCTAAGTCTCTAACTTTTTTTTTTTGTTTTTTTATGTATACAAGTCATGTACATCTGTCAGTTACACACACTCAAAATAACCTTTCTCTAAGAGCTTATGGTCCCCTGAACGGGAATCGAATTAAAAATATCATATGTTAATACACGTCTGTATTCACGAGTCAACCGAAATATTTTTACAAACCACGTTTTCTTTTATATTTAATCAATTTTTAAAACATCTTAATAAATCATCTTAGAACTCTACAACTTGTAGCCTTCAGCAATCCTTAAACAACCCGCCATCTTTAACACACAATTGCATAATAAAACATCTGAATACCGATCCACGAGCGATTTATTCGCTTTGTTAGCCATCCATTGCTGTGTACCTTGGCGTCTTCGTGACAATCCGAACACGTTCTAATGACGATAATAAATCAGCCAGCGATGGAAAGATGCCCTTAATTAGGTTCGATGGATCGTGAGCGAGAGCTGTGGGGTCTTTGTGCTCGTGTGATCGTGTGCCCTATGGATTCATAGTGATGCAGGGTGATAGATAAGTCGTGTGTGCTTGTTTGTGTGATTGTGAGGTTTCGAGGTCTTTATGTATTCTGAATAAGAAGTTGAAGAGTAGATTTTATCGACATCCTAACATTGGTATGCTTGTCCTTTTGTTTGGGTTCGGGGCCGCAAGTCTTCGTCTTGCTAACATCTTTATTAGCCGCCAACCTGTGATCCCTTTCTAGCTTAATATCGTTACCATATTCACACTATTATCAGTGTATGATTTACAATAAAGTTTTAAGATTTATTCCGTTCGAATACCAACAACTAATACCACTGGTATTTGTTTCAACTCATATTTATTTTCTATTCCGAACGGATACCGCTCTTTAGATAATTAAATTTTATGTGCAAACGAATACTACAGTAACTTGAATTTGGTACAGTCAGCTCGGTCAAACCTAATCAAATTTTTCTGTATGGACGTTGGCGTAGTTATCGAATTTAATTTACACCAATGGCGTTCTATATGCGTATCTCTGAGATATTTTGTAATTTTTAGATTGTAAGTAAATTGTTCTTGTTTTGATGTTATTGCAAAAAAAATATGCTGGTACAAAGATTCAGTAAAATTATAATAAATTTGTTTATTGGTCATATTTTATTATTGAACTTGTTTTGGTATTAGTTTAAACAACGGTATCCGTTCGGAATAGGAAATAAATATTAATTTAAACAAATACCAGTGGTATTAGTTGTTGGTATTAGAACGGAATAAATCGTTTTTAATACAGGACATTTTATTGATACAGTCCCTGCACTTAAAAAATCCTGTTCACCAACAAAAATTACTTTTCGATGAATACAAGTGCTTCACTTTACGGTGCCATGCAATTTGCGTAGTCAAAAACGTATACTCCTTTTACCACTCCAATACTTTATCTATCTTTCATGGGCTCCCTAAACACTGTATTACTCCAAAAAAAGAAAAACCAAATGCATAAGCAAATTGTGACGTTAATGCATCAGTTTATGTAAAAGTCAGAACACAAACGTCAGGTCCAAAGTCATCATGGTGCATAAACGCCAGGGCGAAAGTCATCATGGTGTATAAATGATGAACAGTTAACCTCTGCCCTAGAGCCACCTTGAGCGTTTGCTGTTTGTAAAGATAAGTAGGAGATAAACCCTTTGAATTTGCGTTGTTATCTTGATAGTATTATATGGCTATAATAGCTTTTAATGATGGGGATAGTCATATTATCTTTGCAGATGTAATAGCTATTGATTTATGATACATAAAGATTATTTTATGACACAAGAATGAGTATTTTTCATTTCAGTGTAGAGTTTGATTAGTTCTCTATCTGCAATGAATTTAGTTACGCATATGACCTGGTAAGGATCAAGGGCACCCGCTGAAAGCAAGAAGCACAGGACCTTTTTTATTTTTGGACTGGACTTTTTGGCCAAAAGACCAGGGAGTGTGGCATTTTTACCTCACTAAAACCACCCCGGTGATAGCAGCACTTAGAAGGGGCCTGTGACCTCTCAAAATATCACCCCTGAACCCCCTCTGTGCAACAGCTGTTAGGGCACATCCCTGGGGAGAAATGGGGAGTTAAATGCCTCCCCTGAGCCTCGCTGTGCATGGCAGCACGACGTCCACAACACGATTCCTTCACCCTTCGGAACTCGATAGCAATTGACAAATTGTAAGATTGTCATGAGACATGAGATAGTGAAGGAAACCGCCAGTAACGTTTGACTAAGCGACGCAGGCGCAGGTCATCAGATCATCGCAGATCATGTATCTATGGCTGTACAAATTACCCGTATCTGATTGGGAGTAAGATATGCTCACGATGTAGGGAGGGATAGACGTGTCATAGATTTAAATAAAACTTGGACATTTTTTAGAACTTTTTTGGAAAGTTATAGTAATAAGTAACAAGGACCAAGGGAAAAGGGAAATGCCTCCTTTTAAGATATGTTCATTGGACGTCTTTCAGCTAAAATGATGATAATATCTTGAAATATACCAATGAAAACCTTTGTGGTATAAAATAATACGATAAAACTTACTAATATTATAAATGTGAAGTTTTTGATAGATGTGGGTTTGGATGTATGTTTGTTATTCAATTATGCCAGAACGGCTGAACGGATCAGGATAAAATTTGGCACAAAAATAGATTATAGTCTGGAATAGCACATAGGCTTTGGCATGGTTTTTAGCCCGGTATAATGTTCCCTTGGTATAATAAAACACTTACCACGCGGGCGAAGCCGCTGCCAGAAGCTAGTTCTTATATAATACCTAGTTTCTGAATTGAAAAAATCGATGGTCACCGAGTCCTCCTTCGTCTCGGTTGAACTTACAGCAATTATTGTTCGAGCTGTAGAATATGAAGCTGTACTTGATGAGTAAATTAATTTGATTGAGAGATTCTGGTGGTGCGGAAAGAAAATAAAGCCAAACAAACCACCACGAATCAATCCACTTTATCTGTCTCGAAATTCATCGTGGTGGTGTCTCCCTTTTCCGCACTTAGAGTTTTGGTCCGTTATGCGTGGGGACACCTGCAAACATAACCAGCCTAGCTCCGTCCAAAAGCACAGAAGCTTCCTGGGAGCTTCACAGGTTTCACGGATCGACCTCACTGTTCCGAGGATAAAAGCCAAAATTCATAGTAAAGTGTGTAGAAAATTGATAAATCTCAGTAATGATAGTTAAATCTCGCATTACGATAAACGAGACCGCGGTAAGTAGAGGTCATCGGATCAACAGCGATCATGGTATCTATGGCAGTACAAATTGTTCTTATCTGATTAACATAAAGGTATGTTCATATTAGTGAAGCTGTAGCGGTGTTGCGTGTGCTTTAGTAGTAGGTAATTTTTGCTTGTTGTCTCCAAAATCCAAATGTGACTTGTAAACATCTCAATACTTATGATATTGTTTATACGGTTTGATTAACATTCAAGGTTTTTGAGCTTAAGTCGCGCTAATAAAAAAAAATATTTTCCAAGTAATTATTTTCTTGAATTTCTTCCAATCCTTGTGACTTGAGAACTTTTTTTACCATTTGTGGGACTTATGCGGGCCCGGAAGACCTAGCGTAAACGTAGGCCCCTCAAAATGGCGAGTGGCATATGTCCAGCTTGGCATACTTTCGACTGAATTTACTTGGTACTTGCTTTTATTTGTCTTGCGATGATTTAACCATTGTTTTTGTTTTTTAATTCGTGTTGCTGCTGAAAGATATTCAACAAAGTCTTCCTTGAGTACGAGTACCTATATTTTGAATCCTTCAACAATATTAACTTTAAGTCTTTCGCGTTTCATAATGGCAAACTTTATATCACGGGAATTTAACGCGATGATTTAGATTTTCTGCCAAAATGAATGAATTTTCTGCCCCAACGGAGCCAGTACACCGAGACACCAGTCTACCCGGGACCACGATCGTTGCAACACGGTCGAAACGTCGGGTTAAATAGGTAAATAAATAATCTAAATCATCGCGTTAAATTCCCGTGATATATTGTTTTCTTTCAACAATAATTTGTTGCAACGCTTCATTATTGGCCAAGATTTTCGATTTCCTCTTTCTTCTTGCCATTGTACTAAGATATAGGAACCGGAACTCAGTTTATGCAAATGCGTTCTGATTGGTTGAGACCACTGAGAAACTACCAATAAAATTCACATTAAATTTATTGCATCCATACACAAACACATACACATCCATATCCATACACATTGTATACAGGTGGTAAATATAAGTTACAGAAACAATTATGGACTTTGTCAGGCACAGCAACATTCTAGATACACTCAGTGTCTAGGAGAGAGGAATAGTGCTCAATATTTCCTTATCTATTAACATTTTAGTTATATGTTCCCTTTCTATCTGTTTTTATTTGGTTTAATGCACTAATACGTATCCCTTTTATATTCATGTCGAATTCAATATTATTTTTAAATATTAATTATTTGTTTAAATGATTTAAATATTACAATAAGTATATTTGATTTATATAGTTTATATTTAATAAAATTAATACATAATAAAATTTAAAATGTCCATATTATATTTTGAGTCCATTGATGATGTTTGAGTCAATTATTTATTAATGTCATTTCACTTATCGAGTTAACAGTAGTCGTTATTTTTAATTGAGTTTATCCGTCAGATTATCGTCAATTGTGTAATAGGTTTTACTAATGAAGAATTGTTTTAATTTATTAATAAAAATATTGGTTTTACTTATTTGTTTTATGTATTCCGGTAATTTGTTATATATTTTTATCGACATAGCATACGGACTAGAAGAGTGTAATTTGAGGCGGAATCAGAACGCTGTATTTGCACAAACTGAGTTTAGTTAACTAATCGCGATTAGTTTAATTTGTGAAATCGGCCCTTAGTAATGGTCATTTATTACTAAACATTTATAGGGCTTCAGAAACATTGTTTCGGTTTAATTAAAACGGCTGTTTACGATTATTACAAGACTTACATAGTGAAACTATGTAACAGTGTAAGCTGTTAATATTAAGCTATTTGCTGCCTCATTTATAGTAGTTGTGAATAGCCGCGTAATTATAATAAACTAACAAAGGTCTTAAACCAGTATGAGATATATATATGATAGTTATCTACTGTTAATGTTGATTATATGAACTTGATGTAGATGTAAGTAAGTACTTACCTACATCTATAGTTCTCGCGAAACTTCTGAACCGCCCTGAAGTTGGCTTTCCGGATCGGTGCTGTTTTTACCCGACTGCCGAAGGAGGGTAATGTGTTTATCAGTCTTATGTATGTATGTATGTATATTTGTTCCTATGTGGCGTTCTAGAGACTAAACGCGTTGGCCGATTTTGATGATTCTTACGTCAATCGAGTGACACTGGATACATTAAAATTGGAAAATAGAAAAATGGCGGATTTTGGGCGCCATATTGTGAAAGAATTTATTTTTTCTTCCAACCCCTTCGTGTGGGGTATTAAAGTAAAGGATTTTAAGAGGTGATTTCAAAAATATATAATACTTATATGTTTAAATGTAATAATAACTAAAAAGTAATAAATAAAAAAAGTTAATTACAAAAAAAAAAAAAACAAAATACCCGACTGCTTAAAATGCGAACTAAAAAGACGTAAACGGAGGGAGGATACATCTAGTTTTGTTCAGCCAGCTCGCGAATATGTATCCTCCGACTGCACAGCATGATTTTCTTCTTGTTTACGTCTATTTAGTTCGCATTTTAAGCAGTCGGGTTTTTTGATTTTTTTGTATGAGATTTACTACTGCGCAGCCATTGCAGCTAACTTCAGGGCGGTCAAGAAGTTTGGCGAGAACTATAAGGGCCGTTGAGCACTTGAAGTTAAAACGTGTCTAAAGTTACTTTAATACCTTAGTTAGACAAATGCCTTGCCGAATTCATTACGCAATAAGGCTGCGGTTAAAGTCGAGTTTGACAAATACACAACTTCAAAAACTTCATTGAGATATTGGGGAAAAGCTCTCTCTCCAACTAAATGATAGAAACGTATGTCGTCAACGTCATATAGATGCCGCAATGTCGATATCTTTGAGATACTTATGTTTTCTTACTACTACTTGAATTTCTGCCAAAAACTCAGGACAAATAGATAGATTTATACTGATTTTTACCGACTTAAAAAAAATGGAGGTAATCAATTCGATACGTATGTGTGAAATATTGTTGGAACTGCACAATATTCACGCATGTTACTCTAAACACGTGTGCCAAATTTTATAAGTATGTATGTTTGTCCACGCATTACTCCGAGACCACTTATCAGATCGTGATCATTCTTTTTGTTGGATTGAGTATCTCTCAACTTACGGAATAGTGCTAGTTTCATCAAAATCGGTCCAGCAGTTTTCGGTCAAGCAAAAGACTAAAAAGTGCAATATAACTTTCGTTTCTGAAGTCGATGTCGAAATATGACAGAAACAAGAGGTACCAAAGACACCGACTTTCGAAGCGAAAGTTATTTTGCACTGAAGTGTGTTTTGCTTTTGAAGTCGATTTATTTAATTGTGAAAACGTTTTTACTTCTAATGTGTTGTCAAAGATATTTTGAAAGTTAATTTCCAATTAGTCAAAGCCCGACAAACGATTATAATTTCATGTCAAATACATAAATAACATACCTACACAATAACTTCATAAAACATTTAGTACTACTCGTATAATATTCCCATAACAAAGCCGTTTATTCATGTAGTGTCGAACAAAACCGTTTGTCTTGATTGACTAATGCGCAGTCTCGCAACTTTCCACCAGAGGTCGCTGTCACAATTAACCTCTGCTAGTCAATTTGTGACATGACCATCTATTATTTGGACCAATCGATCTAAGTTAATCGTTCGTTTGAGTCTGTGAGATATCGGTTTTGTAAGGAAAGCAACTTAAATGTGACTAGAGGAACGGGTTCGAGCTTTTCCTGTTTGAAAATAATTTGCTTGTTTCGTAATTCGAAGAGAGTGCTTTGAAAATCGAAACTGATTTTCATTATTTACTAGCGATTTTAATTTGTACGAAAAATATTATTGCATACAAAATACAAACCTTGTGCTGAATGAACACGGAGAAGGATCTGCGATGTTGGTCGAGCCGTTCTTGTGTGTCTATTCTTTCATACATGCACTAATTGATTTAGATTTAAATTAAGCTAAGCCTTTAGGGGGCTGGCGGACTTAAAAACCGGCCAAGTGCGAGTCGGACTTGCGCACGAAAGGTTCCGTACCGCTGTCGCAAAATACAGCAAAAAATCACGTTAATTGTATGGGAGCACTTAAATATTTATTTTATTTGTTGTTATAGCGGCAACAGAAATACATAATCTGTGAAAATTTCAACTGTCTAGCTATCACGGTTCATGAGATACAGCCTGGTGACAGACAGACAGACCTACAGACAGACAGACGGACAGTGGAGTCTTAGTTATAGGGTCCCGTTTTTACCGGAACCCTAAAAATCAAGGTACTGCAATTCTCACCGTGATATCTACTTCTTTTGCTATTCTACGTGCATTACGAGTCCTCTCATTGCGAAGTTACCTTAAAAGCACGTGTATTTATCTTCTAAAATGTATGTTATACTAAAAACACAAAAAAACTCTAATATTATCTACATTTTTACGTCTTCACCTAATTTCATACGAATGAAATCTTCATCAAAGAAACAAAAATAAATCTGTGCACCGTTTAAGTTTGATGACTTCCTTATAAGAATAATATTTTGGGTTTATTTACATAATTTTAACTGCCACCATATTTGGTTAGTGATGAGTCTGTAATACATGGGTTTATTATGCTCTGAATAAAGGTATTACTCCACTATCTGCTACGCGAGAAATAGGAACTCAAAAGTACGCGAACGTTCGTGGCAATCCCGCGGGACTGCTCCTCCACGTGGACCGCGGTCATGAAACGAGGGAGAAAAATGAAACCAGACACATTAAGATCTCGTAGAAAGCCCACACTATACAGCGTGTTATTCACGTGTTTTGTCTATGTCGTGGCCCATCGTTGAACTGGGCCGATCGAGATCTGCCTGGGCACATCACTAAACGCCGGCATTTCTTGATTTGCCTGTGTAATAATTTCGTTCGAAGATTAACGTTTGCCGATTAGTCCAGCCATGCTTGCATGCGTGGCCTACAGACTATAGTTTGTAGTTTTTTTCTGCAATTAACTCATTATTATTGCTTTTATTATCACAGTTTTCGTATTCTTGAGATGCCGCCATCTTTCTCGCACATAAACACACGGCTGGCAAACAGCGCTGCCAGCGACGCGAAACTGAACTACATTATCGAGACATGGCTGGCCGCCCAGTCATCAGGCACAGCCCAGCCAGGTGACTAGTTGACCAAATCGACAAATAGGTTGCTCTCATGAATCAGCCCATCTTTATGTTGGGCACATCATGAAATGATCGGCCAAATCACGAAATGAGTATACGATGTGAGCTTCCCCACCAAACAAACGATGGATGAACGGTGTGAAAGATCTGGAAACTGGATTACTATTGATATGATGGATCCAGTTCAATTCAATTTATTCAGTAACAAGTAAAAATCAATCAATTATTATCAATAGAAAAGTGCCCACCCCAAATAAATTGGAATAAGACAAGATAACGATGATTCGCCCGTTTTATGACCACGACTGTTGTCGTTTAGAGAACCGATTATGTATGAAATAAATACGTTGTTCAGTAACGCGTGCAGTTGTCCTTCTAGCTTCTTTGCGAGTGCGACATCGTGTGACGCAATATCAGTCTCAGTATCAGTATTTAAATATTATATAGATTGGAAATAGCCATCTTTTGTTGGGCTTCCGATACGATTTTGGTATGATCAATTATGTACTGCTAGGCGATAAAATATAGCTCGCTATTGCGATGAAGTGTTAGCCTACAAAAACGGTATTTATAAACATCCGTTTTTGGTTGTATGGATGATTTTATCATACATAAAGTCTTGACAAGTTCATTGAAGATCACTGCTGCCTACTGTACGTTTAATCGAAGGTTCCAACGGGAATTTCCAATTTCATTTACCATCTTGGATTCTTGGTGGTCTGAACTAAAAAGCGAATGAGTGAGTGAATGAAGATTGAACGAGATGTAATGATTAAATTGGCCTGTGCTTTACGATGATGCTAAATTGCTTATCCACTTGCAAATGTAGGCTAAGTCATAATTACAATGTTTACTGTTGGTAAATAAATAAAATTTGTAATTTACGCAACTATTCTAAACTATAATCTAGTGGGTAGTTTATTTGAAAACTTGAGTCAATTTATTAGGAACGAAGGTACGCTAATACGCAAGTATGCGACGATTACAACAAATGACAAGAATCCAGATAGTCTGTACTATACTTAACTAAGAACTAAAACCTCGCAGATTACACTGCAGTGCAGAGGAAATTACCAACGGTAAAATGCGTGAATTATTTCCTTTTGTTAACGAGCGTACACATAATGCTGAGTTAAGTGTACAGTGAATTGTTTTTAACACGAGAAAAGTGTGTTCGGCTTACACAAAAGAATAGAAATGCCTCTGAGACGTGCTTTGTGGGCAAACGATTAATCATTAAATGGCCCGGTTTAAACAAAGAGGTAAAGGGAGAAGGCGTTGCGTGCCCTCCTTAACCTGACGTTCTTAGGAAAGTTAACTACAATCTCAGTTTTATCAGGAACAGACTGTTTAAGTGCCCGTGTTCCGCTTATTTAGTGAGTAATCTATAATACTAGACGGAGTCGTACCGGTAATCTATTATTTTATTATGAGCCATTTAATGGTATGCAAATAAAAGCAAGTGCAATAAATGGGTGCCATTTAAATGTTCTGACAAGAAACGGACGCCATTTGCAATATGGCTGCCGATACAGCAAAACTGTTTTAGTTAACGAGCTGGTCGTAAAGTATCATATCCTTAACTGCTGTTCATATTATTGCGCATAAAATGAAGGAAAATGGCAATTTCCAGCGTCGTAGAAAGGAAAGCTAATATGCATTGTTAAGAGGATAATGGGAAAATAGATATGCGACTGTAGTCTGTGAGCTTAGGCGATGTGGAAGGATAGTAGGTCCTGAAGATCGCTCTGTGGTGAATTGGTTTAGTATCTCATTACCTTCAAGACGACGACAGTCGTCAACGACCTTGAGGGAACAAAACGCGCACTCGTTTCACACCGGGCGACCCAAAATTCATTAGTTTTTTCTACTTTCCTTATTATTAAGACTTAAAAAAAAGACTTAGATCAAAATGTTGTGTTTTGGTGCGATTATCGATTTTTGGTCCGTCTTAGCCATAACTTTACAAATTAATTACAATATGTTATATGAATAAAACACAAAATTTTCTTCGAAATAAAATTATTAAAAAAATGGTCTAATGTAACATATATTTTTCCATAAATTACGACTAGCCATTTAGACGTGATTCTCATTTTAAAATCAGATACTCAGGGGTATCTGCGCCTTAAAATGTGTAAGTAGCGTCTTTCTTTGCAGTTTTCTGATCGTCTTTCGTTCTGTCAATGAAAATCTTTGTTGTATTAATTTGTTTTTCTGGTGTCAATGAGTATTCCAATTTTAAATTACGATTCGAATAAGATTACTCAACTTACGATTACGACACAATATTAAGACAAATAGTCTCATTAGGCAACTAAGACTTGAAATAATTCAGAATGATTAGCTTAATATAGGAAAGCAATAACACTTAATCTGGCAGGCGGTGTAAGTGTAGGAAAACAGTACCATTTTGTTTGGCCGACAGTGCAAGTGATTAATGAATTTATCGCAGCGCAAGATCGGCCGACTTCGGGTAGCTTCGGACAGCATCGGTAGCGACTTTCGCTCCCGCGGGCGAATTGCGCGGTTTGTTTTATACGATGTGCGTGCGCATATGATTAATGTGAGAGACTTTCAGATTAAATTGGTGTATTTTTATTCATTGAAATAGTAATAATATAACATGTCCGGATATTAGTTGGATCGGGTTGTAAAGATTAAAAGTGTAGTCATTAATCATAGTAGTTCCTGACATAACATGCATGTTATAGATCACGCTATGTGACGTGAAAATTAAACATGTCGTTACTTACATAAGTATTTGTTTTATCACAATCCCACCGCACTATTCCCAAACCACTGCAACTCCTGAAAGCCAGAATCAACAGTGGCGACCACCAGAAAAGCGCCGAGGCAATGAAGCTCGACGAAGTCCCGGTGAATGAATTTAACTGTCTTGTATCCCGCAACGAAATTAATCAGAAAAGCATAACGGTGAAGTAGGAAAATATACAAATTTCCACAGCAGGAGACAGAATAAACAAGGCCAATAGGCACAAAGGGTCGTTTACAATTGGGATAAGCCCAGTTGCCTAGCACTACGGATAAAAAAAATAGCATTAATATTAATGGGTCCAAACATTGTGAGCTGCTATATTTGTTTCCAATAATAGATATGGCAAAAACGCTTGAACGCACGGAAATTTGTTCTAGTTTTCACAAGGACCGTATAGTAAACAACTCCTGATGCAGCCTGTACATAATTCATTATATTATGTAATATAAGTAATATGTAAAATTAAAAAGAAAAACGAATGCATAAATGTGTAAAAAATTGCTGTCCGTTGGACGTGAGATGCACAGGATCATTCGACGTGACGATGCTCGGATAGGTGATAGGGAGACCTATGTCCAGCAGAAGAAGTATGTTTCAGCTGCGATAAAAATCCAAAATCCAACAAAATTTCAGTAAATCTTCACCCGAGTATTTACATATTCAATGATCTAATGTGTGAATATCAGCGCGATTTGATTCACCAATCACGTCGTACGTCAATTTACAAATGGGTACTAATTAGTCGGTCACGCATCGTTCCATCTATTTTGAGATCTGTCGGCGTGATCTTGTTTCATGCGACATCATGCGTTAGAGATCTTCATCTCTTTTAATCAGAGAAAGCTAACCTTCTAAACTGAATGGAAAAATTTTAAGCACAGATTTTGGTTCGAAAAATATTGCAAAAATTTATGTGACAAACTGTTCTGTGATTGGTTGAAGCTTTCAGCAGTCAATCGCATCACTTGAAGTTGTATCGCGTTCATAATTTCTTTCTAGCAACCGGGTGTTAATAATCAGACAGTAAATGAACGATTAATATGCATTTAACATAACTAATCAACACACTAATTAATGTTAGCATTTTCATCTTAATTGCGTTAAAACGTTTCGTTACAGCTTACTAACGATAAGTCTTACATCTGATATAAAACAAAAGTTTTAAGTTTTAACGAATCAATGTCATGGGAAGCTAAAATATTGTTTCTGAGCCAATTTGTTATGTCTACACGTAACAAAGGAATAATTTCACAACTTGTGACTTGCAATAAGGCACGTTCTTACATGTCCGGGAGGCTACCATAAACAATTACTTAACAAAACCCAAAAAGTTCCTTCACCATCCATTCCTTGCTTTTCAAACACCCAAATAAAGAACACCCCTACAAATAAAGCAATGGATTTCAAAGCTTTGTTGGTTTCAACGCTCAGTAGTGCTCATGGTACGTATATGTAGGCCCAGATGCGAGCTTGCGCGGGCGCAATATTTCTCCCGCGGCGTCAACGCGATAGTATCGCGGCATCGCGCCCCGTGGTGGCTGCAGATACCACGTGCAAAGTAGCGTTCAGTAATAGTGCCTGCGGATAAGATTTACTTGCTATACGGACTAAAGGACGAATAAAGTAGGACAGATCGTCGGCCTTTGATTTAGGGAGGATCACGAATTTGAACTGTTTGGCGAGAATATATTAAGTTTTATGGAGATTTATTGGCTGATCGTGGAGATGTTTTGAAATATACTGCTGGGGTTAGACCTTTTAACCATGTTAGCATGAAGAATTAGCAATTAACAAATGGTAGTTAGGTTACAAATAAATTATGCTCAAAGCCTCTTTGACCAAATCATCGATCAAACTATGATCGTTAGTTTAGTTGTTAAGACGATGTGTGCCACATAAGGCAATCAGAAAAGCATCCATTCTATGAACGTCAACTTCATAACAAATCAAGAAAATATAATCAATTGACTATTTGTGTGCCACGAGTCCATGGCATATAAGCAAACAAATTCTACAAAATAAAACAGTCTTTTAACATTCTAACAGACATGGAAAAGGAAGTCCATATCCTAGATGACACAGCAAAACCATCATAGATAAAACCAACAGTATGTTACATATTTCTCGCACGTTTTTATCGATACTATCACAAGAACACAAGGGTAATAAAACTTCCGTGTCGGCACCGGTAGTATTTTACTTGCGTGCTAATCTTCTCGACGATTTAGAAAGCACTGCGAAAGTGGTTGTGGTACGCAGTGCTGATAACATATTGTGGCAAAAATCCCCCACAATAATCCGCTAGCAGCCCCCGGCTATAGCCTTAATATTGTGCAGAAATATGACGAAACATTAGCTCGTGTAATGAGGCCCAGTCGATCGGAACATGGAGTTTCAAACCATGATTATAGATTTAGGAGCATGATACGGACTTATGGTTTACAAATAGTATCGTGCAAAACCTTGGCTTAAATTCTGTTAAAGGAAAGCGGTTTTATGAAAGACATTAATAATATATAGCTTTGAAAAAGTGTGCATGCAATAATTGAAAACAAAGCTTGAATGAAAAATATACACGACATGCATCAATTACAAAGTATGTTAAACAGCAATAAAAATACCAGCAATAATATATTTTATGAATGTATTATTGCTATTTATATAATATTCTTAGATAGAAGCTGGGTGTGGTGCTTCTTCATCCATTGCTTGTAAGGTTGAAGGGTCAGGCATTTCATATGAGCCGGCCACACGTTAAGACCACATTCTCTTCAAATACTAGAAAATTATCGCTTCTAATTTCTACTTTCACGGTAATTCAATGTTTTTGATGCATGAAGTCTGTCTTACGTTGCAATTACTCTTAAGTCTCTAATATTTTCTAAAGACTAGTTCTAAACTAGAATGTTTACCTAAACAAGGACGGACAAATTGAATTTCAGTTTTAAATCATATATTTAATGGATTTTGCGTAAATATGTCTACTATTCAGCTGGAACTTAGCGGCGGTGTTGTCCCAAAATCTTTTGATTCCTTGTAACATTTCTCCTTTCCTAACTTAATTACCTTGTTGTGTGAGTGTGAACCTTTAATTTTAAACAACACTTGGGTCATAGCCGCTGCTGGTTTCAGTTAGCTTTATCGGCTTACCGGAGAATGCTGAAAATGCTCATTAAGCAAACAAACATCGTTGTTAATATATTTATACGTTGATTAACTCTTAATCCAGCGTTTTGCTTTGTTCATCCGCCGTGTTATTCAAACACAGCTGTTAACTGAGATGTCTGTGCTTGTCATTTTGACTTTAACTACGTCTTATCTCTAATCTGTGAAAGTTCTTACTTCTTGCGCTACTACGTATTTTCTCAACATTAAAATCTTAGGCGTTAGTTAATTTCTCACCTTCCATTACGACTTTGCTTTTCGAACATCGTTCGACACTTGAAATTCAATCTTATTCCCTAATGGTATATTGAGCTTCTTTGTTGTATTTACTTGCGTTACCAGCAAACTCAGTTTTGTAAATATACTGAGCAATTTCTATATTATGAACATGGACGTATTTTGTGTTATCTTTGTAAAGTGTCGGCAACTCGTTTTAAGGTTTAGTTTCATTAATTAATTAAACTTTCACGCCGTTTACGCCTTGCTCCATTACGTTTATAATAATTTATTGTGTTTGTTCTATTTGATTATGTTCGATCCCTTCTCTCTCAACGCACTTGATGATTTCATTGGCTTGAAAGTTAAATACTACTGTAGCTCCACTATCGATGATATTATCTTTATTTTCTACGTTTCACTTGGTTTGTATATCAGAATGGCATTTTCCACTGAATACAACTCGTATTTATTGAAAGGGAAATCGATACACTTGGTATCGTATTGCATATAGATTATGCGTTCTTTGAATCATTCAGTAGACAACGAAGCACATGTACCAGTGCATAGAAGACAGGCAATTATTTCATTTGTCAAAATTGTACATGGTATATTTATCCTAGTGAGAAAGGTACATGTTGTAATCAAATGAATTACTAAGAGCTTCGCCTTATCATGCACATCGCATATTAAACGGGTATTAGTGCACTTTGCGCTCCTAAATGGCTTTTAAAGCATATGAACTAAGTTCTCTAATGAGCCTATAAATAAATTGTCTCGAGACGATGTCTTGATTAGATCTATCTGATTGCGTTCATTTAGCGTGAATGTTTGTTGGATACTATCGAATGTCATAGCCAGACCTTATGAAATTATTAATGGTGTTAAACTTAGCAAGCAACATGGTGATATAGTGATCTTGATTTGGTTTATTTGCAGTGATCTAACGATTATCCTGGAAAGTGTAATTAAACTAACTAGAAGGCGTTTCAGTTATATATTTAAATTTAATTTACGTTTGAGTAAACGATATTTAAGTCTTATATTTTAGACTAATCAAATTGTCGGTGCGAATCGCCTGCCGGATAAATTATAACAAGTTTATTTCCTCTTGCATCACCGTGAGCTTTAATACTAATTTTCAATTGAATGAAACGACGGAACACTTAAATGAATTATCAGTTACCGTGTACTCTACATAGCCTTTCTTCGTAACATTGTTTTCAATACAGATTCCTCCTTTCCCCGCATAATTTATATCAGTTTCCATTAATGTTTGTTCTGCCATATTATCACTTGGGGCTATAAATTTTCCAGCACTATTCAGCACTCCATGGTTTGCTTTCGAGTTATCTTGATCAGTATTAGTGACTCCATAATTCAAAGCCACGTTGCACAACACGGCACGTGGACTAGGAAAGTTCTTGTAATAACTGGCTGAAGTTTAATTGATATATAATTGTGTTGTACACAGTTCAGGAAATTGTATGGGTCTTATGTCCCTTATTACAGTAGTTACATGAAGTAGTAATGTGATTTACGCGTTCACTTGCTGGTCTTAGATTACGCCTCTTTCGTGCTATTTCGCCGACTTGAATAAATTTTAAATTGGTACTTGATGCTTAGTGAAGGTAAGTTAGATAACGTCAGGATTTCCGTAAGTTAGCGTTTAAGAGCCTACAAGTCATAAAATGCTTAATTCCAGTTTACGACAAAATTCGTTCAGTGTCTACAACAAGCTTATCGTTAACTGCTGTTTGCTAGCTTATTATGTTAAACCAAGACTTGTTTTTATAGTGGATATTTCATAATTTGCACTCCCTGAAGATTCCTCCTTGGAAGCACATTATTCGCCACTTTATAATCCCGGAGCGAAAACCGGCAATTACCTGAGCTTACTATTATTCGCTTTAGTTCCTTCCCGGTGGGGCCATAAGATCTCCGTTTATTTTCATTTTCATACAGAATTATGGCCGTTTGAAGATTGCTATAATTTTGCGAGCTTTGCTTTCCAGACACGCAACTTTATGTGCTTTGTTATTATTATCGACGTTGATTTGCGAATGGGTTTTTCTGTTGTTGAAGTATTTTTTTCTTGAAAATTCAAAAACCTAAAGGGTTCACTTTTGGTTTTTGAATTTTCCAAAAGTACAATTAAGTAAACAACAATCTGGGAAATCAGTTATGAATATTTTTAATAAAACATGCCTCTCTTGTTTAATTTGGGATTTGGCTACGACTGATTTCAATCGGTGGTGATGAATTCCATAAGATTTGCAAAAGTCTACATCACTACATGATTAGCTCGTTGTTTGGTACCGTTTAAATTTTACGCAGCATAACCAAGAAACAATGCTAACATACAATCTCTGCAATTATAAATATTGTCTTGTTCGGTATTTATTGTTTGTTTGCTTTCAGCAAAGCGTCATTTGCCGTCTCATATTGTGTGTTCAATTATTGACATATTATTATCGCACGATAGATTGTTACTGTACTTCTATTCATCAGTTGTATCGTCAATCAAATCCTACCGATTGACCTTAGTTTTATTGATGTTGGGCAAGGTCGGGGCCCTTTTTGAACAAATATCCGGTGCTACCAATTGTATGCGTTTCCTGTCGCGCCTGCATTTATTCTCCTTTACGACTTATCAGCTGTCGATGTTTGACAAGAGGTTCCGGTAAAATTTATTAAATTATGTTGCGTGTGGTGCTCTATTATTTTTTATGAACTTTGTTAACAAATTATTGTATTCGTAATTTGTTTTCAAAGTTTTGTTTTCATTGTCATCTTTATATTATGCACAAAGAGTATGTCATTAATTGTTATTTAAGTTAACAGTATTTACTATGTTATAAGAGTAAAATGGTACGATGTCTTGATGCTGCATTATCACAGCCATCATTAATATTCAAAAACGTGGTGATTTATAACTACTTTCAAATTCAAGTTGTATCATTTGAATCTTATTCACATTAGGGATTTCCTACATTCTTGATTTATCCTTTACGTGCGCTCTATAGCCAATGAGGTCGTTTCAAATGACACCACAATTATTAATATCGCAGTTTTCATCTTATTTTCACTGACTGACATGAATAACCACTCAACCATGGATTTGGTGGGTTTCACTATTCATAGGACAAATTGCCGTTATTTAAAATAGGATAGCAGTATGCGTTCACGCATGCGTATGTCACATGTTTACGGTTCGGTGCCGACCAATCGTATACACCGTTATAATTGCATATACGGAGATGTGACACAAAATTACTATGATTACGGTAGATTGGGGAATAACTACTTTGTACTCATAAATAACGGCCTTTGTGAATAACTTTTTTTGTTTCCAATAGATTTTAATTGTTGGATTTGAGCGCATTTTTGTGGTCTTAGAATTGTTTCGCCGTGTTTGTAATTCTAAATTGGTAAAGATAATAACGTCTATTATAAATTGTCCATCTTCCTACGCAGATTGTGAAAGTATGAGGGAAATGGATTAGTATCTATCATTGTCCCATTGCAATCTTGATACAATTCTGCCGTAGGTGGATTTAAACTGTGGAAATCTGAAAGGTTCGTATACTAACAAACCTTGTCTATACCATTAACAGCCCACGAATGACTTTAATTGATGGCAAAAACAATAACCGATATTTTGAAATATTTGCCGTTAAGAAACAAGTCGTTGGCAATTCTTGTATATCATCGATTGGTATTCAATTCAATAGATTAGACGGCAGACTCCGCTGGCTTCACTTTTACCGATAAACTTTAGATACACGATATATTGATACATGTATTATTTCAGCGCTTAAATGTCAACGTCGAGGAACAACAGTGTTTATATTTGCATGAAGTCTCACAATCTGATTGCCGAGTGCGATTTGTAAAGCTGTCGTCAGGTTTGTATGTAATGGCCGTATTACTTTCAGCACATTATTCTCTGACCCTTAACAACAGTGCTTTCTCCCTTATATTGTGCTCTGTCTTCATGATTATAGATCTAGTCATCATCGTAATTAATAAGGTTGACGGGAACATAACATGCTTCAATTTCTTAATGAAGTAAAGGCATTTTTCGATCTCTGATTAAATCAGGGCCTTATTCACTTCTATTTAATTAACTTATCTTATATATCTTCATTAAGTTCATGTAAATTCCTTGCATCAATACTTACAAATTTACTTGTCTAGGTTTCCATCTCATTATCTCTATAGATGAATAAAATTGAATGTAAATTCACTATTAACTTTCGCTTTTATAGTACGTTATGGCTTGCCCGGAGCATAGTTGACAATTCTTGCGTTTACCCGGAATTTAGCAGTAGTATTTACGTAAATTTTACTGAGAAACCTCTAACCTGTCGTGACTTCAAGATCGTTATTTTTAATTTACAAGTTCTTGTGCTTTGCATTAGTCTTATCTTAATTGTACGAGAAATACTGTTTCATAAGTTGATAACAGAATCAGTCGTGGTTGTGTTTGAATTAAATCTTTTTTTGCGTCTGCTTCTATTATGAAACTTGCTAGTGTTTTGAAACCTAGTAATATAATTCATGAGTTAATAAAATCTAATGTGTTCAATCTAGATCTAATTGAATCTCATGATAGTGTAGATTGAATTAGGTTTTCTGTAATTCGTTTAGTAATATTCTGTCTGTAATCAGATGGTGTCCACTACATTGTGTTTACTGGATTACGATGTAATATTTCTTCTTTTCTTGCTCTAAACATCATCTAAGTAATATCCTTGTCGGCATTCTCGTGATTTTTATCAAGAAGTGGAACTGAAGGAAATAGATTCCGCTGATTGACTAACGATTTGCTAATTGAAAATATTTTTCCAGGACAAACAAATTTAAAATCACATTCCGTTATTTAAATTAACATTCCCAATTAGATTTTTATTTCAGTAATCACAAAATATCTATTGCGGACTTCCGGGAGACTGATATATGCCACTTTTAAGACGGCGATATTCATATATTTACTAGTATAACAAGAGTTTGAATGTGGAATGTAGGTTCCATATTCAAAATCTACTAAAAGCTTGTTAAGGCATTGCTTTTGCTTTTGGAGCTATTTCAAAAATCCTTCCGCTACAGTTTTCCCTCATGTCTAAAACTTCTTTGGGTACACCTGCTGCCCTTATTTAGATAATAAGCTTAAAGCTGCACATAAGTGTAGTTTCATGAGACCTCACATTCGTGTAGGTCGTGACGGCTTCCTTAGCGCAGGCTATCGGTGGCGCGATCGTCGCCGCCTCAACTGCACTTGCGACACTTACCACGGATTCTAGATCACCCACACTATTGTCGAAACTGTCTAGTTTTGATATTGCAATGCGTGTAGTAAGTTGTTTAGTTTTAGACAGTGCTCTATTTAGAATGTGTGGAGATAAGTTAGGTTGTGTTTTGCTAACAATTTAATACAAAACAATATCAAGCATTGATTTACTAATTTATATAAAGGTAGGAGTTTCATATGTATGTGTTTGTTTCGTACTTGTGTTTGTATGGACTCATATGCACTTTCTAAGTTAATCTTGGACATTGTTGACAACGGTGAAGGGAAACATCGTGAGGAAACCTGGACTTATAGTGAGTTTAATATAAGATTGTGCTCCATTGGTGCAATTGCTGTAAGGCGTTCCAGTGTGAGTATAAACTAATAAATAAATAAATAAATGGGTTGAAAATTAAGGGTAAGATTGACACGGAAACGGTTAATACAAAATTGAATTTAAACTAGAAGTCTAGCGGTTTGAAAACAAAGCATAGACACAATTTCTTTTCCTCATGCAAAATCTATAAACTAACAAATCAGTTTCGCAATCAACGCAATCTAATTGGCTTGAATATTCGAGAACATTTAGTTACACTAACAGTGGTTAGTGAAATGTTTTAATCCAAGCTTTCGTCGTCGATTTGTCCTAACGACTCGTTTATTCCAGCAATGTGTTGGCTTTTCTCCTCAACTCTTAAAATACGATATGCAAATGAAGTTAAAGTGTTCGATGTAACTGTGGCTTCCTTGTCTTTGTTTACTTTATTTACAAGTACCGTGACATCTTTATAGTCAATGATTATCCTCCTAATGTGGATTTTGGTTCCGCTATCTTCTTTCACATGGGCTATTTGTAACTTCTCTACGTTCTGTAGTGTTTTGCTTTAAAGTTACTGTAGTATAGTAACATGCTCTTTGCATTCTTGGTGTGACTATTTATCGTCTATTGTGTTCAGTAGCCACATATTCCGCTGTTATAGGATTAGAAAAGCAGTTTGCCTTGCATTTAGTAATTTGGTTCTTATTTTATTTTCTGCGTATGATTTTCTTTCTGAACTTATATAGACTGCCATTTATTGCTGGAGGGAATTGCTAAAGTTTCCCCTAAATTGCTTTGGAAAAAAGACCCTTTCTATGCCATTTACTACGTCGCCCTCTTTATATGCAACCATATGCAATGTAAAACAAACAGATTTTTATCAGTTTTGAGTTGATAACTTATCACAGTAAAAATAAAATGTGCCAAAGCGTAATATTTCATAATATATCACCGGTTAATCTTTTTGGGGCGTATCAAAACCGTTATTTTGCTATAAAAAATTGTGAAACGTGACATATTAGGACAACTTCATAATAATTATGTAATTCTTATTTATTCCACGATTCTGTAAAATATAAACGTCTTGATACCATCGCTCATATATTTCGTAGTTCCTTACTTTCTCAAGTTTAAGAGACGATTACGTTATTATACGTGATATCTTTATTAACATCACATAATCCTGTTTTTTTTTTCTTTATTTCTGCAAGTACTGGTTGTCGCCTTTGGCGAAATTGTTCTGAGACAATGTAAAGGTCAGATAATCCGGAATTAAAAGGATGAGCTTACGTAAGTGTTGATCAGAATTTGGCTTTCGAGCAAGATCTTATCATTCTTGCATATATAATTGTGAACATTAATATGGCATATTAAGTTACTCCTCCGCTTTCTACTTATTGTTCTAGCTGTCATAAGCAATCAAATTAAAGGTTACATCCAAATCTAGAATCATTATCGTGCATATGCGATCTTTAAAAATATTACCATTCATCTTGGATTTCTGCAAATATATCCTGAGTGTCAATGCAGGAGACATATTTTATGATAGATGTATCGTTCTTATGATTAGGTATAAGCCCATATATGGGTGTGTATGCCTGGGTAGTGTATATATGTGTGTGTAACAATGCATGTTGGCGTGAAAGTGGCTGCCCTCTACCCCATGATTTACCTTCCACCTCGAGGTGTCGCTGATGGCAACTTTATGGTGTTTTGTGCAGGGCTGTCTAAAACTCTAATAATAGATTTAATACTGATGACTTGTCCGGAAATTTGGGGTCACAGACAATAAAATAGCTAGCAATTTGTAAAAAAAACACTAGATAGGCTAGGCAAGTTACTTGAACCAGTAACTAGGAAATCATAATTCCCATTATTGAGTTTACCTTTGCCTATGCATCTTATAAATCTAATGGTTATCTTTGTAATGTCTGTCTCATTCCAAACAAATATGATTTTATTTTAACAACCGTTTATTGTGTTGTTGAACCCTAGTCCTCTTCACCGTAGCAACCCTGTCTAGAATTTCACTCCTGCGCTACAACTATGTTTGCGTACGATTTGTTATGTTGCAATATCTGCTGTGAAATCAAAACAATGGTCGATTGTAATATTTCGATATGCAGGAACCTCTGCTATGACAAATGGTTTATATTTCTACGGAGAGTAATGATGTCCTTTTGAAAGTACCGACGCATTTATTCATCTTTGTGAGCTTTCGAAATAGATAGGAATGGAGAGATGATGATGTCTTGCTTTGTGACATATTCATTGCAAGAGAAACATTGTCGTATGTTTAGACAATAGACGAAGAATTTTGTCCTTCGGACATAATTACTTAAAACTACCATGTTTAGTAGACATCACAGAAATAGACTGTCATACATCTAATAATATGTCGTAATAATAATGATGAATTGTCTTTTGCTGACCAATCTGTCAAGAAAGTTTCCGAACCTTTTTTTCTCCTACAGCATAACAACACCCTCTTCGTGACGAATTGAGGATTCCAGCCCATATGCATTCGAAATATATATATAAATTGCATACATTTCTCAGCTTCATAACTGTCTTGTTAGATTCTATCTTCAATACGGTGTACCTCATTGGCATTTCGAGTATCATTGCTTATGCATCCAGCCATATAACTGTAAACACAACCACACCCTCAATCACGTATTGGTCCGAGTGTTAGATCATCTTACACAACACTTATCACCTCAGTACTTATGCTATATACAAGATAATATTATCCCGAGATAGCACGATCACGGACTGTGCCGAGAATTATAGTGTGACCTAAGACCTTCACGTGAGCTGCAAATTCTCGAGACATAGTATTCAGTTGCGTGACGATTGATGTAGTACTTGAAGATGTGTGCGTGGTTAGTTATTACATGTGAACATAGTTTGGATACGTAATTTGTGGTGTAAATGTACTTGATTTTATAAATAGGTAACTAAGTAGACCTTTTTTCAAATTCAGAGTTGCTGATTTGAATTCTGAAATCCCGACTATTAGTAGTTATACTCTGCAAGACAGTAATATGCTGATGATAATATAGAGACGCTAGGTGTTTCTAAAAACATACCTATCACTAACCTGCTAAATATTTACTACAAATACAAGCTTATGTAGCGATTGCATAATATAGACAAAATTGTCGAGACGTATCGTTAGTAACTATTTGACTATCACAGTAAACAGTAGCCGACTAGCCGGTGGTCAGTTTGTTCACGTGAATCTGCTAAATGTGTCACTTCTGTCGAATTTGCAAATACCATACGTCTGCTGTCTGAAGATTTCCATGACGCCACAAAATTATCAGGTGATAGTCTTAACTCTTTACTAGCAGTCAATATTTTGAAGTATATTCAGTTATATTTAAAACTAGCTTACCCTCTGTACCACCTAAACATTTGCCCTCTTACAAATAAACGCGGTATAAAGTTATACCAAGTATAAACCTATGAAAATGTATGGTTATACCTTTGTTATACCTGGTATAACTTTATACCGCGTTTATTTGTAAGAGGGTTGCTATTTAAAAATTTGCTTTCATACAAACCTTACCCTGACAATTACAAACATAAAAAAAGTAATTAACCAAATAGGTGCAGTGCAGTTCGGATGTGATGCGCTTACATACATTCTGTTGTTGATTTTTGTTTATTTATTGATTAATTAGAAATATGTCGCCATCGTCAATTTTTCTTGCGATAAGGCCTACACAACATTCAAAGCGCGTGCCGCAGTTAATAACGACAGATTTTCTTTTAAGAAAGTTAATAAGAACATCATAAAGCCATAAAATATAGCCATCAAAGGTGACAATGGCAACCTTATACAAATTAATACACATATTCATGGTGTTGGACAGCTGGTCGCACCCACGGGCGGGGCTATCCATCCATCGGACAATATGACAAGAGAAACTAACACGGAATCGAACGTGGAACCTCGATAAATTAATTGCAGTATTATAATTCATATTGACCGCGAGTAGGGTTTTCATGCATGGTCTTCTTGAATTATTGTATTTGATGATAGAGAAAACTTAGGAAAATAAACATATAATTTTGGTCGGTATTTCTCAGAAATAGACCATTCACTACGAAGATTTTCAGTTCTTCTTTTTCGATACTTAAACAACCCAAGTCTTATTTAATGAGAGTGATATTGATCTGATCATAGCTGGTTATACGAACAACTTTGGTTGTCGTTCTTTCTAATAGAACAAATCAAATGTCATCTTCAGAGACAACTTTATCAAGCTGATCATTTACTTTTTGAGAGAGAATAATCTCTTATTACCGAGTACATCATCTTCTCTTGGAGTAAGATGATCCTTGGACGATTTCTCATTAATTAAAATTCTAGTGTGATGTCAGTCTCTCCAGAGTTCTATCTATCATTCAGTTGTTATATATCAGCAAACAATGCCAATTCCTGTATACTTTCAACTGCTTCTAATACGGCAACTATTGGTAACCCTACCAGGGTACCAGTGATGGATAGTGGTACACGCCTCGAGTTCGCGTTTGTTCTGAGTCGATTATATATCGCTATCTTACTATCTTTTGTAGGAATTACGTAACACTTGTTATGATTCTATTGAGAATGTAATCATAGGGAATTACAGCGGTGTTTTGGGCATTAATTATGATTTCAGGAAGGGCGCAAGCACTTTACATGGGAATTCTGTATAGCTGTATGTGTACCTTCGATATTATATGATATTTTGAAAAAAACGCATTTAAGCTATAACACGTTGAAATTTACTTAAATGCCATTCAGTCTTTGTTCAGTGTGAGGCGCACACTTTGATTTTAACAAACCATTTCTATTGTGATTTGTGTGTACCGTGCCTGTTACATGTACTGTTACTGAATACATTTTGATCATTCCTTCTTACTCTTTTCACTCTAGATAGCTGTATATCTACGATATGAGATGTCTTGGATGAAACAGAGTTGGTCGTAAGTAACATCGAGTAATATAAAAACAATGCATTGATTAATTTATCGCGATCATCTCAATTGTTTCATCAAATACAATGTTATCATACAATCAGTATGACGTGATAATACAAACTACAATTACTTACGAATCATCTGTAACAATCATTGATATCGTTTCCATGAGGATCTTATCGAGATCGATACAGATTTTTTCAGAATATTTGAAGTCAGTGGGGTCTTAGTTAGAGACTTTGTACTTCTTGATCGTGTTAACTTAGACAATACAGTGAAACATAATGATTCCATACCATACGATTTAATATAAGCGAATGTTTTCGTTAATGTGATTGAGTAAGTATAAAAACTCGCACTAGGCTCTCTGATCATGACAGTTATATTGTTTACTGCAGCATTTCTTCTTAGTAATATGCTTTTAAGGTCACATTTCTATGTAAACTACCTATTTGGTACCGTTACTATTGCTCCGTTAATTTCTTCAAATTATCCTCGTATATGGCAAGAATTTCCTCTCCACAGAAAATTTCAAGACCACTTAAATTGATTGCACTTAAACTGTATTTTATCTAATTGTATATTCATTATCAATGTCCATTGGTTTGTTCCTTTGTACACCCACGTGCGCTTGCGCATGAGAGCCGTAGCTTGATGGTATCTCTACACCATACTAATAATTACTTTTATTGTTTCAGGTAAGTTGAGCAATTGATTCAATGGTTTAATTTTAAGGGTAAGTACATGATTTTATTTTGTTGTAAAGGATCGTCTGCAATGAGGTGTAACATCGATAGATTTCTTTTTATGTCTATTCGTACTAAATGTGAAATGTTTTATAAACCTGCTTTGTTTTACTTATGATTATTTTTTTTTTGCTTTCCACGCACTTGATATGTTATGTCTTCACCACCGTTGGTTTACTGGTGAAGAAAATGTCCTAAATCATAAAGACAACCTTTGTACCTATGTGCATTTTCTTGATTGCAGCTTCCGTGTTTTCAACTGACGATTTTTAGTGCACTATAAAGTTTAATAGATGCATAATTATATTGGCCAATTACTTTCCACCGGACGTATAGCTTGTTTAATAAACCTTTCTCTAATTAACGTCTGTGTCCGCGTCGTCTGTGATCTTGCGTTAAACGGCATCCTCTCAGGACATGTGTCTGGTCCTTAGTTCCGGAGTTTAGTTTTAAATGCTGCAGTCTCATGGTTCTTTCAAAACTAGAACTTATAGTGTTCTTTTCACACAACCAGCGGTTTAACTGCTATATATTTTTATTTAATATTGGCAGACCATCCCACCTGATGGTAAGCGACGATGACGGAGCACACTATGCATAAATTTATTCTGTATTAACGATTAGAGATTAATGCGCGATTTTAAGTTATTTCGAGATTATACGATTTCGAGATTAGACGTCATTCGACTGAATAATATGATTTGAAGTGAATACTGATGTTGTTATGGAAACTACTAATCTTGATTTTTAACATGATAACTACAATTAGGGAAGACGCTGTTTACAAAGCTCAGGAATAGCTGAGCATGGTTTTGACTCATTTAATGAATATCTCGTCCATGTTTAACCAAGAAACTAAAACATAGAATGCCTTGAAAACCACCTGCAAGCTTTCAGTTACACTGCTTACACTCCAATGCTACCAGACCTTAACACCAATTGACATAAAACTAAACCTGAACAAAGGTTGACTGTTACAATGACAGTAACGTTATTGTGTAGTCAATGTTTACCGATAGGAACCACAGATACAAGATCGTAACACTAAGATAATACCCTCTCGTTTGTAGGGCACGTTTTATCAGCTCTGTTTGTTTTGTTTGATTGCAATCTAATTATAATCGTGTTGTTAATTTGAGTTTGTACGCTTTAGATGAAATTCTTTCATCATATCAGCCCAAACATCATGTCCACCAAGCGTCGCCACATTGACCGGTCCCACATCCAGTGGATTCCCGCAAGCTTCACCAGGTCATCGGTCTACCTGGAGGCCTTCCAACGCAACATCTCCTGGTTCGCGGTCGTCACTCCAGAACTTTCCTGCCCCATCGGCCATCCGTTTTGGGAGCAATGTGCTCTGCCCACTGCCACTTATATTGGCAATTCTCGGGCTATGTAACGGTAACCCTGGTTCTCTTTCGGATCTCTACGTTTCTGATTCGATCACTCAAGGATACTCCGAGCATAGTCCACTCCATTGCCCTTTGGGTGACTGTAAGGTTTCTGATGATGCGCGACCACGTCTCTTTAGATAAAATTCTTTGCTTGCAATAAAAACACAATATTTTTAAAGGTTTTTGATTATATGGAATGGTAGCAAAGTAGAAGATCCAATATCCAGTCAAAGTCACGGTCTATAGTTACTAAATCAAGTCATCTCTTCCCTCATGGCTACCCCGAAAGGAGTTTGTAAAGTGGGTAGGACATTATTCTCATGTATCTTGTTGTGGTTGTCAATTCGTGTAGTGATTAGTTTATTTTTTATTTTTTTACCTTTTGTCCTCTAAAAATTCATTCATACTTAATTAAGTCTCGAATCAATACACAGGACTTTAATAAGCGGAAACTTAGAGTTACTAAAAACCAGACCAGGCTTGCACGACTCAGGACCGAACTCGTGTTTATACGCAGTTTTATCGCCGGACGCGGCTCCCTAATATATGTGATTACGTGGTGTAAGTGATAAGAAAGTCGATAATACAATTTCAATTATTAGGTGTTTGCATAATTTAGACTTCATCGAGTTATTAGTATGGTCAAGGTGTAAGTATTGCTTCTAACGCGTTTTATTTTAAGGTGCTGCTGTGATAGATTCTTATATGCGAGAGTCAGGTATACATTAGCGAAACGTAATTCTTCTCAAAACATACTGTTTTAGTATGTTCTAACTCGGTTAGACAGTTGGGAATAGCTAGCCAGATAATGATAATCATCAAAGACACCTAGCAAATGTACTGTAGTCACTCACTAAGAATTAAGCCGCATTTTTTTGTGTCCTCATCTAAAACCCCATCCAGTATCTCTTCTGTGACTTCTAATGCAGGTTGGCTATTGAATTGATCGACCTAAATAACAACAGCCAAACCAAAGTTAACAGGTAACGCGGCGGCAGCTGCATTGAAAACTAACTTTAAGTCTAAACAAGTCAATTGATTTAACACTCCACTTTCCAACATATCATTATCTACCCTTCCACCAAATCGCTATCACTTGCCAACCGTCACGGTTGATCGACGGTCAACCGTCCGTAACACAACACACTACGACTCGTATCGATTCTAAGCCCAACTATTACCGCCATCCTTGTTTCCCTAATTTTATAGAAACCCGTTAAATTGCCGGGTGCCCATACAAATCTGAATGTGGGAGTCGTAATCGTGGGGAATGGACCGTATGTTATTGTTACCGTGTGTGGCTGCATTTGTATTAGGGATTTAACCTTAACCGTGGTGGCGGCAAACAAGGATGGAGTTAGAGAAAATGTTTGTGTTGCCGTAGGGTTATCGCCAACAAGATTGGCCATCTTTTCATTGGTATCGGGATCCTTAAAAACTGGCCGTTTCAAAGTTTTTATGCAGATACTGTCTGTTCTGCGATATTAAATCCATTTGTTCTTCCCATTGCATCTGTTTGTGAGGGTCACCGTAATATCAAAATTATTGTTCATAGATTTGTCTATAACAAGACACAATAACCCAACAGTAAGCAATCAAAGAACAATTTGATCACCATGTTTGAACCCATTGTTTAGGTTGCAACAGTGCTCCAAAAGTTACTTAACCATTATTGTTAATGAGTCCCTTGCAGACTTTCTAAGCAAACTTCCGTGGCACAATAAAAATAACAAAGCTGTCAGTTAAGCCCAATTACCGTATCCTAATCCGTAATCACTAATCAGGTGTTGACCGTAACGGAGTATTGGGTAACTAAGTACCTGCAGATATTACGTTAGCCAACCCACTGTAACAATAATAGAGAAACAGAAGACACATTTCAAGCTGACTGCAAGATAAATATGAAAAATATAAATACAATATAACATAAATATGGTTGATGCAAATTCTGACACTGAGGATACATTATTTAGAAATTACGATTTAAATATGAAATTATAAAAAAGCAATTGAATGTACCATAATCAAGGCTTTTGAGAAATTGGCTGAGACGGAAAGCATGACCATCTTTTAAATACTGTACTAGAGGGACAAATCGCTACAACTTGAAACCACTAGGGTTGTACAAGACGCTACTACCTTGAAACCGCCAAGACAGAACAATCTGTTCAAGGGTTGAGTCCATCAGTATCTTCCCCAATAAACCAGGTACATACAACCAGGTATATACAATAAAATTTCTAGTGGTTTAAGGTGTAGCGACTTGTGCCTCTAGTACAGCATTTATTCTAATCTCATAAACGGACTGCAATATATTAGAAACAAAGTTTTCCATTTGCAACCGCTTTGATTGTAGTTACCACTTATAGTCCTACTTAAAATAGCATCCTTAAAAGTGAACCTTCTTTTGTTTCTCACCTGTTCTTCGCTTACGGTAAGCCACGGGTCACTTTACATGAAGCGAGGAATTACGCGACATTGCCCAGGGCAGCTAGCCGATTGTGCTCCCACTCTAATGTGATGTGAAATGTCTGCGGGCAACTTATTGTTAGCCAGGTTATCTACACAAATTGCCCACTTGAAATCTATTGGAAAATAGGAACCGCTCGCGGCTAAGATTTTCTCAGAATATTCGCGATTAGATGAGAAATCGTTTGATTTGATGATTGATATGTTTCCTGGTGTTGGGTAATTTGCTGTAAGTATAGTAAATAATAACGATACAGATGATCAACTGTTTGTTGGACATTGATGTAAGAAATACCCAGCTAACATTAGTGTACCATCATCGTTTGCCGAAACAGCAAGGAACCAACTGGATCTATACACACCAACAAATAAGACAATATACAACAAATTATCATCGATCTTGCCACTTTGTTTGCCAACCTTCCCAAACAACCCAAAACTAATTACGTACAATCTGACTATTAATGTGAGACCTTTAAAATCTGTGCATCACCACTACCTGCGCGTGGGCATAATGTGGGCGGAGCTTGCAACAGTCTAGCAGATGTGCAGCGATCTCACGGAAACGATGCTCTCTGAGTAATGGATAGCAGAGCTTAGAATTTAGCTAGTATTAAGGAAAGGGTTAGGGCTTGCTAGAATATATTTGAATACTGAATCGATTTGTGAAGGGACGGAAGATAATGTAGGCTCTAGACAAAGTTTCATCCCATAAGCAATGGCGAAGGACGAAATGATAAATTGTATGGGATTGAACGGTGACATTACGATAGCGCTTGACAAAACCCCATACATTTTTGTAATTTTTCTAATCGTCCTCGCGACGCTCCCGTTTACTTGTGTGGAGCCTCTAATCAGTGAAGAGAATATAATTATCTCAGTCAAAAAAACTGAAGGTAGTGTAGATGATTTTGCCGTGTAGCATTATAAAGGTTTTAAGAATAAAAACCATGATTACTTTGAATGACCCGAAACAAAATTTGGTCACAGAAGTGGATTGGCAATGACTTTGTCAGAAGCACATAAAAATAAATATCTTCTATTTTAAGGTTTGCATAATTTGTTTTAATGCTAATAGATTACTAGATCCAAGATAATTTCCAGTTTTAGCAAAAGTTGAAGTAGGTAGAATTAATTATAGGAATACATATAAAAACCAGCCAAAATAAAAATAGAAGAATTTGTCGGCTTTTTAACGATGACCAGTTTCCTTTGCGTAACATTTTGTCATTCTGTGAATATTGGCGTTTGCCCAAAGTCAATATGATTTAGACAGGATTCAAAGAAACCGTCGAAATATGTTTCCACTCTTTTGTTATTTCTCAAACGTTTTTTAATCCCTTGTTCTGTTTGGAAGTAGCATTTAAACCAGAACACTTTTATTTCCTTTTCATTTTACACTAGCTTCTGTCGAAAATTATCCTGAGGGAATATATTGCCGGGATGAAAAGTATCCTATGTGCTAATCCTTACTATAATCTATCTCTGTGCCAAATTTCATACAGATCGGTTCAGCTGTTCTAGCGTGATTGAATAACAAATATACGTCCACACACACATCTATCCATTTAAAATTTCACATTTATAATAGTACAAAGTAAGGTAACCTAAACAATTTATAGGATTTTATCCGGAGTCTTGTGTGCATACAAACATAAATCAGTTTGCAATATTTCAGCTTCTGAAATCGAACTTAACACGTATTGGATGCAACCCAATGCAGCCACAATCTTTGTTTCATCGGCATCCATAACACTAACCGCAGGCCGTATATTTTCACTCAACAATCCACAATTTGCATGCATAAAATTGTTTAGAAAGTAACCATTTCCATACATCAGACGTACGTTCCTGTTGGCACATCCAATATATATCTGGCAGAATACGGAAGCTCGCCACGCAACGTTCAAAACCGGGAAGCGAACACTAATAATTGTAACTCGATATAAATGAAGAGATAACGTCTATTACTACTGTTTAAGGAAGCGTAGTCAGTTTCCTTTGATATATTGCTTACAATAACACAGGTGTTTAATGTAAATGAGAAAGCTCTAACTTCCAATGGGCTTCAAGGAGTAAAAGGTGGTTAGACAAATGGTGCTGGTATTGATTCATTCAAAGATAATTTTAAATGGATAAAGCTTAATAAATATCACAAACTTATTGAAGGCAGACCTAGATGAATTACAGTACATCTGCCTGCATACGCAACTCTGGCTAGATATAGAAGACGATTAAAATAAACTCTTATATCTTCGTCAAGAAAGCTTACTGAAGTTAAACGACATTAAATCTTCATTATACATGTTTTATGACCGCATGATTTCTTCACAGGCCCTTATAATTCGTGAAGCGTCTTGCGCAAGCATAAGGGCTGGATCATTCCCATTAAAAATCAATTACATCTCTCCTTAAGTCAGAGTCGCTTTTACCAAGACCACGCATTTCAAATCTTGTCCATTGTTGTATGTACTTCTTTTGTGAAGAAAAACGTGACTGCGTACTACGACAATGTTGTTGGTACCTCAGAACCTTCGATGAATGAGTGGAAGAACAAGTCACACGCGACAAATTTTACGCTTCCTTATTCAGAGATGCATCTTGCATGTTTTGATATTCGTCATATTTGTTTGTAAGTTCAGCGTTATTTTCGGCAATCTCTGCCTCTTAAGATTTTTAATCTTAGTAGGGAAGAATTATTAAATTCAAAACAAATTGTGTCAGTGTTGTTAGCAGTGACGTCTTTGCTCGAGAATTTTTCTTCGTTACCATATTTCTTCAAGTGAATAACATCAATTATTTCGTCACTTTCAAAGTGATTTATGATGAAATCACATTCCTTTTAGTTTATCGAACCGCACATCAGTGAATAATAGAATTGTCTTCTATTACATAACTGATAGATTGCGATGAGCCGTATTGAATTGATCTTGAATTATTGAGTTCCAAATTATATTCATTTTCTTCGTCAATCTTTCTAATCTAGGAATGATCGATTGGGTTTAAAGTAGGATGTTATATTTTGAAATGTACATCAATTTGTTGGTACAAAAACTGATTTATCTTTCAAGTCCAGGCCACTTGAAAGGGCTTGGAGAAAGTTCGGCAGTTCTTTCGACAATCGGCCCTTATTGTGTTTCGATCCCGATTTATGTTGAAGCATCAATCTTTTGCATTGAACAGTTTTGCTCTTATTGTTAGAAAGTACTATGCTAAATGTTTTTCTACCAGGTTAAGATTTCTATTTCATTTACTTGACATCAATTTTAATCTTTTAAGGCTTGTTGTGCTAAGGCGACTTTTCAATGGTCTGATTGCGTTTTATTATGTACTTGCAGTTTAATTTACAAGCAATCTTTGAGTGTGTCCTTCCTGTATAATAATGTTTACAATATTGTTTTTATTGTTCTTTTTATTTATTTATTGCTATTTCAATGCTTTGGCCTCAAAGTCTAGATACAAAGTATTCATTAAAAACTCATAAACTTTCTGTTTCGTATGTCAATAACCATGAATGACTCGCATTCAGAGTAACATTTGGGCGCTTTTTATTATCCCTTCGTTACGAACAGATCTCTTTAAGATTTCGTACCAGAAGACCCTTCACTTGTTCATCAACAGTCTTACGATGAATATGTTTAGGCCAAGTGCTTGAAAATTATCATTTTCGGCCATCGAAGAATCAATTTCATGAAAATAATAGTAAAGCTTATAATGCAACGGTATTAGGTAACCCACTATGTTGTGATAGTACCATTATTGCTTCCGTCAAATAGACAGGGGATCCAAATTATGCATCTATAAAATGATTAAGATCTTCTCATGCATATTATTTCTCGAATTAGTTCTTATTCAAACGTTTATTGGCAACAATGGCAATATAATTGACAAAAGAGCTAATCAGAATGATTCAATTGGATAAGTAAAAAAAAAAAAAAAAATTGTATTGATGATTGTGAGTTTTCGACGGTCATCGCTTGCCCCGAAGATGTTTCCGGCATCCTACACAATATGTAACGTATTGTGAGAGAAAGCAGTCCATCTGATTGCCAATTACCTACGCTTTTCTCTTTCACACAATTCCACGCGACATTCCCCAGTACTTTTTATAATGATTGTTTACGCGATTTCCTTTCCGAATATGTTGTTTAATGTCCATATTCGTCAGAATGGAAGCTGTTCTGTAAAAAAACAATTAGAAATTAAAAGTAAGCTTCTTCTTCCTAGCGTGACGACGGCAAATATAAAAAAAAAAAATACTATGTTTGGGCCAGAATTCAGTTAGGTTTGCAGGCGTGCTTCGAAAATAAGCTACATCGATGATGTGGTACGCTTATGAACTGTAGCAAAATCCTTCTTGAATTACGGTTTGCGTTCGCAATAATTATAATATCCATTTTAATCTTAATATCCATTGCGATACTTAAAATTAAATTTAATGTATTTTAACCGACTTCAGTTCATTGCATTTAAATTGGTGGTGTTGGAAATATTCAAGTGTCTTGCAATTAATTTGGCCAATACATTTAATTTGCTTTATCCGCTTCCTAGATGTCAGTTTTGTTTTTGTTTTGACAATAAATGAAATGCATTCTGCTGAAATAAGGTCAAAAATGTTCTTATATTGTCTAACGCTATGTAGGTGATGTTTGTCGTTTGACGCACCAACGAAACTAATGCTAGATAAATATTTATCGTTTCTGGTGTTGTGTAACTCAATTTACAAGACAATAGTTCCGATATAACGCTTTTCTATGCCGCGATATATTGTGTTTGTATTGTTATTACAAATGTTTCATAACACTTCTTTCTGGTTCATTTAGATTTACATTTTCCTCAAAACTCATTTGTTATTTGCCTCTTCGTATTGTTATGTTACTGCTGTTAAAAGCATTTATGTTACAATGATCTAATTCTACCGGGTACCTTATTTATGACGTGTTATTCGATCGGTAACTATAGGAGATCTCTTTAGATAGCAGATGCGAATTGAGGTCAGCGCTACACCTACAGCGTTCATGTGGCCACTTAAAGCAAAAATCGTGAGTTATTCGTTTCGAGATTTTGCCAATATTGAAACGTGTATCTGAATTTTATGATGTTATTTACTATTGATGTAATGTTGATTCACAATTTCCAAATACGTCCGCTCTATGGCCTTGAACTGGACTGAACTGTTGCTGCATCTATCAACGAGGATATGTTAATTGTAAGCAGACTTCCGAGAATCCTTGGTCACTCATCGGCGTGCTTCCGTTCGAACTAAGTCAGTCTCGTGCCTCTCGTTCCGCTTAAACGCGCTCCGATAACAAAAATAGAAGTTCAAACCGATCCAACATTCGACAAGAAAAAAGTCCTGCCAAATACACAAAAAAAGTGATCGCCCCATTCCTCTCTGGCTAATGCTCGGAAACTATTCACGTCGCTGTAAAGTTTATCCTGCGATAAGACTCGAACGACGTTTGACTGGTGGCCGTCTCGTTCTCGCTTGACGGATTCTTCGATAGTGAGGGAGACAGAGAGGTAGGGCGCAGTCCGCGTGGCCGTTGATGTTTAGTTTGAAACGGAACGGAACAGTTTGCGAGTCGCCGGCTCTGCGCACGGCCGACTGACGCAGGCAGTTCGTTGCGCTCAACTCGAGAATATATTTTAACACACTTTTTGAACTGTTTTTATAATCTAACGTTTAGACAAGTGCCTTATTGTTAATGGATGTGATAGTGAATGCACGGCATGTAATGAATTCGAAAAACTAAAAGCAAATGAAAAGTAACACCGTGTGGATTTTCTGAGACGTCTTGAGTTTTGTGTCCTTTTGGTATAAAAATTTTGCAGTAATTAAGTTACGGATTTAAGTTTTATATTTCTTTGTTAACTGTATTGTGTTGGAGCACGTTTCTACCCGTATATTGGCACGAGCCTTTAATAATAATAGTGCACCGAAACCAGTTTGCGAGTGCGGTTCGGCTGTGGTTATCCTGACTTATATGCGGGCGTCTTTCTCGTGAACGAATTTCGACGCATCTGTAGGTATTCTTTTGAAGGCTGCAACTTCAGTTGATTTTCTTACATCATCATTATTTTTACATTTGTTTTTTGAGGTGTCAATAAATGGTGTTATCTGTAAAAAAATGTAATCAGTCGTGTTGCTTTTATCATAATCTAGTTAGATATCATTAGTGGCTTGCATCTTTGGCTAATCTGTCCAATCACTAGACTGATTCACCTTGACCGTTTAATACGATGGCGATGCATTCAGACTTTCTGTTTCGAGGTTACTGTAATCCTGAGCGCACCTTGTAAAGCTTAGCTCGTTGCAATAACTAACATATTTAGTCACTTACTGGTATTTCAGTGCAGACTGTTTGGTGACTAACTCGTACAAGAGTTATTAATATTTGATCAATAACACCCGTGTTGTAAACAGGCTATCATTGTTACTCATGACTGGAGTGTTCAACAGCATCTGCATCTCAAAACAATTCGCATGTGGCAATCCGTTACTTCACAAAGTAATTGTTTATCTTGCATAAACCGTCCCATCATGTCCAAAGTTAACAGTAAATTAGAATGTCCATTTATAAACACTAGTTAATCGTAGTTAACTGCACATAACTAATGTAAACATCTTGTCATGTGTGGGCAGTTCAACTGGCGCCGTTAATTTACTATGAAACTTACTAATTGCATCCATGCACCAACAATATCTTTGTTTTGGCACCGTTGGCTTCGATAACTTCGAGTTTATCCACTTGCACTGTGGCAGTAGCAATTGCTTTGAATTCTGTTATTTTTCCAAGAGTCGCTCCACGCTTCGCTTCTTTTCTATACGTGACTTCATAGACTGCATTTTTTGCATCTTGTCAGCATGAATTGAGCTGGCAATCTAGTTTCAAATTACCCAATTCACCTGTAGCAATTGAGTGCTTTTGTCTATTTTCGATTATAATTCCACCGCTTCTAATCTGATACTTCCTATGACTCATGGCGTATGTATCGAAGCTGCGAGTACCATCAGTTGCGTAACCTGAAGGTGGCAAGTCTCCAAGTTGTCACGCGAAAATGTATTACTTCCATGGAAGAAAGCGAAAATTGGAGACCAGTGAACTTCCTGCCTGATTGTCAACCAATCACTCACTTGTTATATTTGTTTATGTCCGAAACTGAAAGGCTGTCTTAATTATACTTGTTTCTGAAACGCTTGATCGCTTGCTAACTATTAGTGAAATTAAATTATACGTCATTAAGCAGACAACTGGCGTTGATGACTCACCTCGAATTGAAAGCCACAGTTTAATGTGTTTCATTTTCAGCTTTGTTAACCGATCGTTGACTTTCGACTGTTATGACACTGGCCAATTACTTCGCTTAGAAGAATTTTAGCAGCATTGTGTATTTTCTTATTTTGCAAGCATTTCTAGATTTAATTACCATCTTTATGACTTGAAGCTTTAAATTAAGTGGGTCGTCGAGTAGATCTACTTTTTACGAGCTGTTTGCGGTGTTTTTCGTCCGTGGTCTCGATTTCATTGCACTGCATTTCTCTTGTTTCTTTTTATTCTGACATTGCTTCAGCTTATTAATATATTTTCTCTTTTGTACCTATTTGTGAATATTTTGATCTTGCCGCAGTTATATTGCTATGCAGTAAGTTTATGTTCTATTGTTAGTAAATTAACTTTCAAAAACATTGCTCATAAAGTAACCGAGGTGACACCGCACTGGGCTTGTTGTGTTAATTCTTTTATGTTTTCATATGCTTTATGACTAAAACAATAAGGTTCAATTCAAATCGAATTTCTAAAGGCGCCCGCATCTTTTCTTTTTCTTCTTTTTGGACCGTTAAGGATGATGTCCGTTAATGTAGTTTCGATAAAAATGTTTTACGGCATTGGAATGTTTCGTGTATCTATTGCATTTTATCCAAACTAACAATTTAATGGTTTCCCTGCATGTTAGAAACTAGTTTGTATAACATTTTTGTACCAAAAGGACACTCATAACGTTCCGTTTTTAGACGAACAATCGAAATAACAAAGTGACCTGCAACAAGTGCTCTTATAAACGAAGTACAAACATATTTTTGAAGTAGTTTAAACAATTGAAAGCGATACGTATGATTTTACATTGGATCTATATCTTCACCATTGGGACCACAGCCACACTGGACCGAGCATTTCGCGTTTAGTGAGATGATACAAACTATTAGGTAAGTTGAATAAAATAAGGCATAAAATTTATGTTCAGAATCTTATCATGTTAGCACCTTATTGAAATGACAAACATGATTTGATTCTTCTAAATCCGCAGCTACTCGTAACATTCTGGGGACAATCCAACTAAAGTTAAACAAGATAATTATGATGAATCTTACCCACTAGTGGATCTATAAGAGTTTCAAACCACATGGCACATTAACATCCATGAAAGCAACTAAATTATACTTAAGAAGTCTCTAATTCAATAAAGATAATATTGCGTGCATAGATACTCAGTATCTCAGTACATACAAAATTAGCCAACACCCATCAAATGTAATTTATTCTTCGTCAGCATGTGTGGCTCTTTTATGGTACTTTCTTTGACACGCCTTGTAAAATGATTGCCCTAAAACGGAGTGCCCATCTGTTAGCGATAGCCGATGAGTTTTGATTGACAGCTGACGTTTATCTTCTTTATAACTTTCCAAAGAGATTTTACACAGCTGTTTAAATATTTGTGAATTTATTTACATTGAAGAATTTCTTGAAGATATACTTACTGGTTCTGGAACTGGTTAATAAAGTATGAGGAAGATAATGATATGATTGGCTTAGGCACAGTTTTTTTATCCGTAGTTAACTCAAACAATAGTTAAATATGCTAACCAATGGTTTAAAATTTCGGCAAAATGCGCTTATTCATCAATCGGCCTTCATCAATTTTAGCCTCACAAATGGTCAAATAAGTTGAAAAATTAATTATTAGACAATTAAAAAAAATATATGTAGACCAACAATTGATAAATAATCGCGGTTTACCGAAATTTTAAATCATTGGTTAGCGTATTTAACCACTGTTTGAGTTATAGTTCTCGCCAAACTTCTAGGTCGCCCTGAATTTGGCTTTCCTATACGCAAGGCACGGATCGGTGCTGTTATTGTATGAAGATATACTACTGTATAGCCCACAGATCATAGACTGTTGTTTCTATGACCTGTGGTGTAGCCATTGTAGCCAACTTCAGGGCAGCCAAGAAGTTATAACTACGGATCAAAAAACTGGGCCTCAGAAGCAAGGAGCCTTATAGCACCATTAGCACCAAGTAAATAGTTAAACCAAGCTATAAATTACTTTATATTTAAAGCTGATGATTACAAAATTGAGAATAGTAGGCACGCCTAATAATACAGTTTTCTCGCTGTTCAGCAATAAATTCAAAACCAATAAACCGACGAGTTTATAAAAGCAATACCTAGTTTAATTTGACGTAACTCAAAATTATTAAGGGCTATGTTACCATTAAGACAGTTTTAAACGGAATACCGATTAACGATTGCAATTCGATAGTAAATTTTTACGATTATTTGTATCGCCCTTTTATATTGTTAACCGATAGTTTTAACGTATACAACTATAAACATCGATTTGATTATTGCTGGTCTGCTAATCGATTCGTATTCGATTTAGACTGTTGATTCACTGACCTATTAGCCTTGCTTATTCTGGTTTATGTGAACTAATTGATTTATACCACGCTAGTTGAGATGTTGTTTAGAACACCTAAATCAAAATATAGCAGGTTGGATATGGAACTTAGGGAAACCATACATCAATCCGTTGGATTTGAAAATATATACGTTTTAGGCATGGGCTGTATTTTTCTAAAGCCGTCTAAGATTGCTTTATTTATTTTGAAATATGCAAAGCAAAACTATATCATCATATCAGCCGAAAGACGTCCACTGCTGGACATAGGCCTCCCCCAACTATATACCACAAGCGAATTAAGCGCCAATATAGATTACCCATCGTTTGACGAATACTCTGCTATTGAACAATCTTTTGTGGAGATATCGCTATATCTAAAGCTTCTTTTAATGGTCCTAGTCTAGACGATTTATATTAAATTCCTAGACCGTAATTTAAAAAATAATTGGTATGCTTAATCTAGATTTTGCCCATAAATGTCTCTTTTTTATTAACTACCGGGCTTCTCACACAAAAGCCGTAACTGATGATGTCATGTATCTTTAGTGTTAGTAAATGTATCTTTAAATATCCCCTTAAACAGAATCCCAGACATTAAGATAATTTTTATACTAAAGGCAGTGTTTTGTCGTAATTAACGTTCAGACAGACACATTCATTAATGCAAATAAGACTGAACTTGGCCACGTATCAAATCTCATTAATTTTATGCGGACACACTCGAACTTGGCCTTCTTTAGCAGAAAGTATGCAGTTTATACTCCAGTGTAGTTAGCATGGCGGTGTTTGTTCGTTGACGACATCGACATATGTTCAATCATCTACATAGTTAGTTAACCTTTAGGTATCGCTTCGTTATTAACTACCAACTCTTTGTGTAATTTATTTCATCACCACTGCTCTCAAAACGGTGAAGGAAAAACATAGTGAGGAATCCGGCATGTCCTAAAACTAAAAATTCGAATACATGTGACATCTACCAATTGTCACTGGGTCCGCGTGGTGGATTATAGTCCAGTCTCTCTCTATGAGAGGAGGCTTGAGTCCCAGCAGTGGGAACAATAAAAAGAATCATGTTGATTAACTACAAACAACAGCTGGTTTGTGTTTACAAACTGTTTATATACAGTAACACATTCTTTATTCGTTCGGTGACTTTATGTATCAATATATCTATTTGCATCAGTAACTTACTAAAATATAACATTTCAAGCCCGCTTAATTTGTATTTTGACTTCAATCCTTCATAACCATTTCCCACTGTTATTCAGACGTTCTGCCTCGACAAGTCCACGGTCTGAGTCGTCATTTACATCTTGAAGTTCGGTATGTGCTCTGTCGCCAATTAGTGTATTTTCCCACATATTATTACCAAGATATTGGTGAATATGTGCGTACTTGGGTTTGGATCCGGCTGTTGTTGCAACGTTCTCTTCACGCCCCAATTCGCCGCGAGTTTCGTTGCCATTTGTTTTGCTTTATTATAAACGCCATTTTGTTCCTTTTTTACTTTTAATTCACCTCTTGTTGGTTCAATTGGGCTTTTAAGAGCTGAGTGATAGGTTATGACTGTTATGGTTATTACTTTCAAATTAAATGCTTGAAACGAATGCGTGAGTTTGTGATATAACTGTTTTGGTAATATGTATGTGGGTCTTGCGATATATTCGTATCAGTGATTAATTTTGATGCATTGATTACAATGTTAACTGTTACAACACTGATTTGAGTGGCCTTATTTGAAAGTTTCTGAATTTGGTGACCGAAAAATATCCAGTTTAGCGATAGGTTGATTATTTTAACAGCATGGCTTGTATTTCCATAATTCATTACTGATTAGAAAAAGCTGACAGACTGTAATTGGCTAAAGATACAGGCACAAACAACAATGTAAATGCAGCAACAGCAAATGCAAAATCACGGAAATCTCAAAGTGGTTAAGAAACCAAGGCTTTTCTCAGCACTCTGCATCATTTCTGTTCACCGCACACAATTCGTGGAAGCGATTGAGTCACCCACACAGCGGTTACGATCTACCCGCGAACTAAAAAGCGTATAACAATGCGAGCCGAAAGCGGCATCACTCTAAATGTAATCTGAATGTACCGCTACGCTGTTGCAGTCAGTTGTTATCCAGACTAGGTCAGTTTTTGTCGAATGTGCCTCTGATGGCTTTCAGACCACTGATGGTCACACTTTTCGTCGATGTTGAACTTCATTTGCAGCCTATTTATGTTTTTTTTGGTGTCGTAGGCTTAATTATGAGGTGTTTGCAACACGTGGGTCTCGCCATGAGCTTATTGATAGCTTACATTTGCCTAAACCAGCCAGTCTTATTTCTTCATAGTATGTAAATATCCCAAGAAATATTGGAACACCGCTAATCTATAAACATACTTCCAAGTAGATCCAAGGTATACACATTTGTCCAGCTAGATGAATGGATAATGTTTTTAGGAGTTCTTGTTGAGAATATACTATTTAACTGTAGTACAAAGTAGACTGCAGCAATCCGCTACTCTGTGTATTTCTTCAATGCACCGTGATGCATCTACAGCACACTATATAGTTACAAAGTAAGCCAACGTTCTGACCCCAGTCAGTGCTGTAAACATTAACATTTTCTACATCATTTCAAATTCTACAGATTTGTTTTTATTTCCTTTCTCTTACCAACAGAACATCACGCTTTTATATTTTACTTTTCAACACGTACTCCATCGCAACTTTGTTACAGAAAAACTATTGAGACTTGAGTTACGACGGAATGACATTTCAGGTTTTTCTTTTTGTAGTATGTAGAACACTGTCACTCAAGTCTTTAAATATAGCACAGTTTTCTTCTAATAGCTGCACAAGGCCAAAACCAACCGTTTTCTTTTCACTAAGGCGAAGTGCGTAGTTAGAAAAATGTATTCATACTTGAATAATTTATATTTCGCATTGTTAATATCTACTATTTGTTTCTTGCTATCATAGAATCTCACCTTGGTAAAGACATTTCTTGTCTTAGTATCCCTATTATTTTCAATTTCTCCTTGCCCTTTTGGCTTATCACGGTAGTATTGCACCTTGTTACAATACATGATTACCAGTTGAAGTCCCATGCATCAATGGCGCGGATTCAAAGATTACAACAATATACCATTGCATGGCGATCGATATCTACTAGCATTGTCGTAACCTATTTACCTCATTGGACTTAGTATAAGTATTGTTAGTTCAAGTTGTAACTTAGACGTGAAATATCACTTACTTATCTTGGGTTTGATTTTCATATATCAACTTGATTGGTTTGCTTAGTAATGGGGTCATATGAAACTACGTTTTGTATATTATGGCTGTAGGTGTTTGATAATTCCGTATTGTTTACTAACACGTCGCTACCTTATTAATTATCTCTTAATCTGATAATAAAATTAACCGTCTTTTTTAATGTACGTGCTATATAAGGTAAAGAAAGCATGATTTCTCACTTTCTTTTTTTAGTAGCATCTGCGACAATTCCGTAACTTCCCTTGATATTAGTTCAACTAAAATCACTCGTACTAAAACATGCACTTCTTTAAGAATCATATCAATATTTACTTCCACTGCCTACTGTACTACTATCCCACTTTCTTTATTGACTCTGCTGATACAATTTTCACATGGCACCTTCAGTTTCGTCATGCAACGGACAACAATATTTTTTCCCATATTTGTTTGATATGATAGTAATGAGCAAATACAATATTTTTTTGAGCAGCAGACCCGGGTAAACCGTCCTTATCATATACAAACATTGGCGCTTCGGTCTAAATCTGAAGATAGACAAAACGGAAGGCATTTTTATGATTATGATATAAACATAGGTTGTTTCTAAGCTTTGTTCTGTTTGTAAAGTCAATGTGCTCTTGTTTATAAGTAAAGATCACATGAATTATGATATTAGCACATGTGTAATGTTTTTAATTTCCGTCTACACTTCGATATTTTACTTGTAATGTATATATATTGACGGTTTTGCTTTCAGTATGTGTTATAACAATAGTACAAAAGTTTATTTCTCTTTCAGTATCATCTGCCTTTCCTTAAACGATTGTAATTTTCATCTATACTTCGATGCTTCGTTTATAGTGATAATATATTTATTTTATTGTTTTCAGTATGTGTTGACATACAAAAGTTTCTATCTCCGGCAATAGCTACCTCTCCATTATTAATATCCAGCATGATCTCACGCATCCTATCCACTGCACTAATATTAAGTGTCATCAACTATATCAGTATATTACCCTCCGTCTATTTCTCGCTGCTGGTGAATAACAACTGACTAACGTCTACGTGATTCAGAACAGAGATTTTCACAAATAACAGGGTTAAGTTCACACAGCCTTCTATTTTTACCTTGGATAGATTGCGTGACTTTAAAAGTCGGTTAACATTAATTAAGGCTGCTTGCAGTGCAGCGTTTACAATTGTAAAACTAACTGCAGGTAGATTAATGACTTTTAGTAAAAACTGGTGAATAGTTCAGAGTATGTTTAGCTGGAATTATACTGAATTGAGGAAGTGGACCAGAAATGTGTTGAGTGTTTCAATATAGGTTGTCTAGATTTAGAACTCTTACTAGGTTAGACTCACACGTTCGTGCGAATGAATAATAATTCTAGTTAGGGAATTATAAATAATTTTCTGTAGCAATTGAAGTCTGAAATAAATGTTGACCCAATATCTTCAATACACAAATATTCGCATGGAAAATTTTATTGCCTGATAACGCTTCGTCATTCCTATGGAAATATTCGTGCATGTCACATGAATTTTCTATTACAAATGCTAAAGTACCCTCAACGGTAAAGTTCTATAGTAAACATGCCTGTTTAATAAGTAAACCTCACCGAAATCACGTAGAATTCTCATTACCAATGATGCTTGGCGCACGTAAAGGGCTTTCTAGCCCTGCTAACATTTTATTATCGTTTGCCTTTGTTCCAAATGCTTCAAACTCTGTATTTATGTGTGGCAACAAGCGTAGGAGTGCATTGTTTTGGATTACAAAGCTATCATTTCTGAAGCAACGTTTGCCTCCTTTGTTTTGGCCATCGCTCTTCGTGATGACCGATGATTTAGTTTGGGATGATGAGCAGTTTCGATTCTATTAAGTTCATCTATATCTTGATTATGTTTAAGTTTCAAGAATTAATCTACTTCAAGCTACTAGCTGTCTATAAACATTAATTTAAATATAGTACCAAAACGTTCAGGAATGTTAAATAAAATTCCTTATTTTAAATTACACGTAACAAATATTTGTATGACCTACAGATAGTTGTTTCGGCTCTGGGTGTGGTGTATGTGAGTTTATATGTTTGTAAACGCACCCACGATACAGGAAGAAATTCCTAGTGTGGGGCATCGTTTTATTTAAAAAGAAAGAAAGAAAAGAAAGAAAATTCTCCATATAATCAATTCATCCATATCTTTTTCAATCGCTAATAAGATTAGACCATCATCGTCAATTACCATTCCAACCATTTATGTCTTTAAAAGTCGTGGACGTCCGCAGGGATAATCTCGTCCATCTATTTTTGTTGCGATGGGTTTACATAAATCTATCTATCGACGTCGTAGCTAATAGTTTAGCAGCGACAACTTGATAGCTTCCTCTGCTATTAAACTGGCCTGTCCATGCTTCCTGCTAGGACATACTACCATTTTCTTAAGGTTTTCCTGTAAAATGTGTATATGGTAATTAATTGGAAGTAATTTCTTTACCTTTGATACCATCTTGTATGCCTGAGGACTCTCTGATTTACTTCTCTTTCCTCATAGTTTTCTAATCCTTATGTTATCTCGCATAATCATTTACTATATATATAACTATCACTATTACCATAGTAAGCGGTCCGAAGAAAATCTGCTCGTCTCTCAATTGTACACAACCATTTGAATATGCAACCTCACTGGGTGGTCAATTATACTCGAATGTAAAATTTAATGCATTAAGTGATCTATTCAATCTGACATCCGTTGCACATTGCGGTCACAACACATTCACACACAATACAACCTTTTATTACGAAACTTGACAAAAGTACCGACCAAGGTAATGGAAATCAAAGAACTGCGTACATTGACGCAATAGATGAAACACCCAACGGGAACTAAAACATAGTATTGAATATATTTTACAGTCTAACCGAAGTTATCTTTGAACTATCAGGAGAAATTGCATGTTCTAGTGTCAGGGGAATAGGCGAAACGATTTGTCTCACGACGGCATAGTGTGTCGAAACTCTGCCGATAAGGGCTACAATACACAAGGCTTTAATGTCCCTGTTAAATGAATTGAACAACACTCCCGTAAGGAAATAGTTGGCGGTAATACAAGCTGACTATCGTAATGAAAGAGAAATTAATCTTATGTTAAGTAGCAGTTTTCTCTTAGACAAGGTGCGTAATTTATATTGCTGACATAATTGTCAATTAAAGTGAGTGCTATTAAAACACGAAACATAAAAGTCAATATGCTAGGATCACAACAGATTGATGTGATTCTGATTATGCATGACTTGAATTACTATATTATTAATTTATGATACCACGTATTTGAAGCAACTATATTTTACACGCCTATTAGCAATACTCAATCTAATGTCTAATCATCACTTTGAAATATTGCACACGATGTATCAGAAAATTAAATCATAATTACTACCGGAGTCCTGGAATCGAGTAAGAAAATACGAGTTACTGACCACAGAACATGTAAACGATGAAAATTGATAAGTACAGCAAATGCGTAAGTAAACTATCTATCCGACTGCTCATAATTCCACAACTAGTAATTTGATCAGTTTCCAAGTGTTTTCACTGGAATCGCTAACAAAATAATGACTGTGCAAACGATTGCCCCTAACACTTTACCTAGCTCTCTCTAAGCCTGGATTTTATTAAGTCTGGAGTTATGGTCCCCTCTGCGGCGACTTGAAATGATCTTAGTCGATGGAGATAAGCAGATTGCAGGGACTCTGACAGCGAATGATGAAGGACTTTCATTACTTTATGTAATTTGCTGAGAAGCTATTGGTATAAGATAAACTGTACGAAGTGGCAGATTTGCAGCAATATGAGACGCGCATTGAATGATAAAACTAAGTTCTGTCGTTGGATTCATATTTATTAACAACATAACTAAACCTGTGAAACGATTACTCATGAAACCGAAGGCTGATGTTTCAAAAGTCTTATAACCAGTCCATTGATGATCAATACAATTTCCTAGATTTATAGTCTTATCTACCTAATACGGGTGGGTACCAGTGGGAAGTGCCAAGCCTCAAGACTTCAAGATTTTGAAAGTAAAGTGTAGGCTTATAACGTTCCCTATATTTCAATTTAATTATATCAATAAAGTTGCGCAAATGTATATTATTGAGTCATTGTAAACGTGCTATTGAAAAGGAAATGTCAGTATTTGATTACGTTTTGTTAATTGCCGATAATTTAGGTTAATGCTTTTAAAACAGTACATGTGGGATTGATTACATAAATAAATGATGCCGTATCTGCCAGTGCAATTGATTATATTGAAAAAGATATTCACTGTGGTGCTTAATTTTGCATTGCAAAAACTGATAAGACCATTTGTGTACTTATAAACAGCATCCTCGGCTTTAATAGAATCTTCTTTTTTGTTAATTATATTGTTGAAAAAAAAACTGACAGTATTTACGAACTTACTGAACAAGAAGCTCAAATGACTGGCTTTTTAACCCGCGATCAAATTACATAAGCTAGAGAAACACCCTCTCTTCCTCAACGGATATTGTTAATTTTAATTAATCTTTTGACAGCTAATTCTCATGCACGTCACAAGATTTCTACATCAGTCTAATTAAAGTGTTATCGGATAACGTTTGAATGGGATGGAGTCTCATACATGGCCATTCAGGTTGTATGTAATACCTAATTAGAAGCTGGTTTCAATGGATCGTTATAATGGCCGTGTGGGATGTAGCTTTGTTTGATGAGCTTTGTGCAAATTTCAATGCACCTTGATTTAGGACCACTCATTACAGTTTCTTGTAAAATGAAGATGTCCATTTTATAGTTTCTCTTTTCTAATGTTTCGATTTTAAAGTTATTGGTCAATTTGTGGCAATAATTCGAGGATTAATTTGCTTCCGAATTCAGTAGTTGATCACTTTATAATTGAATGTTATGAATATTCAAATGTGAGAATCTCTCTTTAAATATCTATATCTTAATCACTTAATTTTGTTCGAACTCGCGTTTACCTTCACACCATCGTTTAAGTAATTAGGCCACATCTTCATTATTTTAACATCGTTTTCTCAAAATCCAATCCAATCATGTATTTCGTGAATGGCAGTAGGTATACGTTCTGTTATTTCGTTTTAGCTTCTCTAAAGCTGGAATGCCATTTACAGCAATTCCTACCATTTTAGTATCTACAAGTATTTTCCCAAGTAATTTTATATTTGCTATCCTCAATGTAGGAAAACAAAAGTGTATCAGCAGGTTGACGTGCCGTCGTCGGTGGGAAGTAGGCTATATAATGATAGTCGTGCTATTCGCTAACAAGTCGGTACTATTACACTTTATAACTAATACTTTACCGCTATAAAAAATATGTTGATTATGTGTTCGGAGAATATTGATCTTGTTTTGTTTTTCTTTCGCATCTACCGCTCTGTTATCAATATGGATTAGTCGTATTTTTCACTCATAATATGCAACTGGCAATAACTGAGATAGTTCAGGTACTACTAGTGTCATATGCATATATAGGTTGAGGCTGCAATAGAATTGACAAAGCTTTATTTACGCTTCATCGTTGTCCCGTCACAAAGCCTTCGAAAAGTAGGTAATAAAAATAAAATATAATGACAACTACATGATTATGTTTAAAAGCGGAGCATGCGCAAAGCTTGACGATAAGACAACGTGACTGACACTAAACTTATTAGCACTCATCGATATAAAAGTCAAACTTTCAGTCACATCTCCCTAAACCGTATGAACTTAGACATTCAGACAACCTTCACTTAGGTTCACGAATTTCACTTTCAAGGCGTAAGTTTCTCACATTTGTCTAGTAATCATGTGTACAAAGACGAACGGGCTAATTAATCGCTGGAGACGTTGGAAAGCGACTCCGTGTAACTTTCAAATGATGCCTTGCTGTGCATGCGATTAGATTTCCAATCGTACCGTTTGAAGCCCTAACCTAGCCTTTAATGTGTGTATTTGTTATTTATTACTCATTTAGTAAACTATCTTGTTTACGCAGATGGTGTTTTAATTGTGGGAAGTTGTCTTCCGTTGTATTATACGTTGGAAGTTCATGGTTTACCGCCACGATGGCTGTTCCTTCATTAGATCTTAGGGAGAAATCTTTCGCTTCAATAGTGTATTATTTAATTATTCATCATTGTCAAACATTCCATCTTTATTTGCTACTAAATGTTGTGTTATATCAAGTTTTGCAACACCATCTCTTTCGTCTATATCTTCTAAGTACATCCAATTCATTTAGTTCAGTTTCAATATTGAATTCCGAACTACAGAAAACCTATTCGAGTTATTTCAGATCATTACTGATAAATATAGCATTTTCTTTTGATGTTTGTAAATGGCTTCGTATCCGGTTTGGAAGCAAAGCGAATCGGTTTAAACAAAATGTTGCTTTAAATAAATCCGGCGACAAATGGTCTATTGTTACGATGTCAACAAAAAGTGCAAGTTTTTATCGATACAAGCACAATGTTATATTAGATCGTGTATCTATTACAAGTTTTGAATTAGGTAAGAAATGTTTTTTTCTTGTTCTATGTGATATTGTCTGTGTCTCCTTAGGTTCTATTTAACCATTACATTACACATATCTCACTCAATATATTGCATCATATATATATATATATATGTATAAAGTGTGAATTTATTCTGTAATTTACATATTTATATTTGACAATATCGATAACATTCATTGACAGTAGGATAAAGAGCTGTTTTTTTAGAGGTAGTTTATCTTCTAAAAGTAATGCAAAAGGCCCTTACTGTCAGTCAGGTGAGATAACAGTCATTCTATTTACAATGGTGAAATTGGTATTCAATGTTATATTAATTAGCCTTTGTTTAATCAAAATGACATTCATTTCATTACAAAAATGAGATTATTTGGCAAGTGTTTTTTTTAATGTTGAATTAATTGACAGGCATCCTATATTTAATTTGTAACCCAAATCGCGTTCGTGAAGTGTGAATGTTGCAATAGATATTTTACGTTGGGTTATTGACCTATTTGTCAACTGTGGTCCAGCAGTCTTTGGGCTATGGTTGGAAGACATTCGCTATGCATCGCCGCGGACGAGACGTCAAGTGTCACTTTGTCAACTGGTTAGTACAAGTTACAAGAGATAAGCGGGAACTTGCTTAACCAACGTTTAAAATAGTGCCAGAATCGGATGGGTGAGAGATGCACAGGACCGGTCAATGTGGCGACGCTTGGGAGGCTTATGACTAGCAGTGGACGTCTTTTAGCTGGAATGAATGAGCTTGAAATAAATTGTAGTTCTAAAAACTAAAAAACACGCATTACTGGTAAATTGAACTAAAAAGTCGCTAATCCTGAAGATCCTGGTAAGATAATAGGACAAACTATTTAAATTATTGCATTGTCATCGGTCCTTGATAAGTGTGCAAAGTTTCAAATCAATCCGACGTTTTGAAGGGGGTGAAAATCACGTTCAAAGATTCCGTTATATAGATTCATACATACCAAGCTAATAAAAGCGTGTTGAAAATAGAGCAACTGAGCTTAAATAAAAAACTAAAATAAAATATAACATAATTATGTTCGTCTCTGTACATTTGTGGGCGCAAAATATTAAATAATTAATTTCTGTAATATGGAGCAATAAATGATATCTCAAACCTCAAAATCCATTTCGGGATTCAAATGCATACAGGGTAATAACGATACCTATTACAGTATTACAATGAAGTTACCCACACAGTTATTAATTAAATTTTCCTAGTATAGGATATTGATTGACGCAAATATGACGGTAACAGCTGGTATGGTACGTCACCGATTTCATACCTACCAACTTTGAAGGAATTATTCAACATGAAAACTTAAACGAACTAAATTTAATACTTGAATCACACTAATGCAATTCTAATATTTTGCATCAATTGTTGATGTGGCTTGTCCAAATAATTCTTAATTTATTTTCAGAAATTGTCCTTAAGAGGAAATATGGGCAGACAGCGCCGATGAATTTCCTTAGTAAAAAGTCATAATTCGAAGTTTGGCTCTCTGGTTTATTTCCTCCTCCAATATTGGACCAATTTAAAAGATATTCCATAAATTGAAAATTAAAGATATTTACAATGCCCGTATGATTTCATTTTTGATGATACATTATCTTCAGAAGCACTAGAACCCTCGAAAAATGCTCATAATTGCGCTGTCAACAGAGGCTTAGTGTACAAATTTGACAAATAATTTGAAAAAAGGAAAACATAGGGGCATAGTATATTTCTTATTTTTCCAGTTTATGGAATATCTTTTAAATTGGTCCAATACTGGAGAAGGAAATAGACGAGAGCCAAAGCTCTAATTATGAATTTTTACTAAGGAACTTCAGTCGGCGCTCTGTGCCCATATTTTCTCTTAAGATAGATACATTTTTGTGAAAAACCGTTGTTGCACCTGCCTTTAAAAGCCTTTACTACAAATATTTTCCCCGCTTCAGTTTATCACTTATTCACAAAGTTACAAAAAGAACATTCTTTAATTAACCGTCAGTCAAAATGGTTCTTTTGTAATGCGACCTTAAAACGTTCAGTTAATTACTAGAGTAAAGGTTACTGACTAATAATAGTTTTGTTAACTTTTGTTATTAAGATCTTAATGTGGAGGCGTGATGGTGGAAGTTAATGTCACTCTGAATTTACAGATTAATTCTCTCGGATAGTTTTATTGTTTTTGATAGGGGTTAAACTGCTATTTGTTTGTTGGATTATTCTGAGGATGGGAGAATAGTATTTGCTGAAATACCTCCGTAAACAAAAAAGAAGACAAAATATCTAAAAATGGCTGAACAGCCGATATGAAATATGTACAAAAAAATGTTTTGTTACTTAATTTTATTATTTGGTAACGAACCATGCGTCCCATGAGATTTCCTGACGGCAGAAATCTTCTTCTTCCTGCCCCCTTGCCAATTCATTTGGGGTCGGGCCTCCTTGTGCGTCTACGCCAGGATGGTCTATCCTGGGTTGTCGATGGCGGCAAATTTTCCTCCTTATGGCCTCTCTCAACAGTAGTCCTGACGGCAGAAATCAAAATCACATGAGGCTTACCTCTGCGCGACACGCATCTAAATGTTGATGCGTTCACCTAGAGCTGGTAAGTGATTTAACTAAGATCACTTACCAGCATAACCAAACTATTTTTCATCACTGTTTATATAATAACCTCTTTAGGAAATGATTTCAAGTTTCTTCCTTAGTGCTCACATTAGTTATTTCAAGAATCCTTAAGCAAAATTTTACGCTACTAGCCATCGGTTTAGGCATTTGTGCGTATCTTTTAATAATACATCATAAAACATATGGCATTTATAAAACTTAAAAACTTATCTGTCCTTCAATGTGAGAGGGGCGAGGGCCATTCGTTGACTATTATCACCTAATTCCTTTCTTAAATATTTCTTATTTTTGTTACAGGTAAGTTACACGAGACGAATCATCCAACATACCTATTTATTCATTTTCAAGTAAGTACTAGTTTGAATAATGTACAGCAGTAAAAATTGGATATCTTTATGTTATTGGCTTTTGACTAGGGAACAATTTACATGTATTTACATTGGAAGTAATTACAGTTCCCATGTTACAATATCAACAACTTTTTATCATAAACAACGAATTTTACGATCTATAAACTGTTTGGTGTAGCATGCATGCCACGTCCACACATTAGAGCTAATCGGTAACTGACATCGCCGCTCCCATTGTGTGGGGCGAGCATTATCGTATTCTAAAAACGCAAAATTGTGCATTCGTTACGGAGTTCAATTTGAGGGTAATTGACAGGTGTGAAGATTGATACAATGGTGTAATGATGTAGCTATTGACTGGAACCAAAATATTTTTGTCTAGATTATTTTATTTAGCCTAAATTATTGGTTGCACGAATGACTAACAGCTTATGACCTATTCGAATTTCAAAAGTTAAAGACATCCTAACTTATATTGTCATTCTAAATGGCCAGTATTACTTTTTTACCCGAACCGATTACCTATTTGAAAATTTCTAGTAGGAGCTACCGATCAGGCTTTTTATGGCCCCTACCAAATGAAAAGCGTTTCTGTTTCTATTACATAAACGTTTTATAGCCCAAACCTTGTAGGGAGCAGAAGTAAACACAAGATCCTGACATGTGCACTACTATCAATATTTGTAACAGTTGTGTGTGTAACGTTTACAGTCTGATACCACAGAGTAGATAGATGCAGTAGGACAATGCTTGCTTGAGGAAAAGATAAAGAAAATGCCTTCATAGGAAGCATTGCGCACCTTGTGGCGAAAATGCTAACAGTGCGCTCACAACACGGTTGACGTCACGGTTGGCGTAGTGGTTGAGCGTGTCGCGGGTTCGATTCCCGCACGGAACAAATATTTGCATGGCCTACAGATAATTGTTCCGGATCTGGGTGTCTTGTGTAAGCGAGTTTAAATGTTTGTAAACGCACCTACGATACAAGAAGAAATTCCTAGTGTGGGAAAAATAATTAAAAAATAAAACAATTAATCTATGAGTTTACTTTGTTAGCTGGTGGCACTTTATTATTTTGATAGATTTAAAATTTGGTTTAGAGGTTAGATAATACGCAGCGCCGCTTACATACTTTTTGATAAATACACAGAAAATTTGCTCATCAAAGCTTTGGTACTTATTTATTCTGCAGATTATTAAATTTTCCTGACAAAGTTAGTCTTCTCGAACTTCGTTACTCTATGTCACCCCGTCCCATCTCTCCCACGGGGGCGTGGGAACTCTGGATGCAAGAAACGAGATCTCTTGCTACGATTGTTTGTGTACGACGGTACGATATAACGCTCTGTCATGCGATTAAAAAGTCGCGTCGGACACTTTACGTCCAATTGTTTTCAAACTCGTTCAAGGAATGTGTGAATGGGCTGATGAAAGTAGATATTCATAGATTAGGGTTTCAATTCATCCATAAATATTGTATTTATGTTTGACCCGACAGTTGTATCGATTGATATATTTTAATTGTTTAAATGTTTGTTTGTACAATAAATTTTATTCGATCTATTGATGGCAAAGAGAGAATTGTTGAAATATTTTCTTCTCTATTTCGTATTGAACTGCCGTCAATCCTATTCACAGACATAAATCTAACTAAATAACACAAGTCCCTCCATCTGTATAAAAACCGGCCAAGTGCGAGTCAGGCTCGCGCACGAAGGGTTCCGTACCAATATCGCAAAAAAAGGCAAAAAATATCACGTTTGTTGTATGGGAGCCCCACTTAAATATTTATTTTATTCTGATTTTAGTATTTGTTGTTATAGCGGCAACAGAAATACATCATCTGTGAAAATTTCAATTGTCTACCTATCACGGTTTATGAGATATAGCCTGGTGACAGACAGACAGACAGATGGACAGCGGAGTCTTAGTAATAGGGTCTCGTTTTAACCCTTTGGGTACGGAACCCAAAAAAACCAAGCGTGCCACTTTTTCACAAACATTTTAAAAACAAATTTACTTACCAATGAAAGAAAACATTTCCAATATCTTGGCCAACTTTTTCTGTATATTCTTTACAGCTCAATATGGCATAAAAAGGCATTTTTCTAGATTTCGGTGGATTTCCTGTGCCGATAATGCTAAATGAAAAGCTCAGATTACGATCATTGATCGTAACATTACTCCGTTTTTTGGCACGCGAAGTACATACAATCGCGTCATCTATACTCCATTTGCGATAACATTAGACGTTTAAATTAACCCATTTTACAGCCCGTTCAACCGATTTTGACTTCTATTGAGTTGGTGATACGACAAATGGTAGCTGTAGTAAACAGTTGGTTTTGGTAACAGGTTTATGCTTTTTATGTCATCCTTATGTTTACTGGATAGAACTCAAAATCGGTTGAACGGACTGTAAAAAGATTTGGAAACATGTCTAATGTTATTTCAAATGGAGTTTAGTTAGATTTACGTCTGTAATCTTATTTCAATTTTAGTTCAAAATCTCCAAGACTATCAAACTTTAAGCTCTTGTTACATGATATAATTCTCACTTAAGCTCTCTTATAAGTTCTTTACGTTGTGGTTAGTTAGCCCATGTAACAATATAATTATTTCCATGTCTCATGGAACATCCACCCTCAGATTTTTACCTGTTACAACTTAATCTAACTTCAACACATAACAACAAAGTTACAACATCATTACCACATTACAACTTGTCTCAACACTCTTAACCAACAGAAATAAATCACCCGTGTCGCCAACATGTTTCTTTTCTAACATGTTAGTTACAATGTGGACATGTTCCACATTTAGTTGGTTAATGAGGGCTTGAAGGAAGCGAGGGCGTGTCCGGAATTGAACACGTGTCTCTTCGCTTCCGTCCCTGTGTTTATAACTGAGATAGTTTGGGTTATGGGACTGTGAAGTTTGTCTGTAGTTGTTTACTTTAAGTTGAAGAATGTTTGGAGAATGCCTTCAGATTTTGTTTTGTAGGATAAATTATTGAACACGAGCTTTTTCCCGCGGCTTCACGAGTCGTAGGCCTACCTATAGGAACCGTGCCGATTGCCAGAATAAAAAGCTGACTAAATGTGTGTAGAAATGAAACAATTTCGTAATCGATTTAACTTGCAGTGCCTTTTACAATCACATTCATTGAGTCAAAAGTAATTTCTAGTTGGATCCTACCTGTTCTATTCTTGGTCGTTGACGAAAAAATCATTAAGCATCAAAAGATGTTGATGTCGATATATTTTAACTAGAAATTATACTGCTTTAATTTTCTATATTTATCACATTGTCTTGTCATTATGAATATTGCTACGTAACGGTTGGGCAATTCGATAATTATGGTCAATGAATTAGTCCAAGAGCGAGCGAAACGAGTTCGGGAGCTTAGGGCACCCGACACGGATAGGTCATCATCTCTTTTATGTTAGGCTACTTTAGACACTGAAGACAGAAATAGGAGCCCGACGCAGCGGGTCTTCGTCGACTTTGTTGCTTAAATAATAATCGCACTTACCTATTCTATATTAAAATCAATGTCAACATTAACATAATTTAAATAAACACATCTTTTTACTATCCGGCCCAATTTAATTATTTCAATAGTTTTTAGCATATTGCTTGCCCATAATTGGGCATATTTTTAATTTTCTTGGCATTATTAATAATGCCGTATTAGTCACTTGGTCCATAGACCATAACGTATATATTCCGGAGAGGGCCCTGAATTTCGTATAGTTACAGTAAGTTTCAAAGATCGAATCAAAGCAAGCTATCAGGGACAGCTTTCTAAGTCATCATTTAATTACCTATTATTATTAGTATTACGAACTTCCGTATGATTCCGTATGAGAACCAAAGAAAGCTACTCCTTCAATTAAACCATCAGTCAATCAATTTTTAATAACTATTGATTATTTATTAATATGGGTCCAAAATAATATAGTTTCTAACAAACATATGGTCTTTCTCCTAATTTAATATTAAATGCGGAAATGCCTAATGGCTGATTTCCTCTCAGTAAACGAATAAACACGTAATATCCCATTACTAATGATGTAATATAGACATGTGGCCTAGTTAGAGATAATGTTTATTTATAAGATGTTTTCTTGCACATTCCATATTAATATTTAATTATAATTTACTTCATTCAGTATTAAGTCTGACCATTATTCATAAAATATGAGATTCTCTATGATCGGTCAAAAGGTAAATGACCATGAACACTAAGCTAGTAGACATAAACACGCTGATGTCAACTCTCTTGATGATATAAAAATAAAGAGTAAGATCAAATCTGACAACTAAAATATAAAGCCTTCTAATGGCAGGCTTTTTTTTGTAATATCATTTGCGACGATACCGCTAAAACAACTGCAACGGATATAATTAAAGAGCGGTAAAAGACAACGGAAGGCGACAAGGCTGTACAAATTACAACAACAAAGTTAACGACCATGCATAATTTTACACAATAACAACGACAACAAAGGAGATACACAAATTCATATAAAGCCTGAAAAAAAGACAATAATAATAATATAATAGTAGAAGCATTGTCATTTGAAAATACCAATAAACGATTTGTCATATACCCTGAGTAGCAGTAAACTTTTATTGCTTCTGTAAACATATATGTACATTTTTATAAACACGTAGACCATAAATGTTTTAATGGTGTAGTAGTATTGCAGTCAAGTATAGAAAACATATGTAATGGAAGTAGATTTGAAAGTGACGTATTATGAACGTAAATGTGAATAAAGAAGTTACTTAAACTGTAGCAGAAATTCTTCATAGAGTAGTAACTACTGTTGACAATGTTATTTATGATGATTTGAATGAATTGAAGTTTACAGTAAAATGTTATCGTTTTTGTATTCACAAGTTATAAAAAACTTCTTATCTGCCTGTGACTTTCTTCACAGAATTTATCAATTCATGGTTTTTCTTTCTTTACGATGCCAATACAAAAAAAAATGTTACCATCTAAAGTGAACCAGAAGTGTCAACTTTTTTACAGTATTTGCAGAGAAAGCTGGTTTTTTGTTATGGTATATTGTCATAATCCACGGATGCATGTCAAGCGTTGATTCGCGTGAGCACGAGACATTTTCTGGCATATAATGTTTATGTTTGACCTATTCTTCGATGCTTGTGGAAACCATGGCTGCCGTGGAAAAGTAAATAAGAAATGAGGTATTCCGATGTTTGACGATCGATGTTTGTTCGAAAAGATGTTTAACGAAGCTACTAATCGTATCCTATGTTTTTTGTGTACTTAAGAGAGAGAGAAAACTTTTGAAGAGAGAATACAAAAAAAATGTTTATCATACGTGAGTAATTTTTGTGATTAAAACCATGGGAAAAAACAAATACGTTCGAAATTGGAAAGCCATTTGTACCTATTACTATTATTTATTCTGTTTTATTACAAGAAAGAACGTGCATTTGATCCTCTTGAAACAATTAAGTAATTAATTAAATTTTGACGAAATCAAAGTTACCATTTTGGATTCCAAACAGTTCACTATTATTATTAAATGTTTCCTACGTGAATAAATCACCAACCCAATGCAGTATATTTTTCCTTATATATTTATTTCTAAATATAGTATTGCCTTGCTTTAGCGTTGGTGACTATTGTGACTGAACTACTGACAACGGTCATGGGTTTAACAATTTAAAGCCATCGATTGGTCACAGCTCCATGGTAATCGAAGGTCACCATTCAATTTGTTGTGTGGTGTCGCTTTACGATACCATGAACGAATCGAACGATCTTGTTTAAAGTTATCGACGCTAATTTGAATACAAAATACGTGAGAATTGATTCCGTGGCTGTAGAAAGTAAATTGGATTTCGATAACTGTCATTGAAGATGTGTAGATCCTCTAAGCCAACGTTTTATTATGAGAATTCCAAAATGTTGACGATAATACTCGTAAATCTGAACTACGATTTTGTTGAGGACATAAAAGCTATTGACCTGAACTAAAATTGCATGCAATATAAAAATAAAACTTTGTCGCGATCATTTGCTTCCATTTCTATAAACGTCACAAATAATAGAACTGCAGAAGTAAAATCATGATGTAGTAACAATCAAGCTTTCTTTATGCACAAGAATTGCCTATAAAATTTTCCACCATTGCATTCAACCGACCTCAATAACCACATCGCTATTGGCTATAAATTCCATTTTCAAAAACCGCGATTTACAGTCAGCCATTTTGAATTGCGCGGTCACTGACCTTTGTTAATCATGATCGCGGGAGACGAATAGTAAGATTTATGAAGCGATTTCAATTCTTCGGCCTTGCGGTGTACTGTGGCCATATTACTGGCGAGTGGCGACAAATTACTATGATAACACATGGAGGGACCCTATTTATGTGCGTTAAGTGATAAACGTCCTTATTATTGGTTGTGTAAGGACGTCAATTGCGTTTGGTTGTTTGATTGGTGTTAACATCGCGTAATCTTTCTTGAGTTGTCGTTGCAACATTTCTGCAGGAATCTGATTTGATTGTCATTTAAGTAGATATTATGGTATTTTGCTGGTACTCTAATCCTAAAAATCTCATTTGTGCTAGATCTCAAAGTATACTCCACTACCAAAATCTAAAATGTAATTATAAACAATTGGTAAGTACCTGCATATCTTATCACTCAAATTAAATTAGCAACATTTGATATACAATGCAGATAAAACTGCTGTAAAGGTGCGGCCACACTGTTGGATTTTACGCGACCACAACTTTATTACTGTGAATTTTGGGCGCGGTGCATGTACACTTGAACTAATGAAGTGCAAGTTCGCATTTAATGGTCAAATAATGACAATTAACAGTAACTAAAAGTACCCTTAATGTCCGTGCAGCATAAGTGGTAGTGGTGGTGGTATTCTTTAATTTTGCAGTACAATATGATTTACTGGACAAACTAGGAATAAAATTCTTATCATTACCGGCAATCTTAAGAATACGTCATTAACTCTTCACAATTACCTTATTCATTTTAATAATTGGATCGTAAAAATGGTTATTTATTGTGAATCATAATTTTTATGCGACCATTCCATTAAGGCCCATAAATTCCCCTACAACAAGGAAAAGGTACTGTAAATGAAAACACAGTAACCAATTTCTGCAAATATAATTCATGGCTACGCTTTCAAGTTAATCTGAAATAGAGTTCTAGACCGTTGCCTGTGGCGGCGGCTCCGATAATATATGAGCCATTGATTCGGTTTTGTGTCAATCGAGCAGTATTAATACCCCGGCAACCTGAGTAATGGTGACGACTCTAGTGTTACGAGCTCCTGATTGTCTTGTTGCATTGTTGAAGAAAGTTACGGTGTTTTACTTTTGAACAATAAACTTGTAGGATAATGTCCTGATTGTAAATCTTCGTAAGGTGCCTTCTCTGTACCGAAACAGACAAGACAACTTCAGACATGAAGGCGCCTGAGTTGTTTCGGTACAGATTTTTTACCGAGCGCATACACGTTCAGCACAGCTGTACAAATTCGGTACAGAAACGAAAACGCACCGACCAGCAGCCTGATTGCGAAAGTTAATTCGGCAAGCAAAGGTTTTGACCGATTGATGACGGTCAAACCATTTGCCTTGTCGAATTCACTTGCGCTATTAAGCTGTCGGTGAGGCAGACGCTTAATATTCGTAGGAAAGGGCTGAAAAGAGGTTCTGTTCGGTTTATCGCACTTAATTCTATCAATGGAGCTTTAAGCTTGCAATAAGTTACGATCAAACTCAATGCAACCATTGATACTCGATCAACGTAAACATACCTATCTACAGAAAGTACAAGCCACAACGGGCCAAAGGTAAAGGTACTCCTCCACGTTTCATTCACCTCGGCAATAAAACTCGCGAAGTATTTACGAGTTACGACGGTAATGTCAGAAAATAGGTCATAATTAGAGGTTCCATTAGTCAACTGAGTTCATTGACTGCTGTGCCCTGTCCCACATAAGGGCCCACCCCCTAAACTAAGGCGCGATAATTGTTCTTTTAAATTGCTTTCGTATTTATTTTTATCGAAGAAAGAGGGAGCGAAACTGCTTTGGTTTTGTTTGTTCTCGACACCCCTATAAATAATTATTTGGTTGGAGCAATTCGTCTTTTAGTTGGCAGTAGTCAGTCAAATGAAAATCAGATAAATTAGATCAAAGAAATTGATAAAATGAACGATAGTATGATTTTACTGTTCATTCTTGGAAGAAGCATTACTCTTGCATGATAAGTGCATGTGTATAATTTCGTAAAGTAATTTCAACGCAAATTAAAGCTTTTAAATCATCATAAAAGTCGTGTGAAGTAGTTCTGAACCCAAAAACAAAACTTGCAATTTGCATTTGAAAGTCTCAACAACGCGATGCTTGTGTACATTTTTGTCAAAGTTTAATCTCATGTATATCTTTCACTGCTTGCCTCCTACTTAGCATAAGGTGTGAATAAGTTGTGCGGGCGGATGCTTTTAGTATTCATAATGTCGCCATGTTGCACGTGTAAAAAAAACACACCAAGGTGACAAAAGGTCCGTTTCCTGAGGAGTTTTTACGCAAAAAAGACACTTGTGTGTTCGCTCGCAGGTTCCCGTGGGACTAAAATGATACACGCTATGACTTATCAAGCGTTGGGATAAAACAAAAGAACAAAGAGATTAATTGTTTAAAATAAATGTCAAAACACAGGTGATCTTCAAAATTTTATGACAATAACTGCTCTTTCAATTCAATCTTCAAGATAAAGGCGTGGTAATACTCGTAAAACGGCATTATACACTCGCTTTTATTCCATCGATTCGCCAGCAAAAAAGCCGACATCGACAGGGACACAACTTGAACCTACATGACAATTACAAGACATCTCATTGGATGGCTTCGAAGGCACTACGATGTCAAACGATGTGAAATCAATACAAGCAAGTCTTGCGTTTCGAAAAATGTTGTAGGAGGATTTTGGTCCACCTGTCGGTATAACAGTGGATATTAAAATGTCTGATAACGCCTGATTGCGATAATACGCGACATACATTAATGGAGTTGATATTTGGAACATAGAAGTGTGTCTTCTTTGACGAATATCGATGACTTGACATATTCTCGTATCGATGTTTGTAGACCTTTTCATGCATGTGTTTCACACTTAGGAAAGAATAATACATTTGTAATGTCTACTTCCCTACAAGTCTTTTCCGAGTACCTAGTTCCCTTAGCAACAAGTATACAATATTCATCATAGGACTATTGCTGGCACGCGGGCGCGGTCCCCTTGCCCTGATAGTCACGCGACCCCGCCTAACAGGTAGTTATGGCACAAGCCATGAACTAAGCGGATCACAATAATGTAGGGATATTTCTTCAGACACATGGGGTTTATTATAATATATTTTTGGTTACAAGTTACAACCTTAGACGTATGAACCACGTTTGGAACTGAAGTCTTAAAGAAATTAAACATGCCTGTTTGCTTCGCTTGGTATGTTAGGACAACCTTTAAAAACATAAACTCATACTATACCACAGGCACCAGCGATCCACAACCAAGTTTGTAATCTACAATTTAAAATATCTTTTGTTTTGTACTTTGTTTGTGGTGAGAAATAAACGATTTTATTATTATTATTTATTATAACAGTATGCCTGTTTTTCCTTAAGCAAAAAAGGTTGTATTCTTAGAAAAAACTAAAAAAATCTCCCATCTTTCTTCTCATTTGAATTTATTACTGGCAACAAAAATATGGCCGCATCTTTTATTGATTTAAAAAAAAGGAACAGCACATTGGGGCATTAACCTGCTTGATTTGTGACCTCATTACATTTGATATATTATTTTCAATGGTGCACGCAACACCCATCACACCACGTAAAACGTGTTTTGTGATATAAATTGTCATAATCAATTAGATAAAGTATTATATCAGTTGCTGTAAGATAATTGAATATTATTTTGACGTAACGCAAATCAGGAAATTGTTTATGGTCTCTAAATTCCACTGCAGTATTATGTGGCTCTCTACCCTTAGCGTTATTAATAAAATTTTAATTAAAATCCTTTCTTTTGGCTTACCCGTAGTCTGGTAAAAATAAAAATAAATTGTTTTTTTTTATATCGACACTTGTACCAAAAACGTAAGTCACTACTACGTCAAAATTAACAAGGCGAGTATCAAAAACCGAAATCTATGATATTATCTGTTCACAAATTAGCCCATCATACAACGGAACTACACTCTGAACACGATAATGCACTAACGTTCTTTTTAACCGACTTCTAAAAAGAGGAGGTTATCATTACGATTGTTTTTTTTTTGGGTGTATTGATTTTTATTTGCAAGCTGGTGCTTGACATGTGGTGGGTCCACGGGAAAAAATTACTGTACTTACTTAAGATTTTTAGGTTATAAAACGGTGTCAAAAAACGAAGAAACCGTAACACCGACTGCCGAAATTGAAGTAATTTTTCTCTTTGTAGTGTTTTTATTTGGAAGTTGTCCTATTTAAATACTCCATTTATATAACATACTTTTAACTATTGTTCAAAAACCAATTTTTTGTTAGTTAACTCAACCAATGGTTAAATATGCTAACCAATGGTTAAAAATTTTGGTAAAACGCGTTTTTTCATCGATTGTTAGTCTAATAAATGGTCAAATAATAAACTCTCCAAGTTATTTCACTATTTATTATGCTAACAAGACTTTTTACCTAAAATTGAAACCATTGGTTATTTATTTAGCCATTGGTTGAGTTAACTACGGATAAAAAAATATTGAAGTCAATTAAATAACGCATGATCAATAATAACGCCAAAAAGCTTCCACAGAAGGCGCGAATTAATCGCGTTTTAATCCGATTGACGTGCGTTTTTCTACTTTCATAAACACATCCTGTGCTTTTACTTTGTATTTTTCTATAACATTATAAGTGTAGCAAAAAAGGTGCAATACCAAGCATCACCACAAAGGTTACTTCACCACTTACCTTTTTGCTCTTCAGACCTTATTAGCCGTGCAAGCGCCTCTAGTAATGACTAACAGCAATAATAACTGGTTCAAGTAATTAGTGCTAAGCACGAAGATCTAAGCGCTTAATTACTTAACTAATGGCGCTTTTCACTACCGCTAGGTAACACCTAAATGAATTTATACGAAAGTATATCTGTCCGTCTCTTACGTTTTCATGTCTAAACGGCTGAACGGATTTTGATTAAATGTAGCAAACGTATAAACTATGACCTGGGCTAGGATGTTGAAGTTTTCATCTCGTAGTAAGTTCCCTTCGCCACGGCCACCCAACGCGTAGAAACAAAATTTTGTTCAAATAAAATGCACTAGGTGGCGTTTGTTATTGCTTTGATTTGTTATTGAGTTTTGTGAAATATTAAGATTTTCTAAAGAAAAAAATAAAAACAATATGTTCATGTTTAATTAATTCGCCTAAGCACTAAATTAAGGAATATTGAGCTCTCTGATTATTTGAATGGATCATTTAAAATTTGATCCCAATAGATGGCGCGGTTTTAAATTTCTGAGGCATCCACTCGATTTTTTTTATTTGTTTTGAAACACATTTGGTGCAAAGAAACAGTACAAACGTGAAAAAATTACTATAAAACAAACCGCCAAAGTATTTTAAAAAAAATTCACTATCCGACTAAACCCTTTTACTTGCAACTCGCTGCTAACCCCATCTATATCCGTGGAACGGAATCGATCGTTATCGATGTTCGTAGAAAAATAATCAGTTTAATCAGACGAAAAACGCTAGTTACGTCGGCACGGTTTCTTTTTATGGGATGAGGTATCTGTATGCTAGTATTATATTATCTGTGTCTTGGCATAGTAAAACACTTTTCACGCGGGTGAAGCAGAGCGGGCAGAAGCTAGTGTCTAAATAAAAACGCGCTTTTGTGTTTTCTACGCTTGGCCAACTTTGCAAAGCTTGCAATATATAAGCATTATCTTAGGTGGCACCGGGCATTAGTCCATTCAGCCTGTAAATCAACTCGCGTGTTTTACCACGATAAATATAGAGAAAGCTTACAAAAAAAAATGAAACAGGTCATTCGCCCTGACCTTTTTAACCTTGTAACTTAAACTGTTCCGAGAAACTACTGTCGTTGAACCAGTTAATGATTTAATCGCCCCGGGTGAGTATTTCCTAACCCTAGCTTGTAAGTACTAAGGGCAAGCCGTATGTTAGTCGTAGCTACTAACTTGTCTATGATTCTGGAAACTTGGCTTTTTGCCGTGCAGTTGGCAGTATACGCCTCTTAAATGACTTTAATGTGATGTTGGTTTTTATTAGTTAGTAAATTAATGTTGTCGTCAGGATCGTTAATGAAGTTTATGTTTGTAAATAAGCTACAGTCAATTACTATCATAGCTGCTATTTTTGCATTTTATTGACTAGTAATAAATAATTCTATATCTATCTGCCACTTTTAGATTATTGGATATTCACTCTTTACGATCATTCCTTCCACTGACATTATTACTTCTAACGGCTGTCCATGTTCCCCCTTTTGGTATTGAACACAAACGGCGCCTGCGCAACATGCTTCTTACACATGCACTATTTATCATAACGTTGCCCTTTTGCGTACCAATTCGTCATCGAAACCCTATATTACGTAACCCTTATATCTATCTCCATAAGAATTAGTTTCGAGTGCAGTTTGCCCGTCGAAATGAATTAAAATCTCCATAAATCTAAATTAGTGGCTGTTCCAAGCAATTAGAAAGCTCTCGGGTTTCTTTGTTTTAATAGATACGTACTCAGGTGACCGTTTGTCATTTCAGAGATCATTATCTTTGACAAATTCATTTGGTTTCGTTTGTTAGACTAGGATTTGACCTAGATTTGCTTTGCTTACTTTAGATGTGTCATTTGTTGTTTTATTTAGTTTGGTAAGATGCTGACTATAACGGGCTTTCTTAAATCCAATTACATAAACTATGACATTACCTAAATCCATCAATATATTCTCTTTGACAGTTACCTATATGTGATCCAGCATAATGAATCCAATATCACAGGCTTTGCAGACATTGCTATTGATGATCACAAAACGTTATCAGTATCACACTTCTTCAAGTTTTATCTATGAAAGTTTACGTCAAAACTGATACTTGATAATACAAATACGCTGTCTATAGCACAGAAACAAAATATCGGCCCACGTGAGTGCACGATCGTAGGCGCTAGCAACATAAATAGAAATTGTTGATAACAATACCACGATAAAACCTCAAGCATACGGCTATTCGATAAAATGTCGAGATTACAAAAAGCATTTCTTTGTGTAAAGAAAACAAATGACGCTGTCAGAAAAGAATTTATAAGTGAAATATTGAAAGAAAGTTATATAGAAATCTTAATTAGAGTGTAAGAATTCGTAGTTCATGTAATAGACGTGAATATAAAAGCAATGTGATGACATTTTAATACAAATGTATCTATAATACTTACATAGGACGAAACAACTTTTGATATATTTTTAATATTCCTACTAGAATTATTAAAGCTCCATTTTTTTTATGAATAATGAAACTATTTGGCCAAATATGGCAAATAATAAATACTGCCGGTGATAATAACAAGACCAATAGCGTTTTTCTGCTGTATATACAGCTTAAAGCCAAATTGATATTAACTGATCCATACAACCCTTTTAACTCATTCACTCGACAATCCGTCCCAACTAAACGGGCAAAGATCTCCTGAGCTTACATTATACTCTCGAAATACCACAGCAGCACAGTAGTTCTCCGAAAGGAAACTGTCCTTCCATTAGTGTTTCCTTTTGGGAATAGTCAACACACATCACTCAAATTTCATTATGCGGAAATATAAATTTAGCCCACTCTAATGTGACGAAGAAACGTAGCTATTTGAAGTGGTTTTTATATTGATTATGAAGGCAAACTGGCTTTATTTCCTAAGAGATAATGAGGTGGGTGAGTGATTTGATGAAATGCTATCAATTATAGGAGTTTAAACGTCTATTCCAGACGTATCTGTTAAAATGTGTGAATCTCCGAAGCACAAATTCGTCTTGAGATATAAGAGTCAAACTATTAAATCTGTAAACAAAATCAAATTCTACAGTTCTATAACTTCTTATAAAACTACAAAATGAAACTCATATCGAAACATAAAACGTAGAAGAATGTTCTCAAGTTAAGGAGGTTATCGCACTTTTGTACTACAGCTGAATTGCCCCACATGTACCGCATACACTTCACGTATTCAGTACAATGTGCACCATATTGCGTGCATGTGTTATTGTTAACGGACTTAAAGCTATCACAAACATTACAGAAGTATCACTCGCAACTAAAAGAATGTCTTTGAGTTCCACACACACGACATTACCAATCATCCAAATAACTAGATTAATAGTATGATTCACATTACTCAAGACATACATCTCTCAGGAATATATTGTTATGATACGAGTATATATTGTTCATGCCCTATTTCTAAAAAATTATCAAACGTGTTGCAAGAATTGAATTTTGGATGCCAACGCTTTCGAAGAAACGAAATTACTCCATATCTATATTCCACTTGATATCTACTTTGATTCTCATGTAGATCACACATATTCTGTAGAGCTGTCTGTTTCTGTATTACTGCCCTACACCTGTCTTCTATACCTAGTGCAGTAGCAGTAACTCTTAATTGTACACGTTAATAATAACCTGACCCGCTTCCCGTTGCTGCGCTCTGCAATGTCTATTTTCAGTATTTCTTACTCATTGTTTAGCATTTGCAGTTCGATCTCTGCTGCATTGTGCTCTGATTCTGGTTTTATAACACCTTCCTTAATTTTATCTGGGCTTAAAATAACCGTTATTATATTTTTATTGCTTTTCGTGGTAGTGAATTAAAAAAAATTGGAATTAAGTGTTTTTAGTGTAAAAGTACTTGATTTAAAGGTTTTCGAACCAAGAGTAACATGCTATTTCAATGCTCAGAAATCACAAGATTATGCAAATGTTGAAATAACCTGATGTATTGTATATTTTTTATGATATTTCCCACAATTGTTTGAAACATGTATATCCAAAAACTCATGAGTGAAGTGGAAAATGTATTACTAATACACGGTCATGAAACTTGTTTATTCTTCGTTACAATTCTGTTAATATGTAATTTAATCCCTTATCCAAAGCTCGTCAAGTATCGAGATATTTTGCATTATGCAAAATATCTTGATACCATAGCAACATTTCTGTAGGGGAAGCGTTTCGACTTACTGAGAACATTGTAGGCTACTTCATAAAAAGATTTAACGTCAATTCAATTCAATCCTTTATTGCATATCACATGTGTAATAAATATCTAGCTTATTATAAATTGATTAATATAACTGAAAAATTACAATGCAAGCTTTAAATGTAATTAAATGATGCTACAGAATAACAATTATAATAAGATGGATTTCAATTAAAGTTTAGATAAAAGTGAAATAAAACAATAAAAAATAGTAAGTCAATTAAAAACTTAGATAAAAATGGCAATATCAACAAAATAAAATAAAATATCAATACGTCGGACACAGCAATTTAGAAAATTATCTAATAAATACATAGCATAAAGTTCAAGCAAATTTACTTAAATTTTAATTATGATGCCACAGAATAAATTGTAAAATAGATTTTGTCATTATTCGCTTCGCTTCTCACTTATATGTAATATCCTACTTCGCAGTCTTGACGATTTTATACCGTTTTTACCGCAATAGCTACATATATTGTCCACCAATAATTACTATATTTGAAAATTTCGTAAAATCATGCGTCAATTAAAGATCGGTCACGAGTCCTTTTCGTCATTATTGGTACAGATACTTTGGTTTCAAGTTTGTGAAATCAATAAGATATAACATTTATTGGAATTTTCACAATCTATTGATGATTTGCCGTCTGCAAAGTTATATCCGATGATTACGTGACTATACTCAGGTGATGCCTCGGTTGCGAAGTGATGACGTTATAGCGAATCTAAACATTGTAATGTTCCTCGTATTTGTATTTGCTCTTTGTTAGTTTTTTGCACTCGAGTTTTTTACTTGATGGTCTTTGGTCAAGTCAAAGTGGCTGTTTGGATATTTATTTATCGAAGGTGATGAAATATGATTTCTTATTTACATTCGTTTTGTGTTTAACTAGTTGATGAATGTCTCGAGTTTCTAGCAAACTGAGTTTTGTTTTGTTTTCTCCTTCGTTGGCTATATATTAGTTTACGATTAGATATTCTACTGCTCTGTTTTTTCTATTAAAATTAATTACGTTATCAAACTTACTGCCATTTAATGAATATTAAACGCAGGTGCTTCTTTACGTGCAAAACCAGTATGCTCTATAAATTTTAAAGGTCAATCCAATAAATCTCACTCCTTATTACAGTATTTATTATTTTCTGAAGTTTTCGGGTCAATGAATTGCTTTTGGAGCCCCGATTCGTTTGTTATAATAACAAAGAATTTTTATAGCAACAACTTCCTGCTATTAATTCACTCAGATCCGTCAGTTTTGACTAATGGTGAGATATTGCCTTAAGGCAAAATAATTTCTAGTCTGCGAAATAATTCTAGCTTAGACATTAAGAGATTAATTACCACGTCAAATTTTAAAAGAGATTTAAAGTTTACTTCAATTTGGCTTGCGGCTTCACTGGCGGGCATCGGATTTAGAAATTATATAAAAGAAAATCCGTAATGCTGAAGCCTTTCAAATACGTAAAAGTCCGTAGTCATAGGTAAAGGTTAAAATAGTTCTAACACTACCTTTGTCATAGCTATCAAAGTAATTATTGAATTCGGAACTCCCTTTCATGTTATAATAACATGTACAGGTTTTTACTCTACCGACCCTATTTTATTACAACGTAATGTTTCCAATATTGGTTGGATACTGATAATTTCTGCTATAACCTATGCAGAGGGTTCATAATCAGCTTCAAAGTTATCATCTTTATCTCCTGTGTTATCAGTATGATAACAGCACGTAAACACAATCGACCTGCTTTCTGCATAATTTCACCTAAAATAACGTTGGTATTATTTATTATAGCAACTTTCGATTTGAATCGTTCGCTTGCCCGTTTTATTGGTGCATAATATTTTATTTAAATGTTAATAGCCAATCACTTTATGGTTCAAATGCGACAGCTGAATAAACATAGTAACAATTTGGAAAATTTTATATGGGCTTAGAAATTATTTGGAAATAATATAATTAAATTATAGATAGGCTGTAAAATTTAATAAGATTACAAAGAAAGTTAAAGTTATATACAAAGTCAATGAAAAGCCTTTTCCATTCAGAGCAATATAAGGCCTAGCAATGGCTTAATAAGTTAAACTAAATTGAGAATTATAAATTGTTCTTAAAAGACAGATTAATTCTGTTGAAACTGCAAATAAGCAAATCAAAGTATTATATACAACAGGCCGCAACAATTTTTTATTCTCATCTTCAGTCAGCCTTAATCCAGACAAACTGCTAATAAACAAAACAACAAAAAAATCATGAACACCAAACCCCTTTACCGTTCCTCATTTAAAATTGAATTCGTTGCCAGTATCGAGCAATCTTGATGAGATGGCAACACTAAACCGTGGGAGGGCCCACATCTGGCACAGTTTATACTATTATTACTCTATGGTCGCACTAAGGACGTAACGGCACATTTGAAGCTAGGAACTGAATCTATTATTGTCCTAGAGAAGAGCAAAATCATTTTTGTTTATGGTTTTAACAGTTCTGTAGAAGGAGATCTTGCACATTGAGGGTTAACGCGCGTTTTCTGCCTTTTGAGAATGCTATTATTTCTAGCCAATTTTACCGTTAGCTTGGATATTAGTTAAGCTTTAACTGTTTAGCTTAGCTTGAACATTAGATATTTTGCCTTTCCTAAAGCATAAGGTGGCGTCAATGAACGGTGAAAAACGATATTGCTTCATTAAACAAGCTTATGGTATAAAGATAGTGGTCAGGCGAGATAGAGGTCAAACGTGAGCCTATTCTTTCATGGTTATATTTTACCACTTTGTCGGCGTGATTAATATGTACATCCATGCCAAATTATAGCGTTCTAGTACTAAGAGTCTCTGAGCTAAGCTGCGGAAGAAAGGACTCACAGACGGACATAGCGAAACTATAAGGGTTCCTTGTTGACTACGGAACCCTAAAAATGGTTGCTGATCATGGTTTCCATGAAACGGAAGTACACAGCATCTTTGTAATGTTTTTTTAGTCTTGAAATCATAATGATGACTTACTATTAATGCGCAACATTGTTCCAATTATATCATTCTGAAGGGCACTATACCGTATGAGATAAACTGCTTGACTACACAGTCCACAGCCAATAAAAATAACGTTGCTTTATGTGATTCGCTGTTGCTAACTTTATCATCATTAAAGCCGAAACGTCCACTGCGGATACAATTGTGTCTCTCCAAATCGTTGCTTACTTGTTACCTGTCAAATGGCCTCCAGTTGTCATTATGCCATTGTATTTTATTTTAGTTTTGCAGTTTCATTGCAATTCTTTTGAAATATACTTATGTATCTCTTTCTTTTATTTCAGGTAAGAATTCATCTGCTTCTCCCTTTCTGACAACAACTGGTTCATTGGATGCGTTTTGTTCTACAAGGTTGGTTTCTAAACAAAGAATTTGTAGTCTGTCACAGAGACAGGTTGTAAAATGACTTAAATCATCGAATTAGTCTAAATTTCTTCTAAAAATTATTTCTCACCGGAGACAGATTGATAAGATATTTTCACCGTCTGACTCCATCTTTCTAAAATGCACTTTATGTAAATGATTTTGGGTCTACTTTCGATCGGATCTCGTTCTGAGATACTAACCAGAGGCGAACTATTTATCCTAGTGTCTCGTGTCCAATTACAATAATAATGAATCGTTCGCTGACTGGTAGTCACCGGCGGTGTTGAAACGGAGGCGTGTGTCACACCGAAATGTAATTTAATTTGTAAAATGAGTGTGTGACACGAGTGTTGTGTTTGTCGGCGAATTGTTGTTTTGATTATGTTTGTTATTAAGAAATCTCTGGTTTAGTATTTCTTGTAGAATATGTGTTACACTGCAAATATTTCACTGCCAACAAGTTTTATTACGATTGGAATAATTATTTTGTAAATTTTTACAGAACTTAACACAGTAAATTTGTAAACTTCTTGTAATATATCAAGTTGTTATTTTCAACATTTTTGGTCACCATAAATTAGTGGCATGCACAAACGTGAAACTTGCCTAACAAAACATCACCAGTACACCACAACCATTTCTTACCCAGACGCTAGATCTTATCGCTAATCGTTTGAATTAAATCTAATCTATTCCTCCTCAGTCAATTAAGATGTAGTAAATAAATCTAAGCGGGGGCGTTACTGTTCGGTGTGACACCCACTCGATACATAAATCGTCTTCTCTAAAACCAGCCGACAGGAATGTTTTATTCCTAGGCTTATCGAGATCTGCCTTGAGCGATGTTACCCTGGTACTTATCATTCACAATTAGTTTGTCTGTATGTGTTGTACTGTTAGATGAAATAGCTTGAACGGATGTGATGTTGAAAATTTTAATTGGTTATGACAGTTGAATTATTAAAAAAATACTTGGACAGCTGTTGTAATAGTCGACAGGAATGTTTTATTCCTAGGCTTATCGAGATCTACCTTGAGCGATGTTACTCGTATCCTGGTACTTAGTCTTACCATTCACAATTAGTTTGTCTGTATGTGTTAATGTTAGATGAAATTGCTTAAACTTATGTGGATGACGTTTTTAAATGAGTATAACAAATTTATAGATGATACATAGATGAAATATTTTATAACTGGACAGTTAGTTGTATGTAATAGTTTTGCTAATTAACCTGAGGCGCTAGACGAATGATAATATTCAGATCAACGAAAGCGTCTTCATAGCTATTGGTAATAAAATTATTCATGAAAAAACCATTTTTTAAAACAAGCGTTTTTCGTATTTTTCTCAGCAAACCCTTTTATTTGATACCCATATCATGGCAGTGCACAAAAAATAACTAGTCCGCCATCTTGGGCCGTCCGCCATATTAGAATGACGTCACTTAGCTAACCATGCATCGTCATCCAAACTAAACGTGTATACTACATTTCGTCTTAATCTGTTGCGGATAACTGGGAGTTAAATAAAAGCTTGTAAAAAGTCCAAAATGTATAGGATTATCATTATCAAAGTATCACGTGATCAATCCTTAAGGTTTCGACTATCAACATCACTGGTAGACATTTTGCCTTGAACCTTTGGTGGTAGTAATAGAAAAGTAGCTATGACTATTTGCAGAAACAAAACTAATCAACCCAAAGTAATTAAACGCGATTTCTAGGGTTGCCAATCAAAGCCTGAAGCGCTTGATGAACTGATCTTAATATAATTTGATTAATTCACTGGTCTGGAGAAATCTATATCGAAAGTGAAATTTTGATCAAGACTGAATTTACTAGATCACTCAATTTAAATAGATTCTTAGTAGGCAAGTCCGTCAACATTATTAATCAAACTCTGATTTATTAACTAGCAAATATTTCTTCAACCAATCCCTCATAGTAAAAGTCATCGCTTCTAATTCTGTTGTCGTATCGTAATTAACATACATTGCTCTTATTCAAACGATTTACGATTATGTTATTAAAGTAATTGCGGTAATTGAAAAATATCAGAGTGAAAGTACCGCTGATTGTAAAGGTGATTTGTGATAAGCTGTTAGACCGGTCTAAAGTAATCACGAATTTGTTTAGGGCATCATTTTAAACGGTCGTGTTATGGGATATATTAAAGTATTATGATATTAGACGAGCATGCGTGATACATTTCTGACAAGACATGCGATAGAGTATTTTAAATTGTAGCAATACATCATCTAGAAACGAAATAAATTACATGTTTGTACATCTTGGTACTCTCTATCTATCTAATTTATCAGATTTGGGAACTACAAATTTATCATCAACTACCACTCTTCACAGTGCATTGGTAGACTTGAGTCGAATCAGACGTGCTTCGCTACGTGTTGCGATTTTTTTTTATATTTATCACTTATTGATTTCCCTAATTCTGAATCCCACACCCGACAAGTAAGATTGCTAGACAATTCAACTTTATCTAGAATGATATAAAACCACCAGACAAATAAAATAAATGATCTCTCACTGCTCACATCCTCATGCAATGAGAATTGACAGTTCTTTCCTGCGATCTATCTCACGACTGATTAAGAGCTACATGATATGCCATAATTAAATCATAATCAGCAACAATATTAATTACAAAATAAACGCGCCTTAAGTAGTTCCGTTCTATTATTCATTGTATTATGATTTGTAAAAGTAACATTACTCTCAAGCCTATAATTCTGTCGACGAATGGGACCGGAAGAAATCGCCGTATCTTTAGGGTCATCTAACACTTCACTAGGTTACGCGAACATACACCCATTGTCTTTTAAGATGCTTTTATTGATCAAGATTTTGTGAAGACAGATGTTTAAGTGGTTTTAAGGCATCCGTCATGCCAGCTTTAGCCACAGGGTTTGGCAAAGGTGATTTTTTTAAGATGTTATCGAAGACCAGCCATTGCTATGGAATAGACCTAGGCATTGTTTTTAAACGACCGCTTAGTCTTCCATTTATTCACAAACTAGTCAATTTAAGTTAAGATGATGACGATGTTAAGAAATCTAGTACCCACTTAATAACAGCATCTTACAATAACACTGAGATCACCAACTCTTTGGTCAAGTCAAGTGATGATGGCATTATTGCTTCACAATCACAATCCATCTTCATAGTTGTCTAAACACTTACAAGGCTTCTTTTCAGCCATGAATCATTGTTTAGCATTAACGATATTAATGACCTCGTCTACTCTAGCTACTCCTAGACTATCTTTTTGGATGTCAATTTTGAAAGCGATATCCTTAGATATTATCTCTGCGTTATCATTTTCTATTACAATACTGATGTTAATCGCCCTGATTGCCTTCTCAATTGCAATCAGTGCGTAAGTAGTGTATTATTGGGGGTTCTGCATCACTTGCTCTCGCTTCGCTCGAGCGCGTTATGCAGAACGCCCCAATAATACACTACTACTATGGTCTGCCTCAAATTTTGACACAATTTATGTGAAACAAATTTCATTCCCTGGCAGTATCTGGTAGCAATCAATATCTTCTAATGCAGGTAAAACTAACGCACGGGCTGTATCACTCTCCTGATGAAATAAATCTGCTGTTGCTGTCGATATACTACTCCCACTAGTCTTTGACGAACTCGCAATCGATTTTTCATTATCAACCTGTTTGTTGATAACATTAACGAATGTGCGAAGAAGCTCACCAGACTCGCTTTTGAGTATAAGATACTTAGTATTTTTCAATTTAGATTTCTCTGGATCTTCCAACTTCTGGTAAAATAAATCTTCTGTTTGTGTTTTAACATTATCCTGGTGTTTTAATTCACCTACGTCCGATATTTTTTTTTTAGGGTGCATATCTTGAATATGTATTATCTCACCCCTAGCATTCTTGAAAATCATTTTACGAATGCCATCTAAATTAGATTTCACTGAGTGAAACATTATAAATAACATCAATAAATGTAATTATTTATTTAAGAAATAAATTTAATATTGAACCTTTGCACTGTAATATTCAAAGTTAAATTGCTGTGATGCACGACGCCTATGTAATATATACCCATAAATTGACTCATTTTTAAGTGCAATGTGACATCCTATACATATACACTTTAATAGGGTAAGTATTCCAAACACTTTTTTGTAATATAGTTTGTGCCCTTCACAGCGTTTAAATAAAAACATTTAGGAAAATGTATGGCATGTTGCGTCCAAGGATCATCATAAATCTCCCAATCTTCAATAACACCTCCACATGAGAAACATGCTGCAATATCATTTATACTATTTCCATAATAAAAGAATCCTGCGTCAGCCATTTCCATCACTAATCTTTTCTTTTTATTAAGTGTCCCCCAGTAATAATTAAATGAAAATTCACGCATTTTAAATGTGTTATACATGTCATATCGAGGCTTGTATTCATTTTGAGACATGTTTTATTGACTTTCTAATTCAATTAGGTACAAATGTATAATGGTATGGTCCAGCTTTTGTCAGCAACATATAAAGACTGGACAGAAGTAGGAGGAAGGGGAAGAAAACTAAGATGCATTTCACCTAACTACAGAAATAAAAACAATAAAATATTTATTTTAGAATTTTATTGTCAACACACCACTTATTTAAACACAATACATTTTTTAAAGCACATACAGAGTCATGATAAATACAGTTATATAAATCTTGAGAATATTTATATTGATCGTATAAGCTTATCAAACTTGAACATCCTTTATCTTCTAAATTGAATATATTACAATGACTATTTCCTAAAATATGCTTTAACCACAACACTTTTTCTAAACCCTTAACGTAGATACATTTATCTCTTAAAATATCTATAACCAAATTCTGATAATTAGAATAGGGAACAAATCCTTCACGCCAGCGTATCTTTCTGTTACGTTCAATCCAACTTACTTGTTTTTTTTCTTGCTTCGTTAATTTTGAAAATGGAAATGGCGGCTTAATTAAAAATATTTGTAATGTTTTATTATACAATATGGCGATTTCTTTTATTATAAATTCATTTGTTTCTGTTTTAAAGCCTTGAATATCCACAATAGCAATCATGATAACCTGCGCACGATGTTGCTGAGAGGTTTGTATTCTACAAGTCGATCGTTTATAATCAAACAATATGCAGTCGTCTTATCTGGTATTGCTGTAGAACATTCAATTTCCAACCTCACGTCCACTGGACCAGTTTTCAGGCTATCGTTTTGTCTTGAACAGTCTAAGATAAAGAGAGGGGCTTTTTCTTTGAATTCCTTTAGGTCAAGCAACGGGTCTACTGGATAGTTGTAATACGACTGACGAAATTTCACAAACATTTCGTATAATATACTATATTTGTTCTCAGAAAACTTTAAACCTAAAGGTTCATAAGGATAATATTGTGAATTCAAAAAGAGCGTAACGTTTGTTACTTCACAATGATCGAATACTGAACTATCTTTAGTTTTATTATTTTTTCGATTAGTTTGTAAACAAAAAATTACATATCTGGGTTTTTCTAATTGTGAAGCAGTTTTAATAGACCAAGAATGCTTTGTTGTTTTAGGTAGTAATGGATACTCATATAAATCCCAATTTCTATACGCCATCTGAATAGGTTTATCTTTTTCTAAATGTTTTAAAAGTGACAGTCGTTCTCGGTCTGATACTTTTATGTGTGGCACCCTCCACTGAACTCTTTGCACATCTATTTGAAAATTAGCAATATCATCAGTAAGGATAATGCTATTTAAATTAGTGTTACTTCTGTTCAGTATAAGTTCATGTTTACAATTTATCACTATTTTATTGTAATCCTCTGCAAACCCTAAAACTTTATTTAGTGGTATCACAGCACTAAAATGCCCATCACTTTGAAATCCCTCTAAACACCAACCCCATAGGGCAGCAACTTTATTTTCTGCTTCATTTAATGAGATGTATGATTTTATTGTTGACGTTATTCCAGAATTTTTTATGCGGTCTATTTCAATACCATTCATTTCGTATCTAATGTCTTGAAACAAAAACATAACAGGGTTGTTAGTGAACGTAACATTTTTCTTGATTGGATTCCCATCTTTACCGAAGAACTTCGCCTGTCCTTCGATGTAAATTGAACTGGCTGATGGTAGCACGTATATGTCTTGCTGGTGGAGGGGAATTCTGATTTCATCGTTTTCTCTAAAGCTGCTATTGTAGGGATTGTATGAATGGACTTCATAACTTTCGATCGAAGTGTCAAAGTGCGGTAATTCAGCAATCTGTAGTATATTCATATTTTAAATCCTAGAGCTTTAAGAAAATCTTTATTTACTTTAGTCAATTTCTTAACTTTTTTCTTGCGTCTTTGCACCTTAGCAATCGCAGAAGAACTAAGACGTTTTTCATTCGCTTGAGTGTTTTTATAATATACTATCATTTTGTTTTTCTTAAATGAAGTCGTAACTGAATTTGTTTCTCTCCAAAGTTAACACAGTGGCCAAATTGATCTACAATCTTAACCGATATTGATGAAATTATATTTTTGTTTACTGGAAAGTAAATAACATTTTGCGGTATTTCAACACACTGATGGCCTGGAGTAGTATCAGACACGAATTCGTGAATAAAATGAGTTGGTAATCCGTTGCAATACGAACTGTGAACAAGATCACATTCGATTTTGATTACAGACAGACCTCTGTTAATAATGGGGTTATTTGGTGTTGATTGTAATACTGAAAAGTATATCAAACCGCACTCATATTGATCTGACAAATGCAGCGGTGGTTGAAAGTATGAAACCAATTCCGATTTATGTCCAGAGATGGTAACCGTAGTAGACATGCTTCTATACTGACTTCTTTCGGCAGATCCTGTTTATTTTATTCTTCCACTACACCAAAAATTGTTCAAAAAGTTTAAACAAAGATGTCCACAATTATAAGGGTGATCACGCTGAATATTATCATAATTATAATGAACTTTGGATCCCAAGTATTTTATAAATTCCTTTGGAGGCTTAAGATTTCCATAACTATCAAAATATTCAATATAATCATTGTATTTTGCATAGGCTACCCAATGAGAACCAAGATTTTTAGAGCTATCTAAATTTATAACACCGCATTCTTTTTTAAAAGGGTGTTTAGGGAGCTTATCTCTCATAAAGACGCCTCTGAAATAGGGAATATTATTCCCATACTTCAAAATGTCTAAATTACTCAAGGCTCGATTGGGTAGCCGATATCTTAGTTTTTTTCTTTCGATACAAAAATTCCGAGTCCACCTTTATATGGTTTAAGGTGTAGTCCTTTTCCGATGCAGAGAGCTTCCATTTTTTCATTGTGTCTCCTCGATTCTATGAATAATTTTTTTGCCATCTTGAATTCATTTATGGTTTTAGCAATACCAGCTGCACCGCCTGCTAAAGCTCCCACCGCAGATAAGCCCGCAAAAATCGGAATCAAAGGCAATACTCCACCAGTTTTTGGTATAGGAATAATACGAGGAAGTTTAACGGATGAATCATCAGCTAATTTTCTGGCAGCAGCCATAGCTAATTCTATTGCCACTTTCTTGCATTTCGGTTTTAATTTTTTGATATGTCTTTTCGTTTTTCTAATAACATTTTTAAATTTGTTTTTTAATGCTTTTTCAGGTTTAATTTTGGGAGAACACTTTTTGCTTTCTTTTTTTAGGCCAAAACCAGTTTTGATTTTTGTTGCCATAGCGCTGCTTACTAAGCGTGCTGACAGTTTTTCTCCTACAGTCGCATCTGAGGCAAGTGCTCGCTCTTTAGCCATATTTAACAAAACTAAATCTGCCTTGTGGCGATCCTTTAGGTTTGAAGACTTGTGATAGGCAATGTCGTGTTGTTTGCAATATTCGTCTAATTTATTAACACCTTTATCTCCACGCGTAAGCCTTTTAATTAATTTAGTGCCAGGCCCGCAATAATTGTATCCCGGTAAATGTAACTCAAATGGTAAATGATTTATAATCCAATTGAGAAGACTACTCTCTTCAATACCCATCATAAGACTGAAACATTTGGACTGAACACTTAATAAATATTCGATTTATCAATCCAACTGTTTTCAGAAGAAGGCAAGCCTAACCATTTTACCAAAACCCTGTTTCCTTTCCTTCTAAGAACTTTTTCAACCAAATATACATGAGGATTTTTAGTCTTTTGAAGCTCTTGTACATAAAATGCACCTAGAATGGGCTGGCCCCTGATTGCATCTTCAATTAAATAGGTGATAGGGGTTGTTTTTTGAATTTTTCGAATTTTAAATATTTCTGTCGACCAGTTGGGAGTATATCCTTTTTCAAATGTCCCCTTATACTTACTAATGCGTACATAATCACCCTCTTTAAACTTGCTTTTTATGCTATCGGTTTTTACCAGCCTGAAATATCTTTGTAATATGCGTTGTTTATTATTATTGTCCACGTTTGCGGGAATTTCATCAATTGTGCGATGATAGGTGTGATTGTATTCATAAATAACTTTATTAAGAGTATTATCGATCCAGTTATAGCTTCCTTTTAGACTAAATTCTTTATAAAGTTTAGACTTCAATGTTCTGATGAATCGCTCAACAATTGAAGCTTTTTTTGTTGAGAAGGTTGAATAATGATTAATATGATAAGATCTCACAAGTTTTTTAAATTTATCATTATAAAACTCTGCCCCATTATCAGTTTGCAGATTTTTAGGCATACGCCCTTTTTCCAATAAAATCTTGAAAGAATTGCATACAACATCTTTGGTCTTACTTTTCAAAGGAAAGATCCATGCATATTTTGAAAATGTGTCAATAACAGCAAGAATAAATCGAAAATTTTTATTGTCTTTAGAAATTGATTGCATATCAATTAAGTCCGCTTGCCATAAATCATCTATATCTTTCATAATAACATGTCTTCGCGGAAAGTTTACCCTTGCATTTTTATGAATTTCGTTTACTACGTCGGCTTTACTCATATCTTTAATTCAGTATATCAACATTTGTCTTGAACCCACCATTGATACTGAATAAAAACCATAGTATCTCCACTATTTATTATTGAATTATGTCAGCTTCTTTTAATTCTTCAACTATCGATAAAATTTCATTATCATGATTGGTATTGCCAGCATCTCTCGAAGCTACTAATAATTTTAATCTCTCAACCAATTCATTGGGATCATCCCAATATATCAAGTCGGTGTTGTTTTTGTACTTCTTTAACTTTGGCAAGTTTCCTCCAAATTTAGTGTGAACAAGTTTATCATCGTTTGACGATTCGGAAAATAGGTGTTTGATTATTTTACAATATTTTATACCTTTGTCACCTCTTATTTGACCTTTAGGATTAAAATCTCTTTTATGTGCATTTGTATAATGTAACATATCCTTATAGACAAGTTTATCTTCGCTCGATATTAACTTTAAATCAGGTTTTCTTCGGAGTAAAAGTTCTTTTAGACCAGCAGTTAAATTGTAAGCTTTGTCACCGATTTTAATTAAAATGGTACTTTCGTTATTCAAACTATCAACTTTAGAAAATGATACTGTTGAATTACCCATGAATAAAGTATTGTTTTCACTTCTGATTCCAAACGGTATACTAATACCATCATAAATACCAAAGATGTCATCACCTTCTAATGAAATTTCTAAATTATCAATCGATTCCTTTTTAGCATTTTGTTCGACTAATTGGGTAGATTTTATTTTTGGATCGTAATAGTCATTGAACTTTATAGATGAACTAGCATTATTTTCATCGGATTCGATTCCTTCGGAATTTTTTAGAGTTGTATTTTCATTTTTATTATTTTTTTCTGCAGATTTATTAGAATTAACTAAAGTCTGAAGAGGATCTGTCACCGGTTTTAGCATTTTATCAAGTGACAAGTTCATTGCATGTTCCTGATTTTTCATATGTTTTATTTTATTTTTTATGGAGTCAACAGACTTCATTAATTCCATTTTAATATTTTTCTCCATATTATGTAACCACAACTGTATTCAACTAAGAAAGGAATAACACTAGCAATGTTTTTTGTATACAATTCATTTATATGTACATGTATTTGCTTTCATTCAAATTTAAAAAAAAAATCAAAATTCTGTCTGTACCTTCCATTATTTAATGATGAGTCTTTGTTAATAAGAAGAAAGTTGTAAGGGTTACTCCAAACACTTTTACAAATATCTTTGAACTGATTCCACGGTACATCAGAGTTGACATGTTCTTCATAGATGTGCTTTAAGTTCACATCATCTTGTTTAAATATTATAAGAAAGTTAGCATTATCGCGTAACAACTGTTTCGGGATTTTTGAGTAGGTTTGCGATAAATAAAAGCAATCAATTAGCTTATGTCTACCCATACAGAAATAATTGCGGATATTTGTTTGATTTTCACATACAACATCATCAAATATAAATACAGAATTTGGTAAAGCTTCACTCGGAGATATGACATCTTTATCGTCATTGAACTCATGAAATTTTATCTGAGGCACTCTTTTTAATACTTCCCGTAAAAAACAATATTTTGGTTGAAAATTAGTCTTCGAGTAAAGGTAAAGGTTTTGAAATTTGAGCCCATTTTCATGCAGTAACAAACTGATCACAACGTTTGTTTTACCACAATTTGAGGGGCCGCAAATTATACAACGAATCGTATTTGGCAACAAAGCGCTATGTCTAATCTCTTTAGGAGACTCACCAAGATTTATATTTTTAACGTTAAGTGATATGGGTTGTTTGATCAACTTCATCTTGTCAATTAATTTAATTATTAACTAACATAAACATATATACTTTATTTGGGGCTATCTTTAGACTTGTCCCAACAGGAATGGTTCTAGTCTCATCTTACAAGATAGGTATGTATATTTAAGAGCTACGTAATGATCCATATTACTCATCGCAAATCAAATAATTTTTGCACGTGTTATAAAAATAAGCGATCACTTCACAGCTGGTGTTCTATGCATAAGGAGGTCGTTTTGTTAACGATTTTATATTTTCAAGGTAAGGTTTTTTTTTAATTTAATTAATTAATTATTTAAACTAATAATAATAAGTATGTAATGCATCCCTTTTTTTTTACAGAATTATGTCACACTCACCATCGTACAGCCCCGTTGTAGATATGACCGCCCCGCAAAATTTAGCGGTATGTAACTAATAAGATTATCTTAAATCAAACATTAAATCCATAGTTCATGCTGTTTAGTTATAATATTCTTAGTATTCTTTCAGAATGCGATAGAAGACTCAGACCCTGTCACCAATCCGTTTTACTATGCTCAAGATGGGGAGAGCTGGTATGCGGAAGTAGCAGCTAAAACATGTGAGGAGAGTCGAAAGAAAAAAATAGAGGAACGAAGATTCAAGAAGAAAAAAAGTAAATCTTTTAAAAACTCTTCTTTTATCATGCGTAAGGAGCAAGGACGTGTTCGCCAGTTAATAAAAATTATGGTTTTTGATTTGGAAGGCCGTGATATGGAAGAAATAGACACTGAAACTGATAATGCGAGTGTGAATGTGCAGTATTTAGTGACAAGTGATTATGACGATATTGTTGACAAAACTGATCATTTAGTTAGTAAAATAGTACAAAAGTTAAGCAAATCTAATGTGTAATGTTTGTTATTGTTATTATTGTAAAAGTGAATTTAATTATTATTTGAATGTATTATTGTTAAATCAAAAAGAAATGTTTAAATTAATCGGGTTCATGTTATACCTGTATAATAAGACAGTATGAATAAATCAAACAACTGCTGTAAGATTACATAATTTATTTATTTCACATATTATATTAAAATATATAATTATTAGTACTTAAACTACAAACTAACAATTCAAGTTAGGTATTATTAATACAAGATGCTCAAATACATGCAATAAATAATATTCGAAAAAATCAATAATTTGTTTTCATTTAAAATATTGTTTTATGATGACCCCATGGTAAGGTTGTTATCTTATCAGCCATTATTTGTCGTTTATCATCGCTGTTTGACAAAATTACTTTATTTATCTTTTGAGTAAAAATTCTATGATTCTTAGATCTAATAATACACATATCATCTCTGAGTATTTCATTGTTCAGTAAAACCTTTTTATATTTTTCTATATTCAGCTTTTTTGTAACACATTTCTTAACACCTTTAGCTTTCTTTAAAGTGGAAATTTTAGAATCTATACAGTATAATTTTGCTCCCAAACCTACAAATTCTGATATAATTTCACCACCCATCTCATCTTTGAAGTAACCAGGTGTTTTAGCATTAACCATTGGTATATTAAATACATTATCTTTTTCAAAGTTGCTAGTATCAAAATATTTTAAATGTGCTTTTAAGTCTTCGTAAAAATCCTTTGTCTGTATTAAATATAGCAGACTGTCAGTGTCTGTATAGCAAAGCTTTAATTTATTTTCGTAAATTCTTTTCATGACCGAATAGTGGAATTTATATAAGTGACATTTTGCAATTTCTAAAATACTAAATCCGATATAGATTGGACGATCTAAAACTATTTTTGTTTGGTTCATTTGAATTGTTACAAGAGATTCTGAAATAACAGAAAAGTTATTGAAATTAGGTGCGCTAACATATTTTTCAGCCCCGTAAAACTTTTTAGTTCGATTAGATTTGTCTCTCCATATATTTACGAGCTTAACATCAACTTGTTTTCTTTTATTCTCTATGGTTTTTCCAAATATAGAATTATTTTGTTTTTTAAAAAAATCTCTTTCAAAATCAGAAGTTGCATTTTGCCTCAGCCCAGTATTTAAAGAAATATATGATTCTAAGAATTTACTTTGGTGAAATGCTAATATTCTATATATTTTTAACAGTTGTAAACCATTATTTAAGCATTCTTTTAAATGAATATAATGAATAACATATCTATGTTTATTGAAAAGATTAGCAATAAGTTTAGCATTTCGACTACAGAACGGAACAAATTTTTCGGGCGCAAATGGTAAATCGGAATGGTTATCATGCAAGTAGTCAGGGTAATGAAGATCTACTTCTAATATAAATCCAATATCAGAATCAGATGATAAGCTCATAACATCAAAATTTAATATTTCCTTCTGAAGGAGAAACCTAAATCCTCCTACTGGAAGCTTTTGCATCATAGCATATCCATATAAATTAACACAATCAAGATAAATTAGAAAACTATCAGGTTCTTCACTATTATAGTCGGTAAGATATTCATTATTTGCCTTAGCATATCTGAGTGAACATTGAGCAAGTCCTCCTCTTATACCCTTTTCTATCATTTGATATATTTCTAAGTCAGAGATTAGATCTAACTTGATTTTAGTATACAATAACATAGCATCCCAACTTAAGGATGGTGATGAAACGTAATAGCAAGGATCCAGACCATAATTATTTAAACTCATTTTCCTAAATTTTTCAAAAACATCGCACAGAAGTAAAACGTCACATTTAAGATACAAATCGGTATATTCACCCAAATTTTTTATATCAAAAGTTTTCCAAACATTTAAGGCATGCTCATAGTCTTTATCAGATATAGATTCAGATGTAAGTTTGTTGAAAAATTTTGATGGTTCTGGTAATTTATTCTCATCATATCGTTCCCAGGAATCTATGTAATCGTAACAATAAATGCCTTTTCTTCGAACAATATCAAATAAAGTATTATTATTAAAAAAAGATTTTAAATGTTTGAAATCTTCAGGGTTCATAGTCTTAACCAATTTGTCCATACTTGAGCTTAAAAAATTATATGAGTCAATAAATTTCAATTTTACAACATTTGTTGCATTGATGGTTATGAATTTTGTAAATGAAATATATTTCTCTTTAGTTCTCGGTATGAGATGAATTCGACCGTTTATCTTTGAAAGTTCATTAATAAATAAATGACTGTCATAACCGGATAAGTTATGAAACACTATGGGTATAAAAGTGCATTGCTTTGCATTTAAATTGCATATATCATGCGCAGGTCCTCTATATTTTCCAGTAAAGTGATCATGGTCCTTAACAATATTATCATTACACGAAAACTTATTTTTACAAATATGGCACTCAGTGCTGTTGATAAAACATCTATGTTCATCCTCAGTAAGCGGTATCATATTTTCACTCTCTAATAATACTTTATATAATCGTTTTACATCATTAGTCAAAGATTTGACAAATTTCTTAGAACAATCTGGCCCTCGGTAAGATACGAAATCATTTAATTCGGGATTTGAATTACAACAAATATAGTAAGCAAAACACGTAGCCTCATGAACTTGAATATTTTCTACATGTGTTGATTTATGTTTGTCAGAATATTCACGCAATAAACTTTCAAAATCACCATAAATCACTATTGGTACTCTTTGAGTTCTTTCATAATTTATGAAACTTATTTCAGTACCCTTCTCAGGTAATATGGTTTGTATTCCGGCACATTCGTGACAATTCAATTTCTCTTCAGTGTGAAAGTAAATAAAACATTCATCACATAAATATATTTTACTTTTATGTTGGGTCAATTGCTTGTGTACAAGTTTTTCAAAGCTTTTAATTAAACAGAAATGACTCTTTCTATTGTTGCTAATGTAAAGCAAATTGACATGGTATAAACGACGTGATTTTGTTTTATATAAGGGACCTGTAACTGTAACATTATTATCTAAACCGTATATATTGATACTGATATTAGAATTGTTTATTTCAAAGCGCTTAATGTCATTGAAACTAGGGGGAAAACTCATGTCAGAAATATTAAATAATTCGGAATAATGTGGATATGAAGAAGTTCTGTTTGGATTGGTCTTTGCCGGAAACATATCAGCTACAATACACCAAAGAAAACAATGTTGGTCTTCATTTTTTATGTTTAGGCATGATTTAGTATTGACAATACGTTTAGGCAATGGTAAATAAGAACCACCTCGCAAAGGATTATATTTTACGATATTAATTTCTAAATGACTGATAGACTCAATTGTCCAACCTGACTCAGACAGTTCAAATTCGGAACATTTACAAATAAGTTTACCACAAAATGATTTATATAAGGACAAAATATCTGTGTTTTGCACGACTACATTATACTTTGTGTTAAATGACTTTAAAGATTTTTCATAATTTTTTGGTAATATATACCAAACAAATAGTTCAAAATTAACTTTTACCGATTTATGTTTTTTCATCTGGTCTTTGATAAGGTAACAAATCGTTTCAGAAATTTGTGTTAAAAATAATTCAAGTGAAACGTTAACCATTCTAGGATTCACTCTATAACTGATTATCCGATTTCTAAAAGCTGTTGCTATTATATGAACATTATCAAAACGTGTCTGTAATAAGCAATTCGATTTGTGTACATTAGTTTTTTTGTGTGCAGAATATTTCGGAACTGAAACGTTACAGACTTCACAGAAAAACATATTTAGATAATTGTAATTGCAAAAACTATCTTAAAGTATTTAAATATTCTGGATTTCGGATATTAATTTCCTGTAAATTATTATTAAAAAACGAAATTTAAAGTGGATAAAGTTTAAATGTAAAACAAATTACAAATCGAATATTATAATTAAAATAATATCGAGTATTCTCAATGTTGAGATTTCTCAGAATCGAGTATTTTTAATATCGAGTATTCTGTTTCTTAGTATCGAGTTTTCTTAGTATCGAGTATTCTTAGTATCGAGTATTCTTAGTATCGAGTTTTCTTGGTATCGAGTATTTTTAGTATCGAGTATTTTTTGTATGAATTTTAAAGTGGATGAAAGTTTAAATGTAAAACAAATTACAAATCGAATATTATTATTAAAATAGTATCGAGTTTTCTCATTGTTGAATTTTTCTCAGATCGAGTATTCTTAGTATCGAGTATACTTAGTATCGAGTTTTCTTAGTATCGAGTATTCTTAGTATCGAGTTTTCTTAGTATCGAGTATTCTAAGTATCGAGTTTTCTTGGTATCGAGTATTTTTAGTATCGAGTATTTAGATTTTTAATATTTCATATATTTGAGCTTCCTGTAAATAAATCACAATTAATAATATAATGAAAATAATATTAATAAGTATATTATATGGATTACATTTGTTTAATAAGTAATGTTTTAGTATAAGTCAGTATCGAGTATTCTAAATATGATATTTTAAAGTGGATGAAAGTTACAAACAAATTACAAATCGAATATTATTATTGAAATAGTATCGAGTATTCTTAGTGTCGAGTATTTAGATTTTTAATGTTTCATATATTTGAGCTTCCTGTAAATAAATCACAATTTAATACCTAATGTAAATAATATTGTGGATTACATTCGTTTAATAAGTAATGTTTTAATATAAGTATAAAGAAGAGTATATGAGTAAAATAGGTATCACAATAATATTATTTTATTCCATCAAATAATATTATTTGGATACAGAACAGGCTGCACGCCCTTAAATTCTGCTTTCGCTGCAGATACAAGATTATTAGTGGCGCGCCAAGTCGCTGAATCGGAGTATACAGAGGCCCTATACGTGAGGAGCGCTTGCTTCCATCGGTCCTTTCCGAATTTTTCAGCGTCCCTATGGTTATAAATACGGAGCTCGATATAATAATCACCGCTCCGTGTTAGGTCCTGCTGATAGGAGTTTCCAGAAGCTGTTCTTCTGGACAGGGACGATCGCAGTGCAGCTGCCCTCACCGGTTCAAGATCTCCCTCTTCCTCCTGTAAACATTGTTATAAAATAGCATTAGATAAACATATTTGAGAGGAGCAGAGGAGAGCAGTGGTGACCCAGTGGTAACGACCGTGACTTACAAATTGTAGGTTGTGGGTTCGAACCCAGGCTAGCGATTTACTTTGAGTAAATTATTTCGTCACCACTGCTCTCAAAACGGTGAAGGGAAACATCGTGAGGAAACCGGCATGTCCTAGAACCAAACATTTTAAGATATGTGCACAGGGCCCATGTATCCGCCACCCGGGCCCACTCCCTCTCACGGAGAGGCCTGTGTCCCAGCAGTGGGAACAAGCCGTCAGATTGAAATCCTATAGGTAATTATAAATCTTAAACACATGTTTGATGAAATATATATTTTTTTTACTCACCGAGGAATCAGCCACGCAAATCCGCTTGATTTTCTTAGGCCTCTTTGGTGAAGTATCGGTTTCGGAATCAGACTCACTGCCAAATAATTCTTTTACAGGTGGAGTTGAGGCCGCAGCTACTTTCTTCGATTTGCCTTTGCCTTTAGCCACTTTTATTTTCGGCTTTGTATTTCTTTTTGGTTTAAACGATGTAGAGGGCTCGTTGGGATGCGACTCTACATCGGATTCAAATGGATTCACAAATGTCGACCTAAAATAAAAAGAAATAGTATATAAGAAGTTATACAAATGAACGATTCCTAAAAGGATAGACAGAGTAATAGAACACTCTCTATAACAATTTTCTCTATCTGGAAATCGATCCTTGAATACTTAGAAAATTGAATAAGTCGTTATTTGGTTCTAGAACTCAGCGTCAATACTTCATGTTGTGAAATGGTAGTAACGGTTATTAAACCACTGCACGAGAAGCAAACAAAATAACTCAATAATAAATTTTAATTAGATCTGGAATCGAACCCAAAACTTTGCATTCGACGGTGACACTGATGTTGAATGGGCTACAGGGAACGTAAGAAATAAAAACAATTAACACATTAAATATTTATACCTTGGAGTCGAGCCAAAGATTTTACGTTCAGCAGTTATACTTGTAGTCTACATCATCACTGAGTTACTAGTAAGTTTAAACCCGTAAATAAACAATACTTAAAATTGGGAATCGAACCCTAGACTTAACTTTCGATTATTGCATTTACCATCACTAAATTGCAAGTGCAGTAAGTTATACAAAAAAATAATGTGATACGTACATACTTGTTGTGGAAGATATAAATTTGCACACTTAATCACTGAAGATGATGGAACTCGTCACCAACACAAGAACACCAACAATTCACAAATAACTGATTATGATTGATGGATGCGTCATTGAAGGGACTTATTTATAACACTTTTACGTAAGGTAGCGATTATATTAATATTTGCAACTATTGTTTTAATGTTTCACTAATATTTGACTTGTAAATTATATTTTCATCACTCCTTAAATAAGGTCTATAATCATTTGTTCTTTATTAGACACTATGCACACAGCCTACAATTCCATTTTTGGGGCGGTGGCGACACTCTGTCGCAGCAATCTGAGACGAAAATCTAAAAAGGAAGTTGCATGTACCTTGACCATTCAATATCGGTCTATGAAGTCTCACATTAAAATGGTAGCAAGAGGTTTTGTAAACACTTACCAAAATAAGTTAAGCCTAGACATTACATTTAGGAAAATGTATGGCATTTTACATTCAAGGATTATCGTAAATCTCCCAATCTTCAAAGCGATCCAGTATTTTGTCACATTTTTCGACGACACGTATGGCGCATTGCTTAAGAGCTCGTCTCGCTGCATCACAATGTAAATATTAGTTTATAAACGTGCTGCTACTAAATGTCCCAAGTGTCGCGGGTTCGATTCCCGCACGGAACAAATAAGTATTTGTTCCGGTCTGGATTTTGTTTTCATGTTTTATTTTTACCATTATTTAATTTAATAATAATAATACTCTGAAAAATGAGCAAGTATGAGCCTGGCTCAAAACATTCTTTAGGTACTTACTTAATGGTAAGGAGGTACGATTGGTGCAGTGGTTAGATTGACTTCTGCCCTACGTGTCGTGGGTTCAATTCCCACACAGCAAATATTTGTATGATCTACAACTAGCTCCGGGTCTGGCTGTCTGTAAAATGTATGTCTGTCAACGAAAGAAATCTTAGGATCGTATCGTTTTATTCTTGGCTTTGTGCTAATAGTCTGTTGATATCTATTATTTTTTAATAGCATAAAGTGTAACGTCGGTTCCCATGTGCCTAATGAACCTGCTGGAATTTATCGGGTGCAGATCCAAACTACTCGCTATTAAGAATTACGTTATAGAAAATAAAATAACACTGGACCTTGGAAATCAAACTGGGTTCCTCATGCTCAACAATTGCAAAATTAAAATCGCTAGACCAAAGAATAAAATAGATAAAATGCAAGTAAATTCTTGAACTACTAATTGATGCACTCTACATTGTTTTACCTAACTACTTTAAAAGCATCACACTTTCGTCAAGTAATATAAAATATAGGGACATAAGTTGATCAAACGAGTCGAACTTGATATGGTTGTTTATAAATTTTTAGTACACATCGCACCGTTGATTGAGGCATTCTGCATAACGCGCTATTATTTATTCCAATGTTCGACATCGCACCGTTGAATGAAATAAAAATATTCAGCCCGTATTGCAAATTTGAGGCAGACCATAGTAGTAGTGTATTATTGGGGCGTTCTGCATAACGCGCTCGAGCGAAGCGAGAGCAAGTGATGCAGAACCCCCAATAATACACTACTAACGATCAATTATGTCAATTTGTATACAAAAAAGAGGTTTCTCCTTACCGTCACCAGACGGCGCTTATCCACTTTCAATACAAATTGATGATTAAAGCCCTCTGGTCTGGGCTACTCATCTTCTAAGGCGCGTTTTCTTGAATGTTAGAGAAAAGCGATCTTTTAAGAGTGCTAGCCAGAGCCGCGAAGGACGACATTTGAATAATTTTATTTTCAAAACGTAACTTTCCCACGTCTTAAGTTTCTGATTTTGTAATTTTACGTGCATATATA